>MU281370.1:136316-314921 GCA_022385595.1 Xylaria palmicola | reverse complement strand
TATACTTTAAAATTAACTAAATAATAGTTTTTATAGCAATTTAATATTTTAATAAGTATATAATAAGTTATATAAAGGGTATTTATTATTTATTAATTTTAAATAGCTATAAAAACTATTATTTAGTTAATTTTAAAGTATATTATAAAAACTATAAAATTATTACATTTTATATATTAATATATTTATTATATTAATTATAATCTTTTAATATTAAGTATTTTAGTTTATTAAAACAATTATATAATAAATAAATTAAATATTTAATATAAATATATATTTTATATATTTTAAAAAAGGATTTTTTTATATTACTTTATAAAATATATAATATTTTTATAATAAAATTAAATATTTAAATAGGATTTTAAAGTATAAAATTAGTATTATATAATTTAAAATATATAGTTTTATAACTTATTATTTAGTTATTAACTAAAATACTATTTAAATTATTTAATAAACTATTAGTATTTTAAAAGTTAAAAATATTATATAATTTAACTAAAGTTTAAAAATAAATAAAATTTATTATAAATAAAATTATATAATACTAAAGTAGCTTTTTGTAAACTATTTTAAAAGCAGTTAAATAAATTAATAAAAGTATAATAATAGTTATATATAAGCTAATATTATTAAAAAACAAAAATATAATACTTTAAAAAATAAATAAATTATTAAACTAATATTACTATATAAAAAAAAAACATATATAAAATAAAAAGTTACTTATTATATAAAAAGTAAGTAATTTTAAAATAATAAAAATAATTTAAAATTAAATAGCTAATAAAATATATATAAATAATTATTATATAAAGTAAGTAATTATATATTAATAATATTATAAAATATATAGTAAGTTTAAATATAATGTTTATATATATTAAAATAATATAAAAACATTTAATAAAAATAATTTTAAATAGTTTTAATTAATTTTTTTTATTATAGTTAAATTATTATATATAATTGTATAAAAGTACTAAAAACTTAATAAAATACTTATATTAATAAAATGTTTATATTATATATTAATATTAATATAATTACTAATAATTTAGTAAATAAACTAATAATTAATTTTTATTTTTAAATTTATTTTTATATAAAACTTTAAAATATTATATAAACTATAAAATATTATTTAAAACTTATATATAAAAGTTTATTTTAATTAAAAATTAAAGCTATTTTTTTTATACATAATTTATTTTTTAAATAAGTATTATATAAAAAAATATTATAATTAAAAAAAAAAAAGCTAATATTAATATATTAATATTAATTATATATAATTATATAATACTCCTTTATATTACTGTTTAACTAAGCTTTAAACTTAGTTATATAAGCGGTATTTGCCGGTAAAATTCCTTTTTTAAAAACAAAATTCTGCGTATAAAGGTTTTACTTTTATATTTAAAAAGTAAATAAATTAATAAACAAAAATCATTTATTTCACCTTGTTTTTATATGTTTTTGTTTTTATATAACGTTATACACAACTTATTTACAATTTTATAATTTATTACAATAATTAAATAAAATAATAACTATTTTAAATAATATTTTATTTATAATAAATTTAATTTTATTAAAATTATAAATATTTATTTTTTAAATTTTATATTTATTAATTATATTTTATATAAGTTTAAATTATTTATTATATATATTAAAATTTTTATAAAAAATTTATTAATAAGTAATTTAATATTTAAAATTTATTTTTAATTATAATTATTATTATATAAAATTTAAAGCTTAATTAATACTAATTTAAAATATATTATATATATATAATAAATAATTTATTATATTTTTAATATTATTCAACTTAAAAAAAATCATTATAAATTTAAATTAATTATATATTATATAATTATATTTTTATTAAATTTAGTTAATTTTTATATTTATAAAAATATTTTTATATATAAAAGTTGTTTAATATATAAATTTATTAATATTTTTATTAATATATTATAAATTATAATTAACTTATTATATAAGCATTTTATTAATATAAGTATTTTATTAGGTTTTTTATTTATTATATATATAAATTTTAAATTTATATTTTTTTACTAATAATAATATTATATATTTTAAAAGAAGTAAATATGCAGTTTATATTATAAGCTATTTAATAAAACTTAAAATTATTTATTATACGTATTATAAAAATTTATAATATTACTTGTATAATATTAAGTAAATAATAATAAGGAATTTTACTAAAAGTAAATATGTTTATTATAATGCAAAAATTAACTAAATTTAAAGAAAATACTATTATATAATATATAATTAATTTAGATTTGTAATTATTTCCGCTTTAAATAAGTAGTATTAAAAATATAGTAAATTATTTGTTATATATATGTAATATACTTTTAATTAGCGTTAATTAGGCTTTAAACTTTATATAGTAATAATTATAACTAAAAATGCGTTTTAATTATTGAATTAATTATTAATAAGTTTTTTACAAAAATTTTAATATGTATAGCAAGTAATTTAAGCTTATATAAAGTATAATTAGTAAATATAAGATTTAAAAAACAAACATTTATAACTTTAATAAAATTAAGTTTATTATAAGCAAAATATTATTTAAAATAATTATTACTTTGTTTAACTATTATAACAAACTATAAAATATTTAATAAAGTAATTATAAATAAACTATAGTTATTTAAAGTATTAGTTTATATAGCTATACTTTATTACTATATATTATTTTAGTAAGTAAATATTATTTGTTATTTTAGTATAAAAATACTTAATTACTAGCTAATTAAGTAATTATAATAATAAAAAACGGTTAAATAACAAATAAACGCAATATTAATTAAATATAATATTTTAATAAGCATATAATAGGTTATATAAAAGGTATTTATTATTTATTAATTTTAAATAGCTATAAAAGCTATTATTTAACTAATTTTAAAGTATATTGTAAAGACTATAAAATTATTATGCTTTATATACCGGCATATTTATTACATTAATTATAGCTTTTAAATGTTAGGTGTTTTAGCTTATTAAAACAATTATATAGCAAATAAATTAAATATTTAATATAGCTATATATTTTGTACGTTTTAAAAAAGGATTTTTTTATATTGTTTTATAAAACGTATAACGCTTTTATAATAGAATTAAATATTTAAGTAGGATTTTGAGGTATAAAATTAGTATTATATAATTTAAAATATATAATTTTGCAGCTTACTGTTTAGTTACTAACTAAAATACTACTTAGATTGTCCGACGGGCTATTAGTACTTTAAAAGTTAAAAACGCCGCACAACCCAACTAAAGCTTAAAAATAAACAAAATTTATTATAAATAAAATTATATAACATTAAAGTAGCTTTCTACAAGCTATTTTAAAAATAGTTAAGTAAATTAATAAAAGTATAATAATAGTTATATATAAGCTAGTATTATTAAAAAGTAAAAATGCAATACTTTGGAAAGTAAATAAATTATTAAGCTAATATTGCTGTACGAAAAAAAAACATATATAAAATAAAGGGTTATTTACTATACAAAAGGTAAGCAATTTTAAAATAATAAAAGCAATTTAAAGTTAAATAACTAATAAAATATATATAAGTAATTGTTATATAAAGCAAGTAGCTATATGTTAATAATGTTATAAAACATATAGTAAGTTTAAATATAATGCTTATACGTATTAAAATAATATAAAAACATTTAAGAAAAATAATTCTAAATAGTTTTAATTAATTTTTTTTATTATAGTTAAATTATTACGTATAATTGTATAAAAGTGCTAAAAACTTAATAAAATGCTTATATTAACAAAATACTTATATAATACGTTATATAATAAATAAATAATTTTAAGTTTTTTTAATAATTTATAATATAAGCTGTATTTTTAATTTATTTTAAATATATAATATTTTTATTAATATATAAAAGTGTATAAAAGTGTAAAATAAGTTTATATACAAAATAAATTTATAAAATATATTATATTAATTAAAGTTTTTTTTTTTAATTTTTATTAAAAAGCTAGTTTTTTTTTATTTAATTTTATGAAGTTATTTTTTTTTTTTTTTTACTTTTTATAATACAAATATTTACTAAGCTTTTTTTAAAATTATTATATTTACTTTATATTAATTTTAACTTTTTTTAGTTATTTTATATATAAATTTATTTTGTATTTTTTATATTTATATATATATATATATATTTATATATATATATATATATATATACGTAATAACTTTATAATAATATAAAAAATTAATTAAAGTTATTTTAAATTACTTTTATTAAATATTTTTATATAATTATTAAAAATATTAATATATTAATATTAGTTGTATATAATATATAATACTTTTTTGTATTATTATTTTATTAAACTTAAAGCTTAATTATATAAATAATATTTATTAAAAAAATTTTATATATAAAAGTTTTGCTTTTATATTTAAAAAGTAAATAAATTTATAAATAAAAATTATTTATTTTATTTTGTTTTTATATATTTTATTTTTATACAATATTATATATAATTTATTAATATTAGTTAATATTTTTAATTTAAAAATATAAATTAATTAAATAACAACGGGATTTTATTTAGTTTTTTAATAATTATATATGTTATATTATATTTTATTTTTTAGTAATACTAATAAAATAAAAAAATTAATTACTTTTTTATATATTAAAATTAATTTAAATATAAATATATAATTAATAATATATAATTATATTATTTTTAATTACTATTATATAAATTATATAAAACTTTTTTTTATAGTTAAACTTTTTTTTATATTTATTATAATATTATATAATAACTAATTTTATAATAATTAATAAATATAAATATATAAAAATATTTAACTTTTTATTAAAAAATAGTTTTAGTTTATTTTTTTAACTTTTTTTATAAATTTATTATAAAAAAAGTTTTAAAAACTATTAATATTTTTTTAATTAATATATAATAAAAAATTAATTTTTATTTAATAATTTAAAAAAAAGTAAATATATAAACTATATATTTTTATATTAAGTATAATTAAAGTTTATATAACTTTTAAAGTTTTTAAAAAAAACTTAATAAATGATTTTAAATTAATTAAAATTTAAATTTTTTTAGCAAATTAACAATAAAATAATTATATAAATTTATAATATATTTTATATTAAAAGTATTTTAAATTAAAAACTTATTTTTTGTTTTAAAAAAATATTGTATTATATAATTTATAAAAAGCAAATTTATTTTTATATATAAATATTAGCTTTTTTAAAAATAAAAAAAATAATATAGTAATTAACTTTTTTTATTTAAAATTAATAACTTTTAAATTAAAACTTATTTATATAATAAAAAAGCTTTATTATTTTTATGTTTAAAATATAATTATTATTTTTAAAAAACTTTTTATTTAAAAAAAATCTTATTATATAATATTTAAAAACTAAAATATATTTTTAAAAAGTATTTTTTTTTAATTAAATATTATTAATTTTGTACTTTAAATAATAACTTTATTATATAATTTAAAACTATATTATATTTTTAATTTATAATAAAATATTTAATTATTTAATATTTTTTATAAATTTTTAAATAATTAACTATTTATATAATATTAAATATTAAAATACTTATATTTTAAATTTAAATTTTTTTACGTATAATATTTAAAATAAAGTTATTTTTTTAATTAAATACTAAGTATTTTTTAAAATTTAATAAAAAAAATAAAAATTATTTTAAAAATTTATATAATTTATTATATAATAAAGTATAATAATTTATAAATTTTTATAAAAAGTTAAAAATTATAAAAAATTAGTTTTATATAATATTTTTAATTACTTTTATTAATTATATATAAAATATTGGTTTAATAATATATAAAGCAAATTTATATGTTTAATGTTAAATATAACGTTAAAATAAGCAATATAATTGTATAATTATTTATTTATATTTTATTTTTAAATATAAAACTAAAACTTTTGTATATAAAAATTCTTTTTTTAAAAAGAATTTTTGTTAATAAATATTGTTTTTTTAATTAAGCTTTAAATTTAATTAAATAGTAATAAAAAAAAGTATTACATATTATATATAATTAATATTAATATATTAATATTAGCTTTTTTTTTTTAATTATAATACTTTTTTATATAATATTTATTTAAAAAGTAAATTATTTAAAAAAAATAACTTTATATATATTTATTTTAAAAACAATTATATAAAAAATAATATTTTAATATTATTAAATAAGTTATATATAATAGTTTATTTATTATATTATTATTTATATTATATTTAATAATACTTAAATACTAATTATAAAATAATAAAAAAAATTTATATATAAAAAGTATTTAAATAAAGTTTGTATATATATTTTTAAAACGGTATATAAACGCTTATATAAGTAGTAAATATAATAAATTTTTATTTTATTATATTATAAAAAGAAAAAAAAAGAAAACTAGTTTTATAATAAAGGAATAAAAAATTCTTTTTTTAAGCTTTTTTATATAAAAGTAACAAACTTAATTTATACTAAGTTTAAAAACCTATTATTTTATATAAATTGTATTATAATTAATATAGTAATTCTATTTTAATATTAAAAAAAATCTTTTTTAACTACAATTTAGTTTATTTTGAAGTTATACAATAATAAATATATAAAATACATTTTATATGCGTAGTTATAAAAAAAAATCTATATTTCCTAACTTAAAAAACCTATTTTGTATAATATATAATCCGTATAAAAAAAAAAGTATTTATAAGCTTTTTTTTATAAGGAAAAGCTTTTATTAAAGCTTTTTCGTACAAAAAAAAGGTTAAATACCTTTTTTTTACAAGGAAAAAAAGGTATTTTTTCTTTATTACACGGAAAAGCCTTTATTAAAAACTTTGTATAATAAGGAGTAATACTTCTTATTTTTTTGCTTAAAGCTTTTATTAAAGCCTTTTAATAAAAAAAAAGGAAAAGCTTTTTTATATACGTAAAAACCTTTATTAAAGTACTTTTATATAAAAAGGGGCTTAAATATATAATATTTATTATATAGCTTATATATAATAAATAAAACTAATAAGTATTACTTAGTTTAATATATAGCAACAGTAGTTAAAAAAAGGTGTGCCGTTTAATTGTTTATATAATAAGTAATTAAAAGTATTATTTAGTTAAGTACGCAATAATAAAATTAAAAAAGTAAAGGTGTTATTTAGTTTTTCGTATAATAAGTGGTTAAAAAAGGGTTGTTTAACTTGCGTACAACAAGTAGTTAAAAAAAGGGGTTGTTTAACTTGCGTACAACAAGTAGTTAAGTTAGTACAATTACGCGCTGTTAATTAAACGTTTATTTAAAAGTTAAGCCTAATATATAAATAAGTAATTAATTTTTCTATTTTATTAGTACTGCTAAAAAATAAAGTATAATATAGAATATATAGCCTTTAAAGTACTAAATAAAATCCTATTATTATTTATAGCTAATGTATATTAAATAAAATTTATTTTTATATAAAGAACTATATTTAATATATAAAAAGAATAAAGTTTAAATATTAATTAGAATTTAAATAAAGTTTATATATATATTTTTAAAGTAATATATAAACGCTTATATAAGTAATAAATATAGTGAATTTCTGTTTTACTATATTATAAAAAGAAAAAAAGGGAAAATTAGTTATATAATAAAAAAGTAAAAAACTCCCTTTTTAAGCCTTTTTATATAGGGGTAAAAAACCTAATTCGTACTAAGTTTAAAGACTTATTGTTCCGTACAAATTGCGTTACAACCAATATAGTAATTTTATTCCGACAAAAAAAAAAATACGTATTATATTTATAATATATTATAATAAAAAAAAAGTATATATTATGTTTATAATATTTAAAAAGAAAAAAAAGTACGTATTATATTTATTATATATAATTATTTTTTTTTTTATATTATTAAAAATTTTACTATTATTATTATTATTATTTATATTTTTATTATTATATTTTTTTTTATTAATACTTTTATATATTTGCGTTTTATATTTCCGTTTTTTAAAAGTATTTTTTAATTTAAAAAGTTTATTAAATCAAATAATAATAATTATATAAAGATTTATTACTTTTTTACTTTATATTTAATTTACTAAACTTTTATATAATTTTTTTATTTTTTTTTTATAATTATTAGTTTAATTTAATATACTAAAAAAAAAGAATTATTATTATTACTTTTTTATATAATTTTTTTTTTTAAGTTTTAATTATTAATAATTTTATTAATATTTAAACTAAGTTTATTTATTAAAAAAACTACTTTTAAAGGATTTTAATTTAATATTATAATTATTTAACTAATTATTTTTACTAAAATAACTTATATAATAGTTTATTTTTTAAAATATATTGTTAAATTTTTAATTTTTAAAATAATACTTATATTATATATATTTAATACTTTTATAATATTTATTATTTAGTTTATAATTAAAAGAAAAATATAAAAAAAAAGTAAAAATATTATATATTAAGCTTTTAAATATAGTTTTTTATATGCTTTTTAAAATATAAATAAAAAAAAGTTTTTTATTATTTTTTAATTATTTTTTATATAATATTTTAAAAAACTTTATATAATAAAGTTAAAAAAAAATATTAATATTTTATTTATTATTATATATTAATAAAAGTATTTTTTATAATAGTATTTTATTATATAATAAATATTTAAATTTATATTATAAATTAATTTATTAAAACTAATATTTTTAAAATAATATTTAAAATATATTTAATAAATATATTTATTAAATTATTATTATTATTAATTTATTATATTTTTAAAAAAAAGATTTTTATATAATTTATAAAATAATATAATATTAATTATTAATTACTTTTTTTATATTATTTTTAATTTAATTAAATAATTATATAATAATTTTAAATATATATATATTATTATTAAAATTAATAATAAAAAAAGTAATACTATAATTTTTTAAAATATTATATAAAAAATAATAGTATTATTATATTTATTATTTATATTATATAATTTATTTATTAAAATATTTTATATAATATATTTATATTTATTTAAGTTTTAATATATTATATTTTTAATAATTTTAAATTTTATTTTATATAAAATTTAATTATTAATATAATAAAGAATTTTAATTAAAATATTATATTTATATTATTTATAATTAGTTTATTTATAAAAATAAATAATTTTATATAAAAAATTTAATAAAATAAATAAAAAGCTATATTTTATATTTTTTATTTATTATTTAATTTTTTATTTAAAATTTTTATTTTATATAAAATTTAATTAATTATTTATATAATTATAAAAAAATTATATATTATTTTAAATTAATATATATTATTAATATATATATTTTATATACATTATTTTTTATATAAAAGTTAATTTTAATAAATTATTTAGTTTATTTTTTTTAAATAATTTTAATTTTATTTTTATATATAATTATATATATATTATTATATTTAATTAAATTATTATATAATAAAATTTTATTTACTATAGTTTTTTTTTTTTAATTAAAAAACTAAAAGTTATAAAACTAAATATATTATTTATTTATAAACTTATAATTTTAAAATTATATAATTAATTTTTAATTACTAATAAATAAAAATTATATATAAATATATTTATATTTAATTGTTTTTAATAATATTAATAATATATTTTAAATTAATAAAGCTTTAATTTTACTAATTTATATAATAATTATATAATTTATAATAATATATTTTTAAAATATTTAATTTTTAGTTTTTTAAATAATTATATATAAATTATTTATATAATATTTTTTATTTTCTTTAATATATTATAATTTTATATAAAAATTAGTTTTAATATTAATAATAATTATTAATAATAAAGTTAAAATTATATTTTTTTAATATTATTATACTTTTAAATTATAAATTTTAATTTTTTATATAATTAAGTATTTTTTTTTAAAATTTTTTATATAAAATATAATTTAAAAATTTAATTATTTATATATAATTTTAAATTATATTTAAGTATTTTAAATACTTTTTATATAAGTTAATTATTAATTTTTATATAATTTAATTATTAAATTAAAAGCTTTTTATTTTTTTATTATATATAAAAGTTAATTAAATTATTATATATAAATTATTTTAATTTATAGTTTTTTATATAATTATTTATGTTTTTTTTATATAATAATTAATTAAATAAACTATATTTTTTTAAAAATTTTATTTTTTAATAAATATTTTTATTATATAATAATAAAACTTAACTTATATATATTAAAATTTAATTAATTTATTAATTAAATTTATAATTATATTTTGTTTTGTAATTAATTAAATTTTATATAATTTTTTTTAGTTTTTTTTTTTAAAAAAAAAAGTATTAAAATACTATATAATATTAACTTATTTTTTAAATAATATTTTTATAGTTTTATTAATAACTTTTATATATTATATAATATTTAAAAATAAAAGTAAATTTTAATTAATTTATAAATATATTTTAAAAACAAATAAAGTTAATATAAAGCTATTAAAACTTATTATATTATTTAATATTTTAATAATTATTTAAAATATTAATTTATTATTTATATATTAATTAAATTTTATATATAAAATATTATTTATATATTAAAATAATTTATATACTTTTTTTATTTTATTTATTATTTAATATACTTTAATAAGTATTTTTTTATATATTATTTTTATTATTTTTATATAATTATAAAATATTTTAAATATAAAATCAGTTTTTAAATTATATATTAAATAATTTAAAAGTTTTTAATATATATTAATTTAATATTTATATATTATTTTTTAAATATTATATAAAAATATTAATTTAAAAAATATAATAATTTAAATTAATATTATTATTTTAATTATATAAAAAACTTATTATTTATTTATTTATATAATATTTATTATTATTATTATAATTAAAATTATAATTATTTTTAATTATAAACTTAAATTTATTTAATATTTTATTATATATTTAATAATAATAATAAAACTTTTAAATTTCTTTTAAAATTATTAAGTTTACTTTATATTTTATATAATTAAGTATTTATTAAAGTTTTTTTATATAAAAATAATTAAATTATTTATATAGTTTTTAAAGTTTTATTTTTATAAAATAAATAATTATTTTATATAATATTATATTAAAAAATAAATAACTTTATTTATTTATTATAAATATTATATTTTTATTTTATTATAATATTATATTTTAAATTTTATTAAAATAAGTTTTTATTTAGTTAATATTTTTTAATAAAAATAAAAATAATATTAATATATTTAAAATATAATAAATTATTATATTAAAACTATTTATAAATTATATTTTATTAATTAATTTATATATATTATTATTTTTAAAACTAATTTTAAATATATTTAAAATTTAATTAATTTTTATATAAAAATATAACTTTATATATATTTTTAATTAAGTTTTATTAATTATTAAAAAGTTTAATATATTTATATTTTATAGTTTTTTTTAATATATTATATAATAATAATTATAAAATAAAAATTAATTTAATAACTTTATAATTATATAATTTTAAATATTTTCTGTTATTATATAATATATAAATATATTATTTATTAAAAATTTAATAATTATTTTTTTATATTTATAATTAAAATAGTTTTTTTTTTTAATTTAAAATATTTTTTATATTTTATTAAATATATTAAAAATTTCGTAAATAAAAAAGTTTATTTAAAATAAATTTTATACAAAATAAAATACTAGTTTTTATATAAGCTTTTTTTTTAAAGTATATTTAATTAATTAATATTTTTTTTTATAATATATAAAATATTTTTTTAAATTATTAATTATAATTTAAAAATATATATAAAAGTTTATAAAAAGCTTTTATATATTAGTTTTAAATTACTAATATAATAATAAATTTAAAAATACTTTAATATATTTATATAATTATTATATTTAATTAAATTTCGTTTTAATAATTTATATTATATTATGTAAAACATAAGAATTAAAAACAAAGCTTTAATAATACAGCTAAATTGTACGTGAATTTATAATTAAAAAAAAAAGAAGTTATTTTATAATTATAATTACAAAAAGTTTAGTTTATAAGTTATAAATTATAAGTTATACAAGTTATTTATATTATTAATTACGGTGAAAAGTTATAAATTAACTTTATTATAACTCGTGGTTACTTATTCGTAACTTATTAAATATATATTATATTTTTGTTAATTTATTAATTATTAATTATAATACTTTATATAAAAATTTATTAAAAAAATTTTTTTATATATATATAAATATAATTATTATTTAGTTTATTTAATAATAATTATAATTTATATTTATATTAAAATATATATTTATAATATAATAAATTTACTTTTATATATAATTAAAATTAATATTATAAATAAAATAGTTTTTAATACAACTTTAAAAAATAATTAAAATTATTATATAATATTAATTTTTTATTATTTTAAATTTTTAATATATATTAATAAATAATTTTGTTTTATTATATAATAAATTATAAAGTTTTTTAAAATAGTTTTATTGTTTATTTTAAGTTTTTTAAAAAATTATATTTTTATTTAAAAATATAACTTTATTATATATTTTATATATTAATAAAAAATTAATATATATATTAATACTTATTAAATTAAATATAATATATAAAATAAATAATTATTATATCAATTTTAAAAAATTATAAAAAATAAAGTATTTAATAATTAATTATTATTTATATTTTATTATAAATTATTATTTAATTATAAATAAAATATTTAATATATAAAAATAAAATACTTTTTATATTATTATTTTAAATATTATATATATTTATAATTTAAATATTTTATTAAATTATAAATTTAAAATAAAAAAATAATAAATTAATTAATTTATTATATAAATATTTAATTATTTTTTATTTAATTAATTAAAAATATACTTTGTTTAAAAAATTTGTATTAATTATATAAAATATTAATATTAATTATATATAACGTATAATACTTTTTTGTATAACAGTTTAATTAAGTTATAATTTAGTTAAATAAGCGGTATATAATAGTAATATTCTTTTTTTAAAAAAAAAAACTTTATATATATAGGTTTTTTTTTTATATTTAAAAAAATAAACAAATAATAATACTAATAATCTTTTTAATTTAGCGTTATATTTAATATTAAATATATAAACTTACTTTATATATTATTAAACTAATATTAATTAATATATTATATATAATATATAATATAAGTATTTTGTTAATATAAATATTTTATTAAGTTTTTAGCACTTTTATACAATTATATATAATAATTTAATTATAATAAAAAAATTTAATTAAAATTATTTAAAATTGTTTTTATTAAATGTTTTTATATTATTTTAATATATATAAGCATTATATTTAAATTTACTATATATTTTATAATATTATTAATATATAATTACTTATTTTATATAATAATTATTTATATATATTTTATTAGTTATTTAATTTTAAATTACTTTTGTAATTTTAAAATTACTTATTTTTTATATAATAAATAGCTTTTTATTTTATATAACAATATTAGTTTAATAATTTATTTACTTTTTAAAGTATTATATTTTTATTTTTTAATAATATTAATTTATATATAATTATTATTATACTTTTATTAATTTATTTAACTATTTTTAAAATAACTTATAAAAAGCTATTTTAATAATTTATAATTTTATTTATAATAAATTTTATTTATTTTTAAGCTTTAATTAAATTATATAGCATTTTTAATTTTTAAAGTACTAATAGCTTATTAAATAATTTAAATAGTATTTTAATTAGTAATTAAATAATAAGCTACAAAATTATATATTTTAAATTATATAGTATTAATTTTATACTTTAAAATCCTATTTAAATATTTAATTTTATTATAAAAATATTATATATTTTATAAAATAATATAAGAAAATCCTTTTTTAAAATATATAAAATATATAGCTATATTAAATATTTAATTTATTTACTATATAATTATTTTAATAACTTAAAATACTTAATATTTAAAAACTATAATTAATATAATAAATATATTAATATATAAAACATAATAATTTTATAGTTTTTATAATATATTTTAAAATTAGTTAAATAATAGCTTTTATAACTAATATATTATATAAGCATTTTATTAATATAAGCATCCTATTAAGTTTTTTATTTATTATATATATAAATTTTAAATTTATATTTTTTTTCTAATAATAATATTATATACTTTAAAAAAAGTAAATATATAGCTTATATTACAAATTATTTAATAAAACTTAAAATTATTTATTATATATACTATAAAAATCTATAATATTACTTATATAATATTAAATAAATAATAATAAAAAATTTTATTAAAAATAAATATACTAATTATAATATAAAAATTAACTAAATTTAAAGAAAATACTATTATATAATATATAATTAACTTAAATTTATAATTATTTTTATTTTAAATAAATAGTATTAAAAATATAATAAATTATTTATTATATATATATAATATATTTTTAATTAGTATTAATTAAGCTTTAAACTTTATATAATAATAATTATATTTAAAAATATATTTAAATTATAAAATTAATTACTAATAAATTCTTTATAAAAATCCTAATATATATAATAAATAGTTTAAACTTATATAAAATATAATTAATAAATATAAAATTTAAAATGCAAATATTTATAACTTTAATAAAACTAAGTTTATTATAAACAAAATATTATTTAAAATAATTATTACTTTATTTAATTATTATAATAAATTATAAAATATTTAATAAAGTAATTATAAATAAATTATAGTTATTTAAAATATTAGTTTATATAATTATACTTTATTACTATATATTATTTTAATAAGTAAATATTACTTATTATTTTAATATAAAAATACTTAATTATTAGCTAATTAAATAATTATAATAATAAAAAATAATTAAATAATAAATAAATATAATATTAATTAAATTTAATATGTTAATAAGTATATAATAAATTATATAAAAAGTATTAATTATTTATTAATTTTAAATAGCTATAAAAGCTATTATTTAATTAATTTTAAAATATATTATAAAAATTACAAAATTATTACACTTTATATACTAATATATTTATTATATTAATTATAACTTTTAAATATTAAGTATTTTAACTTATTAAAATAATTATATAGTAAATAAATTAAATATTTAATATAATTATATATTTTATATATTTTACAAGAAAATTTTTGGTATGTTGTACTAAAAAGTAATGCTGTATTTAAGTATAAAAAGGTGATATAGAATTTTTGAATCCAGCTAAGCTAAATAAATTAAGCGAAGCCCAATTTATCCAGCTTAAACTAAGGGAGGGCCCCACTTTACGAGTGGGTGCCTTATTTAATCTATTTACGCACCTTTTACCAAAGTGTAGCAATTTTCTTATATTGTTTTATAAAATATATAATACTTTTATAATAAAATTAAATTTTTAAATAGAATTTTAAAATATAAAATTAGTATTATATAATTTAAAATATATAATTTTATAGCTTACTATTTAATTGCTAACTAAAATACTATTTAAATTATTTAATAAATTATTAGTACTTTAAAAGTTAAAAATACTATATAATTTAATTAAAGCTTAAAAACAAATAAAATTTATTATAAATAAAATTATACAATATTAAAATAGCTTTTTATAAGCTATTTTAAAAATAGTTAAATAAATTAATAAAAGTATAATAATAGTTATATATAAACTAATATTATTAAAAAATAAAAATATAATACTTTAAAAAGTAAATAAACTATTAAACTAATATTGCTATGTAAAAAAAAATATATATATAAAATAAAAAGTTATTTATTATATAAAAAGTAAGTAATTTTAAAATAATAAAAGTAGTTTAAAATTAAATAACTAATAAAATATATATAAGTAATTATTATATAAAGCGGGTAATTATATATTAATAATACTATAAAATATATAGTAAACTTAAATATAATACTTATATATTTTAAAACAATATAAAAACATTTAGTAAATATAATTTTAAATAATTTTAAATAATTTTTTTTATTATAGTTAAATTATTATATATAATTATATAAAAGTGTTAAAAACTTAATAAAATACTTATATTAATAAAATACTTATATTAATAAAATACTTATATAATACGTTATTTAAAATTAATAAATAATAAACACTTTTTATATAACTTATTATATATTTATTAAAATATTAAATTTAATTAATATTATATTTATTTATTATTTAATTATTTTTTATTATTATAATTATTTAATTAGCTAGTAATTAAGTATTTTTATATTAAAATAATAAGTAATATTTACTTACTAAAATAATATATAATAATAAAATATAATTATATAAAGTAATATTTTAAATAATTATAATTTATTTATAATTATTTTATTAAATATTTTATAATTTATTATAATAATTAAATAAAATAATAATTATTTTAAATAATATTTTATTTATAATAAACTTAATTTTATTAAAGTTATAAATATTTACTTTTTAAATTTTATATTTACTAATTATATTTTATATAAGTTTAAAGTACTTATTATATATATTAAAATTTTATAAAAAGTTTATTAATAATTAATTTAATAATTAAAATATATTTTAAATTATAATTATTATTATATAAAATTTAATACTTAATTAATACTAATTAAAAATATATTTTATATATATAATAAATAATTTATTATATTTTTAATATTTTTTAATTAAAGAAAAAAGAATTATAAATTTATATTAAATATATATTATATAATAGTATTTTTTTAAATTTAGTTAATTTTTATATTAATAAAAATATATTTATATATAAAAGTTTTTTAATATATTATAAATTATAATTATATAATAAATAAATAATTTTAAGTTTTTTTAAATAATTTATAATATAAACTATATTTTTAATTTATTTTTAATATAAAATATTATTATTAATAAAATAATATATAATTAAAATATTAATATATAAAAATATAAAAAAGTGTAAAACAAGTTTATATATAAAATAAGCTTCAATATAAATAAAATTTGTTGTAAACAAAATTATATAATATTAAAATAGTTTTTTAAAAGCTATTTTAAAAGTAATTAAATAAATTAATAAAAATATAATAATAATTATATATTAATTAATATTATTAAAAAGTAAAAATATAATACTTTAAAAAACAAATAAATTATTAAACTAATATTATTATATAAAAAAAACAATTATAAAATAAAAAGCATTTATTATAACGTATTATACAAGCTTGTTTCGTATACAAGTTTGTTTCGCACTTTTTTACATTTTTGTATATATATACGTAATAACTTTATAATAATACAAAAAATTAATTAAAGCTATTTCAAATTATTTTTATTAAATATTTTTGTATAATAATTATATATATATATATTATATTTAAATTTACCGCATTTATTATAATAGTTTTAATATTTAATTATTTTTATTATTTAATTACTTTTTATATATATTTTAATAATTATTTAAACTTTAATTATATTTATATTTTTTAAATCGTATATATTACTTATAATAAATATTTTTTTATTTTATAATTGTTTTTTTTTTATATAATAATATTAGTTTAATAATTTATTTACTTTTTAAAATATTATATTTTTTTTTTTAATAATACTAATTTATATATAATTATTATTACATTTTTATTAATTTATTTAACTACTTTTAAAATAACTTATAAAAAATTACTTTAATATTATATAATTTAATTTATAATAAATTTTATTTATTTTTAAACTTTAATTAAATTATATAATATTTTAATTTTAAAATACTAATAATTTATTAAATAATTTAAATAATATTTTAATTAGTAATTAAATAAAAAATTACAAAATTATATATTTTAAATTATATAATACTAATTTTATATTTTAAAATTTTATTTAAATATTTAATTTTATTATAAAAATATTATATATTTTATAAAACAAAATAAAAAAATTCTTTTTTTGTTGGAACTTTGGTGTTTTGTTTAGCTGTAACGCTTTGTTTTACAGTACGTACTTACGTACTACACTATTATGTAATTTAGTAGGCCTAGTGTGCAACAAGAGAAAACTTTATTGCACGACACAGGATTTAACTTTCCTTTTTTTTCTTTTTATATAAACAGATATTCGTATAACACGTATTTATCTTAGCGTTATTTTTACGTTAAACGTGCGATATTAAGTTATTGTACATTGCTTTACTAACATTTTTAAAATATATAAAATATATAGTTATATTAAATATTTAATTTATTTATTATATAAGTAATTTAAAAAGCTAAAATATTTAATATTTAAAAACTATAATGAATATAAAAAATATACTAGTATATAAAACGTAATAATTTTATAGTTTTTATAATATACTTTAAAATTAGTTAAATAATAGCTTTTATAGCTATTTAAAATTAATAAATAATAAATACCTTTTATACAACTTATTATATATTTATTAAAATATTAAATTTAATTAATATTATATTTATTTATTATTTAAATGTTTTTTATTATTATAATTATTTAATTAATTAGTAATTAAGTATTTTAATATTAAAATAATAAATAATATTTATTTATTAAAATAATATATAATAATAAAGTATAACTATATAAACTAAAATTTAAATAATTATAATTTATTTATAATTGTTTTATTAAATATTTTATAATTTATTATAATAGTTAAATAAAATAATAATTATTTTAAATAATATTTTACTTATAATAAATTTAATTTTATTAAAATTATAAATATTTGCTTTTTAAATTTTATATTTACTAATTATATTTTATATAAGTTTAAATTACTTATTATATATATTAAAATTTTTATAAAAAACTTATTAATAATTAATTTAATAATTAAAACGAATTTTAAATTATAATTATTATTATATAAATTTTAAAAACTAATTAATACTAATTAAATATATATTATATATATATAATAAACAATTTACTATATTTTTAATATTATTTAATTAAAAAAAAAATAATTATAAATTTATATATATATATATTTTATAATAATATTTTTTTAAAGTTTTGTTAATTTTTATATTAATAAAATAATATTTATATATAAAAGTTTTTTAATATATTAATTTATTAATATTATTATTAGTATATTATAAATTATAATTATATAATAAATAAATAATTTTAAGTTTTTTAAATAATTTGTAATATAAACTATATTTTTAATTTATTTTAAATACAAAATATTATTATTAATAAAATAATATATAATTAAAATATTAATATATAAAAGTGTAAAAAAGTGCGAAGCAAGCTTATATACGAAACAAGTTTGTATAGTACGTTAAATAATATATATAATTTAAAAACTATAATTATAATTAAAATTTAAATAATTATTAAAATATATATAAAAAGTAATTAAATAATAAAAGCAATTAAACATTAAAACCGTTATAATAAGTATAATAAACTTAAATATAATATATATATATATAATAATTATACAAAAATATTTAATAAAAGTAATTTAAAATAACTTTAATTAATTTTTTATATTATTATAAAATTATTATATATATATATACAAAAATATAAAAAAGTTTAAAACAAATTTGTATATAAAATAAGTTTATATAATATATTATATATAATTATACTTTTTTTTTTTATTATACGTAATTTGCTTTTTTTTTAATAGTAATAATAATAGTAATAATAGCTATAATAATAATAATAATAATAATAATAATAATAATTGTTATAATATTAATATTAGTTATAATTAATATTGTGTACTTATATACAATACTTTTTCGTATTACTATTTAGTTAAACTTTAAACTTAGTAGTTTAAACAGTATAATTAAACAAAATTCTTTTTTTATAAAGGAATTTTGCGTATAAAGGTTTTATTTTCGTATTTAAAAAAGCAAAAATTAATTAAATAGTTATTTATGTTTACTTTTTATTTACGTACGATATCGTACTTTTTTAATTACGCGACAATAATATTACTTTTATTATTGTTATTATTTTTTTTTCTTTTTTTAATGTTTTTATACATTTACGTTTTATATTTCCGTTTTTTAAAAGTGATTTTTAATTTAAAAATTTTATTAAAATAAATAATAACAACGTTATTTATAAATTAATAATGTATTTAAATTAGTAATACTTTTTCAAATATTTTTGTTTTTTTTATATTTATTTATATATTTTTTAATAATTATAATATAATTTGTAAATTTAATATTATTAGTTTATAACTAGTTATTTAAATAAAAAACGAAAAGTTATATTTTTTTTTTATATACTTTTTAAAGTTTATAATATTTTTACTAGTATTTTTATTTAACGTTTTAATAGTATATAACTATAATATATTGCAAATTAATAATATTAAAATTTATTAATATTTAAAAAAAATACAATTATATAATGTATAATTAAATTAAATTTGTAAGCATTTTCGCTTTAATTTTAATATATTAAAACAATAACTAATATTTTTTAATATATATATAATATATTATTTATTAATAAAAACTAAGTATTAAACTTTATATAATTATAATTAAACTTTTAAACGTATTTAAGTTATTAAATTAATTATTAATAAAATTTTAATAAAAGTTTTTTAAATTATTATATATAATATATTATATAAGCTTATTTTGTATATAAGTTTGTTTTGCACTTTTTACACTTTTATATATTAATATTTTATATTTAAAATAAATGAAAATATAATTTGTATTACAAGTTATTTAAAAAAACTTATAATTATTTATTTATTATATAATTATAATTTATAATATATTAGTAAAAATAATAATAAATTAATATATTAAAAAACTTTTATATATAAATATATTTTTATTAATATAGAAACTAACTAAATTTTTAAAAAAAACTATTATATAATATATATTTAATTTAAATTTATAATTTTTTTTTTTAAATAAATAATATTAAAAATATAATAAGTTATTTATTATATATATATAATATATTTTTAATTAGTATTAATTAAGCTTTAAACTTTATATAATAATAATTATAATATAAAATATATTTTCATTATTAAATTAATTATTAATAAATTTTTTATAAAAATTTTAATATATATAATAAGTAGTTTAAATTTATATAAAATATAATTAATAAATATAAAATATAAAAAGCCAATATTTATAATTTTAATAAAATTAAGTTTATTATAAGCAAAATATTATTTAAAATAACAATAAATAAGCTATAATTATTAAAAATATTAGTTTATATAGTTATATTTTATTATTATATATTATTTTAATAAATAAATACTATTTATTATTTTAATATTAAAATATTTAATTATTAACTAATTAAATAATTAAATAATAAATAAATATAATATTAATTAAATTTAATATTTTAATAAATATATAATAAATAATATAAAAAGTATTTATTATTTATTAATTTTAAAATATATTATATATATATATATTTTATATATTAATATATTTATTATATTAATTATAGCTTTTAAATAATAAATATTTTAGTTTATTAAAACAATTATATAGTAAATAAATTAAATATTTAAATAAAAGTTTAAAATATAAAATTTTATAATTTATTATTTAATTACTAATTAAAATATTATTTAAATTATTTAATAAATTATTAGTATTTTAAAAATTAAAAATACTATATAATTTAATTAAAGTTTAAAAATAAATAAAATTTATAATAAATAAAATTTTATAATATTAAAATAACTTTTTATAAGTTATTTTAAAAATAATTAAATAAATTAATAAAAGTATAATAATAATTATATATAAAGTAATATTATTAAAAAATACAAATATAATATTTTAAAAATAAATAAATTTTTAAACTAATATTACTATAAAAAAAAACAATTATAAAATAAAAAAGTATTTATTATAAGTAATATATATAATTTAAAAACTATAAATATAATTAAAGTTTAAATAATTATTAAAATATTTATAAAAAGTAAATAAATAATAAAAATAATTAAATATTAAAATTATTATAATAAGTATATTAAAAATAAATAAATATATATATATATAATACTTATATAAAAATATTTAATAAAAGTAATTTGAAATAACTTTAATTAATTTTTTGTATTATTATAAAATTATTACGTATATATATATACAAAAATGTAAAAAAATGCGAAATAAGCTTATATACGAAATAAGTTTATATAATACGTTATATTAATATAAAAAATATTAAAAATATTAAAAAAAAAAACCAAAAAAAGTTTTAATTAAAAAAATATATATATAATTAATAAAAAAAAAAAAAAAATTTATTATTTATAATATTAAAAATATATTTAAAATATATAAAAATTAAAGTAATAAAAAAATAAAACTTTATAAAAATTAAATATTATGTTTATAAAAAATAAAGAATATTAAATATATATATATAAGTTTTAATAAAATTAAAGTTATATACGTTTGTTTAATGTTATTTAATTTATAAATACGTTTTATTTTATAAATAAAAACCTTTTTTTATAAAAAACCTCGTAAAAATTCTTATTACATTATAATAAAAAAAATATTATATATAAAAATATAAAAAACTTTAAAGAAAATAATAAAAATGTATAATAAAGTAAATAATATTAATAATAATTATAATATTATAATATAATAAAGTTTAATTAAAAAAATAATAATTAAAAATAGAATTTATTTTTAATTATAATTAATATTTAATTAAAAACTAAATATATTAAATATATTTATTAATAAAAAAATTATGAATAAATAAAAAAAAAGAATATTTATAAGTTATAATAAATAATATATAAAACAAATAATATTTATTATATAAAAATAATAAAAAAATAAAGTATAATAATAAAAAAATAAAGTATAATAATAAAAAAATAAAATAATACTTTAAATATAAAACAAAAATAATAAATTATTAATAAGTTTTAATTTAAATATAAAATTAAAATAAAAAAAATTATAAAATTAATTTAAAAAAAAATACTTTAAATAAAACTTTAAATATATATATAATTAATATAAGTATTAAATATATTAAAAATAAATAAAAAGTATAATAAAAAAATTTATTATAAAAAATTATTAAGTTATTTTATTTTAAATAAAGTTTAATAAAAAAAAACAAAATTAAAAAAATATTTTAAAATAAAATAATTACAAAGTAAATTTAATAATTAATATAAAAATAAATACTTTTAAAAATTAAATATATAATAGTACGTATATAATAAAAAAAATATTTTAAAACTAAAAAATAAAAAATATAAACATTTTTTATAAGTTTTATATATTATATATAAATATATATAATATATAAGTAAAAAAATTACAAATATATAGTTTTTATAAAAAATAAATTAATAATTACTTATAAAACTATATTAATAAAATAAAGTACATTATTTAATATTAGTTTTTTAAAATTATTATATTATTTTTAAATAAAATTTAAATTTTTTAATTAAATATATAAATAATGAAATTTTAAAAATATAATATTAAAAAAATAAATATAAAATACATATTATATAAAAAATATACTAATAAAATAAAATATTAATATAAAATTAATATTTATAAAAAAAGCAATTAATATTTTTTTTAAAAAAATAATAATATATTGAATAAAAATTTTAATTAAAAAAAATAATTTAATTAAAAAATAAACAATATATTAAACTTAATAAATTAAATATTAAAAATATAAAAATAAAATAAAAGGTTTAATATAATTAAAAAATAATAAAAAACAGTTGTAATAAATTAATAATTAATTTAAAATATTATAAAAACTTTATTAAAATAGTATTATTGTATTAATTGCAACGCAATTCGTATAAAGCAATTTAATATAAATTAGGTTTTTATTTTTGTATAAAAAAAGCTTAAAAAAAGTGTTTCTTGTTTTTTTATTATATAATAGCTTTTTTTTCCTTTTTTTTATATAGTATAATATTTAAATAAATTTATATTTACTATTTTTAACAAGTTAATATATTTATATATAAATTTTATATAAAATTTTATTTAAATACTAATTTGTATTTAAATAGTTTATATTTTATATAAAAGTTATTTAAATATTAATTAATTATAAATAAAAATAAAATTTTTACTTAATTATTTATTATATAATTAGTAAAACAATATTTTTTTTCTAATAATTATTATTATATATTTAATTAAATAATATTTAGTTTTTTTTTTATATATATTTTAATATATAATAACTAATAATATATATTTTTTAGTTTTTTTACATATAAAGCTTTTAATAAAAGCTTTTTTTTATATAAAAAAAGCTACTTTTTTTTTTAAATAAAAAAGTAAAAAGTATTACTTTATTTAAGTTTTTTTTTATATAAAGCTTTTAATAAAAGCTTTTTTATATATAAAAAAAACTTTTTTTTTTTTTAAAATAAAAAAACGAAAAAATATTATTTTTTATTATATAAAAAAACTTTAATAAAAGCGTTTATATATAATAAAAAAAAATATTTAAATATAATTAATTTAAACTTTATATATAGTTTATTTATTATATATATTATATAAAGTAAGTTTTTTTATATTTAATTTTATAATTTAAAACTATATATATATTGTATATTTTTATATTTACTATTATATAATAAAAAAATAAGCTAAATTATAATTAAAAAAGATTTTTTTTAATATTAAAATAATATTACTATATTAGTTGTAATAAAATTTATATAACGTAATTTAATATAAATTGGTTTTTTATTTTTGTATAAAAAGGTTTAAAAAAAGCGTTTTCCGTTTTTTTATTGTACGACTGCTTTTTTTCCTTTTTTTTTATGTAATATAGTATTTAAATAAATTTATATTCACTATTTTTAACAAGTTAACGTATTTACGTACAAATTTTATACGAAACTTTATTTAAATATTGTTAAAATATTTATAATATTTTTATAACCGAGGTTTTAAACCTTTTTAAATACAAACTTAAAAATAATTTAACAACAATTAAAATTATAAAGCTTTAATATACTTTATTTAATAATTTAAAAAAAAAAATAAATTAAAAACTTTTCCAAATTTTTAATGTTAATAATTTGATTTTAATTAAATTATACGTTTTTATTAATTATTAAAAAATAATAATATTATAAATTTATTATTATTAATATTTTTAATTATTATTATAAATTTTTAAGTATTTATTTATTATTATTTTTATAAAATAAAGTTTTTTAAAATTATAAAAGTTAATATTTTAAATATTATATTTATAAAAAAAATTATTGTTAATTTTATTATATAAAATTATATAATTAAATTAAAAAATAATAAAATAAAACTAAATAATAAAATAATAATAAATTATATTTTTTTTAATATTAATTATTTTAATATTTTAAAATATTTATATAATAAATAATTTACAATTTTAATTTATATAAAATTATATTATTTATTATTAAAAAACTTTTTAATAATAATATTTAACATTATAAAATAATTAATTTAAAATATTAAAATAACATTATTGTTATTAATTGTAATATAATTTGTATAAAGCAATTTTATATAAATTAGTTTTTTATTTTTATATAAAAAAAACTTAAAAAAACCGTTTTTCGTTTCTTTATTATTATTATAATAAAAAGTATAACAAATTAAATACAATACTAATTTTAATATATTATTATAATAAGAAAATAACACGATTAAAGTTTAAAATAAAAGTGAAAAAAGTATAAATCAAATATAAAACAAGTATTTTTTATAATATATATCGTATAATAATATAATATATTTAATAAATAATAATTATAATAATTTTATAATTATTTCTTTTTTAATAATATAATAATTAATTATATTAATTATTTAATATATAATTTGTATATAAAACTTTATTTAAATATTAATTAATGTTTTAATAATTTATATAAATTAATAAAAAGCTATTTAAATATAAATTAATTATAAATAATAATAAGTTAGTTTTTATAATAAATAAAACTTTTATATTACTTTTTTTTTATTATTATATATTTATATTTAAAAATTAAACAATTAATAACTAATAATAAAAAGATTTTTTATAAATAATTATTATAAAATATTTAATTAAATAATATTTAATTATTTATTATATAAATAATTTAATAATAATTTTTATTAATAATTATTATTATTTATTTAATTAAATAACATTTTATTATTTGTTATACAAATAATTAAATAATAGTTTTTATTAGTAATTATCGTTATATATTATTATAACGTAATTTATTTACTATATAAAACCTTTTTTTATATATTATATAAATTATGTTTTTTATTTATTTATTGTATATTTTTTTTACACTTTTTAAACTTTAATTTTGTTTGAATTTTATATTTAAATATACTATTTTTATATATTATACTTAATTTATAAAGCTTTTTTTTTAAAGTTATTTATAATTTAGTTATAATAGCTTTTTTACGTATTTAAATAATTATTTATTAAATATAATTTTTTTTTAAAACTAAATTAAAATATTATAAAAATACTTAAAACTTATAAATTATTCGTATAACTTTTAAATTTAAATTTTATTTAAAACTTATTACTAATATAAAAACTTTTTTTTTATATTTTTTTTAATATTATTATTTTTATTACTATTTATATTAATATTTTTTTAATTTTTATAATTAATTTAAAAAATTAATATAATATTATAGCTTTTAAAGTTTAAATTTTAAAAAAACCTTTAAAAACTTAACATTAATATATAAGTGAATTAAACACTTTTTAAGTTTATTTTTTATATAAATTAAAATAAAAAAAAAATATAAAAAATTAAAAAACTTTTAATATTTTAAATATAATAATCTTTTTTTTAATTTTTTTATACTTTTTATATTTTTATTTACTTTTTTAAATAATAACATTTTACATTATTTATAAAAAAACTGTTAATAAAAATGCTATAAATTATATTTAAATTTTAATAATATAAATTTTAATTAAATTTTTTATTTAATTACTTTTTTTTTATTATAAAATTTATTTATAATAAATAAATTAAATAAATTAATAAGTTTAAATTTATATTTTAAGCTTTTTTATATAAATTTTATTATAATATTGTTAAAGTTATTATATTAATTTTAAAAATGAAATAATTTTGTAAAAAGATTTATTAAAATATAATTAATAATATAATTTTTTAAAAAAAAAATTTATATAAAATAAAATATATTTATTAATTAATATAAATAAGTAATTAATATATATTAAATAGTAAATTAATTAATATTTTAAATAGTTTAATTATTATTTTTTATAAATTAAAAATAAAAAATTTAAAACTTTTTTAAAAAAAAAAACTATATTGTATTACTAAAAACTAATTAAACTTTTATAAAAAAAGTTGTTAAACTTTTGTTATTTTTTATTTATATTTTATTTATTAAAATAGTATTATTGTATTAATTACAACGTAATTCGTATAAAGCGATTTAATACGAATTAGTTTTTTATTTTTAATTTAAAAATATCGCTTCTCGTTTTTTTATTATACAACTGTTTTTCTTTTTTTTTTTTTGTAATATAATAATAAATTATATTTATTATTTTTAGCAAATTAATATACTTATATATAAATTTTGTATAAAACTTTATTTAAATACTAATTAGTATTTAAATACTTTATATAAATTAATAAAAAGCTTTTTAAATATAACTTAATTATATAATAAGTAAAAAAAAAATTACTTTTTTTTTAAATAATTATTATAACTTTTTAATTAATAAAAAGCTTTTATAAAATTAAAAAAAAAAGTAAATAACTTTATTATTAATAATTTATTATTACGTATATATAATTAAATAAATACTTTTTTTAACAATTATTATTATATAATATTATTAAATAACTTTTTTTTTATTAATAATATTATTATATAATATTTAATTAAATAACAACTTTTTAATAATAATTATTATTATATATTTAATTAAATAAAACTTAGTTTTTTTTTATACGTATATTAATATATAATAGTTAATATATATATTTTAGTTTTTTTATATATAAAGCTTTTTTATATATAAAAAAACTGCTTTTTTTTTAAATAAAAAATTAAAAAGCATTATTTTTTTTAGTTTTTTTATATATAAAGCTTTTAATAAAAGCTTTTTTATATAAAAAAAAAGATTTTTTTTTTTTTTTAAAAAAAATAAAAAAATATTACTTTTTATTATACAAAAAAACTTTAATAAAAACTATTTTTATACAATAAAAAAAAAGTTATAAAAATATATATTATATAAAGTAAGTTTTTTTATATTTAATTTTATAGTTTAATACCGCGTATATAATACGTATTTATATATTTACTATTATATAATAAAAAAACAAGCTAAATTATAATTAAAAAAGATTTTTTTTAATATTAAAATAATATTACTATATTAATTATAATATAATTCGTATAAAGCAATTTAATATAAATTAGTTTTTTATTTTTTTATTATACAATTATTTTTTTTTTTTTTTTTGTAATATAATAATAAATTATATTTATTACTTTTAATAAGTTAATATATTTACGTATAAACTTTGTACAAAACTTTATTTAAATACTTTTATAATAAAGGTTTTATATTTTAATTTTTTTATTAAAGTAAAAATTTTAATATATAAAACTAAAGTTTATATTATAAATATAAATATTTTAAAAAACGTAATTAGTATTAAAACAGTATTATTATATTAGTTGTAACGCAATTTGTACGAAGTAATGTAATATAAATTAGTTTTTTACTTTTTTAAAAAAGCGTTTCTTGTTTTTTTATTATACAACTATTTTTCCTCCTTTTTTTCTGTAATATAATATTTAAATAAATTTATATTTATTACTTTTAATAAATTAACGTACTTATATACAAACTTTATACAAAGTTTTATTTAAATATTAATTAGTATTTGAATAACTTATATAAATTAGCTATAAATAATAACGAGTTAATTTTAAATATAATAAGATTTTTATATTAAACTTTTATAACTATTATATAATTGTATTTTAAAATTAATTGTATAATAAATAATAAAAAAATTACTTTTTAATTAATAAAAAACTTTTATAAAATTAAAACAAAATAATAAATAACTTTATTATTAATAATTTATTTATTATATATATTATTTTTAAATATATATATTAACTAAATAATACTTAATTACTTGTTATATAAATAATTAAACAGTAATTTTTATTAATAATTATTATTATATATTTAATTTAATAATATTTAATTACTTATTATATAAATAATTAAATAATACTTTTTTTTTTAAATAATATTTAGTTTTTTATTCGAATATATTTTAATATATAATAACTAATATGTATATTTTAGTTTTTTTATATATAAATCTTTTAATAAAAAAAAAAAAAATATTACTTTTTATTATACAAAAAAACTTTAATAAAAGTTATTTATATGTAATAAAGAAAAAAAGCCTTTTTTTTTGTATTAAAAAGCTTTAATAAAAACTTTTTAATATAAAAAAAAAAGCTATTAAAATATATATTATACAAAGTAATTTTCTTTATATTGAATTTTTCGGTTTAATATTATATATATAATATATATTTATATAATTAGTATTATATAATAAGAAAATAAGCCAAACTTTAATTAAAAAAGATTTTTTTTAATATTAAAATAATATTATTATATTAGTTGTAACGTAATTCGTACGGAGTAATTTAGTATAAATTGGTTTTTTATTTTTTAAAAAGAGTGTTTTTTGTTTTTTTATTATATAACTATTTTTCCTTTTTTTTTTTTGCAATATAGTATTTAAATAAATTTATATTCATTACTTTTAACAAAATAGTTTATTTACGTACGAATTTCGTATAAAACTTTATTTAAACAATTAGTTTAAAAAATAAAGTACTTTTTTAAATTTTAAAATATTAATTAAAATAATTAATTTATATTTAATATTAAAAATAATATATTTTAAAATAATAATAATAATAAACTAAATAATAATAATTTATTTAAAAATAATAAGTGTTTTTATTATTAAAAATTAAAGTATTAAAAAAACTAGTGTTTCTTTTTAAATTAATTTTAAAATTAATAAAAAATTTAAAAAACTATTATTAATAATATTAAAAATTAGTATTATTTTGTATTTTTAAAAAAGCAAAATTAAAAAACAACTTTATTTAACAATAATTTTATTATAAATAATATTTAAAAAAACTTATTATAAACTTAATTTTATATTATATTAATTTTAAATTTAGTTTTACTTTTTTATATTTATTTTACTTTATTTTTATACTTTTTATAATATTTATTTTTTTAAACTTTTTTAAACATTTTTTTTGTATTTATATTAATTTTAATTTTTATATAAAATGTAATTATATTAGTTATACTTTTGTTTTAAAATATATATTAAAAAAAGCTTTTTTTAAATTATATTTTTTTTAATTCGTTTTAATTAATAAAATAAATATTTATAACTTTTTTTAAATTATATATAAAATAATTAATTATTAATTAATTATTTACAAATTTTGTTGTATTTATATTATAATTATAAAAAATAATAATTTTTAAAATAATTTAATTTTTTTGTTTTAATTTACTTTACAAAATTAGTAAATTATTAATATTACAAGTTATAATATAAAAGTTTATTATAATAAAATATATTATTAAATATTAATTATATTTTTTTAAATTTATTTAATTAAAAAAAATATTATTATTAATTTTTATATTTTTATTACTTTTATTTTAACGTAAATAAAAAGTTTATTTCGTATTAAAGTTTATTTTACGTTTTTATTTATATTATATAAACTTTTAATATTTTATTAAAACTTTAATTAATTAATAATAAAAAATTTTATTAAAAATAATAATACTTTTTTTTATATAATAATTAATTTAATTTAAAGAAAATATTATTATATAATATATAATTAGTTTAAATTTATATTTATTTTAATTTTAATTAAATAATATTAAAAATATAATAAATATATATTTTTAATTAACGTTAATTAAGCTTTAACTTTTATATAATAATAATTATAATTTAAAATACAGTTTAATTATTAAATTATTTTTTAATAAATTTTATTTAAAAATTTTAATATATATTAAAAGTAATTTAATAAAATAATTATAAATAAATTATATTTATTTAAAATATTAGTTTATATAATTATACTTTAATATTATATATTATTTTAATAAATAAATACTATTTATTATTTTAATATTAAAATTTTTAATTACTAATTAATTAAATTATAAATAAATATAATATTAATTAAATTTAATATTTTAATAAATATATAATAAATTATATAAAAAGTATTTATTATTTATTAATTTTAAATATTTATAAAAACTATTTTTTAATTAATTTTAAAATATATTATAAAAACTATAAAATTATTATATTTTATATATTTTAAAAAAGGATTTTTTTATATTATTTTATAAAATATATAATATTTTTATAATAAAATTAAATATTTAAATCAAATTTTAAAATATAAAACTAATTAATATAATGCTATATAAAGTAGAACTATATTGTAGTAAAAAAAATGAAAAAAGAAGAAATTCTTTTTTTTTCGAGGGCTACGACTTATTTTGCTAATATACGTACAGTACTTCATTATTTACGCTCGTAGCGGTAGTTACGTACAGCTGCTATAAACCGTAGCGCCCGGCGCTGTAAGTAATACTGCGACCGTATTACTTACGTAAGCCGTAGCCCTAATAAGCTAAAGTTTTTATAAAAAGCCACCCTTTATAAACTTATATTATTAATATTATATAATTTAAAATATATAATTTTATAATTTAAAATTTAATTACTAATTAAAACACTATTTAAATTATTTAATAAACTATTAATTATTTAGTAATTAAAAACTTTAAATAATTTAATTAAAATTTAAAAATAAATATAATATATTAAAAAAACATTATAAAATATTAAAATAATTTATTATAAATTATTGTAAATATAATTAATTAAATTATAAAAAATATAAAACTAATTATAAATAAAAATATAAAGTTTTAAAAAGTAAATAAATATTTTAAATAATATTATTATATAAAAAAAATATATAACGTATTTTATAAACGAGTTTTTAATTTAAACGAGTTTTCAACTTTTTGTATTTTTATATAAATATGTGTAATAATTTAATTATAATATAAAAAAATTATTTAAAATTATTTAAAAAATTTTTTACTAAATATTTCTATTTTATATTTGTATATATATATATTATAACTAAGTTTATTATAAAGTTTATAATATTATACGTATATTTTTTACTTTTTTATATAACAATTATTTTAACGTTTTTTAGTTTTTTTTTATTTAATAATATTTTTTTTAACTTATAATTTTATAGTTTTTTATTTTATAATTAGGTTTTTTTTATATAATAATATTAGTTAAGTATTTTATTTATAATTTAAAAATTTATAATTTTTCTTTTTAATAGTATAAATTAATATATAATAATAGTTATATTTTACGTAATTTATTTTATATTATAAATAATAGTTATTAATAAGCTATTTTAATATTATATAAGTTAGTTTTTAATATAATTAAATTATAATTAAACTTTTATTATATTATTTAGTATAATTAATTATTAAAGTAATAATAAACCGAATAATAAACTTTTAATTATTAAAATATTTAAATAAAAATTTAACTAAAAAATTATATATTTTAAGTTTTATAATACTAATTTTACTTTTTTAAAACTTATTTAAATATTTATTTTAATTATTAATATATTAAACGTATTAAAAAACGCAAATAAAAAGTTTTTTTGTAAAATATATAAAATATATAACTATCGTATAGCTAAAAAAGTACGATATCGTACGTAAACAAAACATAAACACAAGTAACTATTTAATTCATCTTTAATTTTTCTAAATATAAAAGTAAAACCTTTGTACGCAAAATTCCTTTAAAAAAGGAAAATTCTGCTTAGCTATACCGCTTAAACAACTAAACTTATAGCTTAGCTAAACAGGAGTACAAAAAAGTATTATATATAAATATATAATATTAGTTGCAGCTAATACTAATATTATAATACTAACTTTCTTCTTTTTTTAGCTGCAATATTTTTTTGTACAAATATTATTAAAAAAAAAACTATAAATATAAAGAAAGTATATAGTACGCTGCTTAACAGCTTGTACGTATAAAAAAGGAAAAAATAATACTTTTTTTATATAAATAGCTTTTTAAAGCAGCTATTACTTATATAAAAGTGCGCCGTTCTTTAAGTACCGTTATATATTCGGCTTTTTAAAAGGGAGGGGGGAGAAATACATGTGCTACCTATATTTAGTAATTATATAATTTATATAAGCTATTATACATAGCTTTTTACAATTTTTTAATAAGTATTTCAATTTATATAAATAGCTTATTAATAAAAACTAAGGTTTTAAATACTTAATTTAAGGCGCGTTTTATAAATACATTTATTAAATTATTTTTGTTATTAATTTATTATACTTTAAAAATCTTTTTTCTTTTGTATAACTTTTAAAGCAATATAATATTAATTATTAGTCTTTTTTCCTATATTATTTCTAGTTTTACTAAATAATTATATAAAAATTTTTAAGTTTAAATATAATATAATAAGTATTAAAAATAAGCTTAATACTTTTATAATTTTTTAAAAGGTTGTACAAAAGGTAATAGCATTATTAAATCTATTAATTATATTATACAACTTATTAGCTAAAACATTTTATATAACATATTTATATTTATTTAAGTTTTAATATATAATATTACTTTTAATTTTAAAGTTAAAATTTATTAAATTTTTTGTATAAATTTTTTTTACTAATATAATAATAAAACCAAGTTAAAAAGTTATATTTGTGTTATTTATAAAAAAGCCGTTTATAAAAATAAATAACTTTATATAATAAAAATTAAAGGGAATAAATATAAAGCCTTTAAATAAGTTATTTTTCTGTTATTTAATTTGTTTATTTAATACTTTTATATTATATAATTATAATTTGAATATTTATATTATTATAACAAAGTTATACATAACTTTTAATTAATATATACTACTAATATATATATTATAAGCTTATTAGGAAATATAAGCTTAAGTAAATCCTTTTATACAAAAGTTAATCTTTATTAAGTTTTTTGTTTAGCTTTTTTAAGTTATAATAATATTATTTTTATATAAAAATATTTTTCTGCTATTAAACTTAATTAAGTAGTTAAAAAATAAAGTTTTTTTTACTTTTATATAAAACTTTGCTTATTAAAGTTCTTTCTTTTTTTATATAAAGAAACTTAGTATTATAAAACTTAAAATATTATTCATTTATATTTTTGTAATTCTAAAAGCATTTAAACTATTATATATATATAAAAAACATAAATTATATATAAAAACTTGCATTTTAAGCTTTTTTTAGTAATATTAATAATAAGTTTTAAATTAGTATAACTTTAATTTAGTTAAGCTATATAATAATTATATAATTTGTAAAATAATCTTTAAAAAATACTTATTTTTTAGCTTTAAAAGTAAATAAGTAAAAATATTGCACAACAGTTTATTTACCAATTATATATAAATTTAAATAATATTTTAAAGTTTGTACAATATTTTAAAATTTTATATAAAAGTAAGTTTAAAAGCTAAAATTAATTATTAACTTATTTATTAAATTATTAGTAATTATATTAAAACTATATTTTTTTTAGTATTATTATATTTTTATATAACTAATTTTAATTTTTTATATAGCTTAGTATTTTTTTTTTTTACTTTTTATATAAAGCAAAATTTAAAAATATATTTCTTGCCGTATATTTCTAAGTTATACACAATAAATTTAAAAATACTTTATATAATAAGTTTATTAATTTTTATTATATTTAATTCTTTAAATAACTTATTTAAAAAAGTAATAATTTTATTTATATAAAGTTTAATTATTAGTTTTAAAGCTTATTACTTTTTTAAAATTAAAAAAACTTATATTACTTAATTTTTATATAATAAGTATATAATAAGCTTTTTTTTTAATTAGCTTTACTTTTTTTAAATTACTATTAATTAAATAAGTTATATATTATTTTTTTTAAGTTTATTATTTAAATATTCTTTATATAATAATCTAATTTAACTTATATATACTAAAAGTAAATTAGTTTATTAACTAAAATAATAATTATATTCAAGTTTTTAATTATTTTAATTTTATATAAGCTTTTTTAGCCTTTTTTTTCCTTTTATACTAAAACTTTACTATAAAAAAGAAAAGTAAACATATTATATAAAAATAATCCTTTTTATTTTTTAATTATATAACTAATTTTTACTTTTATACAATTTTTTTACAATATTTTTATTACTTTTTATACAAAAGCTAAAAAAAAAAAAGAATTTTTATTAATATAAAAATACACTTTAAAAATAAAAAAAGTTAATATAAAGCCGTTTAGTTTTACTATATTATTTAAAGCTTTTATAACTATTTACAAAATTAACCCGTTATTTATTTATATATTAATTTTTTTTTAAAGGATATTATACGTATATTTTAATAGTTTATATACTTATTTTACCTTTTTAACTATTTAATATACTTTTATAAGCATTTTTTAGTATTATATACTTATAATTTTAATATAATTTCAAAATTTATCCAAAAAAAAGTTTATTTTAAAGTTATATATAATATTATTAAATAATTTTTAGTAAATATTAATTTAACACTTATATAATACTTTTTAAACATTTTATATAAATATAAATTTTAAAAAAATAGCTACTTAAAATACTATTATAATATTAATTATATATAATACAAATTAATTTCTTATTTATATAACATTTATAACTACTTTATAATTAAATTTATAATTGTTTTTAATTATAAACTTAAAACAGTATAATACTTTATTATATATTTAGCAATAATAATAAAACTTTTAAATTTTTTTTAAAATTAGTTATTTAATTTTATATTTTGCATAAAATAATATTTTATATAATTTTTTTATATAAAAGTATTTAAAATACTTATATAATTACTATAATTTAGCTTTAGTAAAATAATTAGCTACTTTATATAAGCTAATATTAAAAAATAAGTAACTTTATTTATATATAATAAAAAAAGTACTTTTATTTTTTTATATAATAATATTTCTTATATTATTAAAGTATACTTTTAAATAATTTGTATTTTCTAATAAAAATAAAAATAAAATAAAAGTATTAAATATATAAAATATTATATAATTAATTTAATTATTAATTTTTATTATACTAATAAATATTATTATATAACTTTTATTAAAACTAATTTTAGTTATTTTAAAAGTTTAAGTAATTTTTATACAAAAGTTTTTTTATATATATATTTTTACTTATAGTTTTTTTATAGTTAAAAACTTTAAAACGCTTATATTTTAAATAATACTTTAATACTTTATATAATACTAGTTATTAAATATAAATTAGTTTAAAAGCTTATTTAATATTATTATTCAAATATTTTTTTTAGTTATATAATATAAAAATATATTATTTATTAAATATTATACCGTATTTTTATTATATAAATAAAAATCTTTTTCTTTTTTTTTTTCGTACAATTTTAAATAGCTTTTATATTTAATAAAGTAAGTTAAAAACTTTTTTAAAGTTAACTTGCTTTTAAATATTATTTTATATATATTAAAATATTAACTTTTTATATAAAACTTTTTTTAAAAAATATAATTAGTTAATTAATATCCTTTTTTTTAATAAACAAAGCATTTTTTATTTGTACGAATATTTTTTTAAGAATATATATTTATATAATTTTAATTAAAGTACTATTTTTAAGTATTTTTTAAATATTATATAATACTTTTACTTTATATAAAATACTAATTAACTTAGTTATAATATTAGTTCGTATAATATATATTTTTTACTTTTATATAAAATACTTGTTTAACAAATTGCTTTTAATTTAAAAGTATATATAAAAGTTGGAAAAAAAGCCTTTATATATAAGTTTTTAAAAAATAAGCATTATTTTAAATTCTAATATACTTTTATATACTTATATAACAATTATACTAAAATATATTTTATTTATATATTTTATTTTAAATACTTTTTATACTTTTAATAGCTTATTAATTATAGTTTTTAGTACTTTATACAAAATAAAATCCTTTTTTTATTTATATATTTATATAAAAATAATATTTATTTAATTAGTTTAATATTAATTATAGTTTAACGTACTAGATAGGTGAGCTGCGCGGACGGGTGAGCTGCGCACTTTTTTGCATCTTCGTACGTAAAAACGAAATAACTTAACCAAAACATAAAAAATTAATTTAATTTAATTAGAATTATATTTACTAAATACTTCTATATTATTTTAATATATATAAGTATTATATTTAGGCTTGCTATAAATTCTATAATACTATTTATATGTAATATTTTTTTTTATATAACGATTACCCAACCGTATTTCTTTATTTATTTGGTTATTAATAGCCTTTTTAGTTTTCTAATCTTGCGCTTCTTGTATAGTAAGTAATCCTTTAACCTAAAAACGTTTGTTTTTTGTACGGCGATAGCGGCTTAGTTTGTGATTTGCTTTTTAAAGTTTAGCTACTTTTGTTTTTAATAGTACGACTTAGTGCCCTAATAGCGAAGTACCCTTTATAATTGAGTTAATTGTATTTAAAATAGCTGTTAGAGAGCTATTTTAGTATTACACAACTTTTTTTTTAATATATTAAGCTTAGGAATGCGTATTTTTCTTATTATACGGCGTTTTTAACTCCCAAATTCGAGATTTATTAGACGACCCTAAAGGTGTTTTAGTTGAAATTTTAGGCGGAAGTTGCAAAATAACATGCATTAAATTATACAGAACAAGGCTAGACCTTTTAAAGCTTGCTTAAATGTTTTGTTTAGTTATTAAAGCTTTGTACGCTTTGTGAAATAATGTAAGAAAATCTTTTTTTTTAATGTGCGTAATATAGACTTGGGCTAATTTGTTGATTTTTTTGCTGTACAACCGTTTTAAAGGGCTAAAACATCTAACATTAAAAGGTTAAAAATAATACAATAAATAAGAAAGCATATAAAGTGTAATAATGTTGTGTTTTTTAGTATATAATTTAAATGTAATAAAGTAATAGTTTTTATGCTTATTAAAAATTAAAAAATAATAAACACTTTTTATATAATAAATAGTATATTTATTAAAATACTTAATTTAATTTAGGCTTTTTTTATTTGTAGTCCATTTATTCTTTATTATAGTAATTTTTTAAAAGGATAGTAAATAATTATTTTAATACTAAAAAAGTAAGTAAGTTAGTTTTATTAAAATAATATATAGTAAAACAGTATAACTATATAAAGAAATAGCTTGTAGTACGGATAACTATTTGTAATTTCTTTATTATACAGCTTTTGGTTTTTTTTAATAGTTAAATAAAGTAATAATTATTTTAAATAATATTTTTCCTATTATAAAGCTTATTTTATTAAAGTTATAAATATTTTCTTTTAATATACTTTTAATTATAATTGTATTTTGTATAAGGGTAAACTATGTTTAGTATATATTAGGATTTTTGTAAAGGATTTGCTAATAATTAATTCGGCGATTAAAACTTGTATAAAAGGCAGGTTATTGTTATATAAAGGTTAAAGCTTACTTAATTCTAACTAAAGGCGCGTTACGTATATAAAGTAGTAGATTAGCTATATTTTCTATATTATATAACTTTGGCGGAAATGCTTATGTATTTAGGTTAAAAATATATTGTATAATTAATTTTTCTTTATATTTTGATAATTAGTACAATTTTAAACCTATTGCGTTGCGTAACGCGATTTTATTGCAGCGACTATAAAGTATGGCCTTAGGAACATTGTAGAGTTTTGTAGTGCATTGTACAAACATTTTTTGGTTTTGCTGTAAAGCTTATAATATAAGCTGTATATTATTGTTTTTGTGTAATAAAGGCATGTTTAGTTGTTGAAATATATGCGAAATAAAAATGTATATATAAAAATGTAGAAAAGTGCGCAGCTTACCCGTTTGCGCAGCTTACCTATCCAGTACGTTATAACTATATTAAAATACAAGTTTATAATATTATATATATTTTTTTATATATAATTAAGTTTAATATAATATATATAGTAATTCTTTATATAATTAGTAAAAATAATAAAAAATATAATATAAAACTACTTTTTTATTATTTCAAGTTTCTAATAAAAGTTTACAAATTATTATACTTTATTATATAATAAGTTATATAGTTTTTTAAAATAGTTTCTTTTTTTTTACTAAGTTTTAAAAAATACTTAATATTTTATTAAAAAAATAATTTTATTTCAAATATTATATATAAATAAAATTTAAATTCAAAATATAAGTACTTTAATATTTAGTATTATATAAAAAGTATTAAAAAATTAAGTATTTTATTATATATTAAAAATATAATATATTCCCGAATTATATAGCAAAGTTATTACTTAGTATAAAAAACAAGTAATATTTAATAAAAAAAAGTATTTTTTAAAAGTACGTTTTTAGTTTTTTATTATTGTACAAAAGTATATTCTTTTAAATAAAAAGCCTTTTTTAACTTTATATACAAAAGTTTTTTTAAAACTATAACTTAGTTTTAAAAATAAATATAATAAAGCTTTTTTATTATATAAATAAGTTTTAGTTTTAGTTTAAAAGTTATTAGCTTAAAATAAAAAAAGTTAATAATTATATAATTTTTTTTTTTTTTAAAAAAACAAAATATATTTAAAATTTTTATATAAAAAATTAAAGTTTATATATTAAAACAAAATTACTTTTTATAAGTTATATAATATAGTTTTTTTTTTAATATAATATAAGCTTTTAATTTAAAACACTTTTTATATAAAGTATATTATAAATTTTAATAATAATTTTATTATTAATATATTAAAGTATTTATATTCCAATTAGCTTAAAATTTTTAACTAATAATTTTTAAAAATTTTCTAATTTATATAAACTTTAATTATACTTAATATAAAAATATATAGTTTATATATTAATTTTTTTTAAAGTTATTATATAAAAGTTATATAAAGTATTATTATATATATAAAGTTTAATTATTTTTTATACAGCAGCTAAAAAAATGCTAGTAAATTTTAAAATTTTCTTTATTATAAATTCGTATAAAAGGTTAATAAAAAGAACTAAAAACTATTTTTTAAAAAGTTCCGCATTTTTGTACATTTATTTTTAATAGCTATTGTACAAATAGCCGTTATTTAACATTATAGCAAATAAAAAGGGGTTTTAATTATAAAACGAACTTTTATACAATTTATACAATTAAAATCAAAAGTAATACAATTATACACTATTAATTAAACTTTTATATAAAGGCTAAACCGAAATACAAAAAAAGTAATTAATTTTTTTCTTTTATTAGCTTATTATTAAAAGAACTAAAGTATAATATAAAACATATAATTTATATAAAAGCTTATTACTAAAGTATAACTATATTAAAATTCCGTTTTTACTTTACTAATTTATATTTTTTAGCTAAAAATACTAATTAGTATTATATAACTAAAAAAGTACAATATTATACATAAATAAAACATAAATACAAGTAATTATTTAATTTATTTCTAATTTTTTTAAATATAAAAGTAAAACCTTCGCACGTAAAATTCCTTTAAAAAAGGAGAATTCTGCTTAGCTATACCGCTTAAACAGCTAAGCCTACGGTTTAGCTAAGCAGAAGTACAAAAAAGTATTGTATATAAATACATAATACTAGTTGCAGCCAATGCTAATATTACAACAATAACTATATTAAATATTTAATTTTTTTATTATATAATTATTTTAAAAAACTAAAATAACTAATATTAAAAAGCTAAAAATTATATAATAAATATACTAATATATAAAATATAATAATTATTTTATTTTTGTAATATAATTTAAAATTAATTAAATAATAGCTTTTATAACTATTAAAAATTAGAAAATAATAAACATTTATTATATAATACTTTGTATACTAATTAAAATTTTTAATTTAATTTAAACTTTATTTATTTATTATTTAATTATTTTTTATTATAGTAATTATTTAATTAAATAATAATAAAGTGTTTTTATATTAAAATAAAAAATAGTTTTTTTTTATTAAAATAATATATAGCAAAATAATATAATTATATAATAATATACTTTAAATAACTATAGTTTATTTTTAATTACTTAATTATATTACTTTTAGTTTTTTATTTTAGTTAAATATAATAATAATTAGTTTAAACAAAATTTTGCTTATTATAAATTTAATTATATTAAAGTTATAAATATTTTTTTTTTAATTTTTATATTTACTAATTATATTTTATATAAAGCTAAATTATATATAATATATAATTGGATTTTTATAAAAAATATATTAATAGTTAATTTTTTAATTAAAATGCGTTATAAACTTAAATTATTATTATATAAAGTTTAAAGTTTAGTTTTTATTAACGCGTTTTGTATTACGTAATTTAAATAATTAGTTAATTATATTTGTAATATTATTATATTTAAAAAAAAATAATTACAAAACTAAATTAATAATATATTATATAATATATTATTTTTTAAAATTTAAAAGTTTTTAAAAATTAGTAAGTTATTTATATTAAACGTATTAATTATAATTTTAATTAAATAATATATAATATAATACGTTAAAAATTTTAATTATATATAAAATATTCAATTTAAATATTATACAAATTGCTTATAATATAAAAATAATATTTAATTCGTATTAAATTATTATTATAATTACGAGTAAATATAAAGTTAATTAATAATATTTTATATAAAAGTGCAAAAGAGTTAAAAACTTGTTTATAAAATACGTTATATATAAAATAAAAAGTTATTTATTATATAAAAAATAAATAATTTTAAAATAATAAAAGTAATTTAAAATTAAATATTTAATAAAACGTATATAAATAATTATATATTAATAATATTATAAAATATATAATAAATTTAAATATAATGTTTATATATATTAAAATAATATTAAAATATTTAAAAAAAAAATTTATTTTATTTTAATTAATTTTTTTTATTATTATTAAATTATTATATATAATTATATAAAAATACTAAAAAATACGAAATAAACTTAAATATAAAATAAATTTATTATTTATATTATTAAAGTTTTAAAAATATTTTAAGTTTTTTAATTATTAAAAAACCAATATATTACTTTATAAAAAAAAAGTAATTTTTTTTATTTTTTATTATTTTATTTATTTTTAAAAAAAATAAAAAATTAAAATTATATATTAATTATAAAAAATTTAATAAAGTTTTATAAAAATGTTAAATAAACTTTTTAAAACTAAAGTTTTTTTTAAATTTATTATAATTATTATAAAATTTCAATTATATTTATAAGTTTATATAATATTTTAATTACTTTTTAAAATTATATAATATATTATATAAGTTTATTTTATATACAAGCTTGTTTCGCACTTTTTTACATTTTTGTATATTAATATTTTAATTATATATTATTTTATTAATAATAATATTTTATATTTAAAATAAATTAAAAATACAGTTTATATTATAAGTTATTTAAAAAAACTTTAAATTATTTATTTATTATATAGCTAAAATTTATAATATATTAGTAAAAATATTAGTAAATTAATATATTAAAAAGCTTTTATATATAAATATACTTTTATTAATATAAAAATTAATAAAACTTAAAAACAAATATTATTATATAATATAACGTATAATATAAACTTATTATTTATATAAACTTATTATTTACTTTTTATATTTTTGTATATTTATATTTTAATTATATATTTTTTTATTAATAATAATGTTATACGAATAAAAAAAATCTAATATATTATTTATATTATAAATAATACAGTAAAATTTAAAATTATTACTTAAATATATAATAATAATTTATAATATATTACGTATAATACTAAGTATACAATATTATAAACGAATATTATATATAATTATACTTATAATAACACGAAAATTATTCGAATTTAAAAAAAATACTATTATACGTTATATATTTAATTTAAATTCTTAATTATTTTTATTTTAAATAAGTAATATTAAAAATATAATTAATTATTTATTATATATATATAATATACTTTTAATTAGCATTAATTAAGCTTTAAACTTTATATAATAATAATTATAATTAAAAACGTATTTTAATTATTAAATTAATTATTAGTAAGTTTTTTATTAAAATTTTAAATTGTATAATAAGTAATTTAAACTTATATAAAATATAATTAGTAAATATAAAATTTAAAAAAAAATATTTATAACTTTAATAAAACTAAGTTTATTATAAACAAAATATTAGTTAAAATAGTTGTTATATTATTTAACTATTATAATAAACTAAAAAATACTTAATAAAACAATTATAAATAAATTATAGTTATTTAAAACGTTAATTTATATAGCTATATAGTTTTTTTATATATTATTTTAATAAATAAAGTTTATTTATTATTATAATATTAAAATTTTGTATTACTAAATAACTAAATAATTATAATAATAAAAAATAGCTAAATAATAAATAAAAAAAAGTATAATTAAATTTAAGATTTTAATAAATATATAATTAGTTATATAAAAGGTATTTATTAGCTATTAATTTTAAATAATAATAAAAATTATTATTTAATTAACTTTAATATATTTTATATAAAAAACAATATTATTATTATTTATATACTAGTTTATTTATTATATTAATTATAGCTTTTTAATATTAGTATTTTTAGTTTATTAAAATAAGCGTATAATAAGTAAATTAATTTAATAATATAAATGTATATTTTGTATATTAAAAAAAAGGATTTTTTTACTACTTTTTATAAAACGTATAAAAAAGCTATAATTTTATTAAATATTTAAAAAGGTTTTTAAAAAGTAAAATTAGTATTATATAATTTAAAATTAATAATTTTTTAATTAAAAGTTAAAAAAATTATTAAAATACTATTTAAATTGTTTAATAAATTGTTAATACTTTAAAAGTTAAAAATACTATATAATATAACTAAAGCTTAAAAATAAAGAATATATATTAAAAAATAAATTATATAATATTAAAGTAACTTTTTATAAGCTATTTTAAAAGCTTTTAATTAAATTATTAAAAGTATAACAATATTTATATATAAATTAGTATTATTAAAAAGCAAAAACATAATATTTTAAAAAGCAAATAAAGTATTAAATTAACAATATTATACAAAAAAAAAAAATATAAAATAAAAAAACACTTATTATAAGTAATATACGTAATTAAAAAACTATAAATGCTATTAAAGTTTAAATAATTGCCGAAATATATATAAAAAGTAATTAAATAACAAAAAAAACTAAATATTAATAACGTTATAATAAGTATAGCAAACTTAAGTATAATACGTATATTTATAATAATTATACGGAGATTTTTAATAATAATAATTTTAAATAGTTTGAATTAATTTTTAATATTATTATAAAGTTATTATATATATATATATAAAAGTGCTGAAAAATAAATAGTAAGTTTATATAAGTAATAAAGTTATATTATACGTTATATTTAATTTAAATTTATAATTATTTTTTTTTAATTAAATAATATTAAAAATATAATAAATTTTTTATTATATATATATAATATACTTTTAATTAATATTAATTAAACTTTAAACTTTATATAATAATAATTATAATTTAAAATATATTTTAATTAATAAATTAATTGCTAAAAAGTTTTTTATAAAAGTTTTAATATATATAATAAATAATTTAAATTTATATAAAATATAATTAATAAATATAAAATTTAAAAAGTAAATATTTTTAATTTTAATAAAATTAAATATTAGAACTTTGGTGTTTTGTTTAGCTGTAACGCTTTGTTTTACAGTACGTACTTACGTACTATACTATTATGTAATTTAGTGGGCTTAGCGTGCAACAGGAGAAAACTTTATTGTACGACATAAGATCCAACTTTCTTTCCTTTTCCTTTAATATAAATAAATATTTATATAACACGTATTTATTTTAGCGTTATTTCTGCGTTAAACGTGCGGTATTAAGTCATTGCACATTGCTTTACCAATATTAAGTTTATTATAAATAAAATATTATTTAAAATAATTATTATTTTATTTAACTATTATAATAAATTATAAAATATTTAATAAAATAATTATAAATATATTATAATTATTTAAAATATTAGTTTATACAACTATATTTTATTATTGTTGTGTGGTTAAAAGGAGGTACGATATCGTACGTAAACAAAAAGTAAACACAAATAACTATTTAATTGATTTTTATTTTTTTAAGTACGAAAATAAATCCTTTGTACGCAAAATTCCATTAAAAAAAAGAATTCTGTTTAGCTATACCGTTTAAACAGCTAAACTTACGGCTTAGCTAAGCAGTAGTACAAAAAAGTATCGTATATAAATACATAATACTAATTGCAACTAATGCTAATATTACAACAATTATTATATATTATATTAGTAAATAAATACTATTTATTATTTTAATATTGAAATTTTTAATTACTAATTAATTAAATAAATATATAATAAGTTATATAAAAAGGATTTATTATTTATTAATTTTAAATAGCTATAAAAGCTATTATTTAACTAATTTTAAAATATATTATAAAAATTATAAAATTATTATATTTAATATACTAATATATTTATTATATTAATTATAGCTTTTAAATATTAAATATTTTAGTTTTTTAAAACAATTATATAATAAATAAATTAAATATTTTATAAAATATATAATATTTTTATAATAAAATTAAATATTTAAATAAAATTTTAAATTAATATTATATAATTTAAAATATATAATTTTATAACTTATTATTTATTTATTAACTAAAATATTATTTAAATTATTTAATAAGTTATTAATACTTTAAAAATTAAAAATATTATATAATTTAATTAAAGTTTAATAATAAATATCATTTATTATAAATAAAATTATATAATATTAAAATAGCTTTTTATAAATTATTTTAAAAATAATTAAATAAATTAATAAAAAAATATAATAATAGTTATATATAAATTAGTATTATTAAAAAGTAAAAATATAATATTTTAAAAAGTAAATAAATTATTAAATTAAAATTGTTAAATAAAAAAAAACAATTTATTATAAGTAATATATATAATTTAAAAACTATAAATGTAATTAAATATTAAAACTATTATAATAAATAAAATAAATTTAAATATAATATATATATTTATAATAATTATATAAAAATATTTAATAAAAGTAATATAAAATAACTTTAATTAATTTTTTATATTATTATAAAGTTATAATATATATATATATATAAAAGTTCGAAAAAATACGAAACAAATTTATATACAAAATAAACTTATATAATACGTTATATAAAATATTTAATAACTTTTTAAATTATTATTATTTAGTTTTTTTTATATTTAAAACATTATTAAACAATTATAAAAAACAAATTTATACGTTAAACTATTTAAATATTAGTTTTATTAAAAAAAGTTTAAATTTTTTAATAATATTAAAACAAATTTTTAATAAATTAAAACTATAAAAAAATAGCTTTTTTTTAGCTTTTATTATAAATTTTATTAATATTTTATTAATAAGTATTTTTAAATTTTAGTATTTTTAATAAAGTAATTACAAAAAACAAAATTAAAAACGCAAAAAAATCGAATTTTTTTAAATATACTTTTATAAAAGCTTTAAAAACCTTAAAAAAGTATTTAAAAAAGCTATTTTTTTTATTTATTTTAACTTTAAAAAACTTATTATAATAAAAATTAATAGCTTTAAAATTATATTTATAAGTAATTTATTTTAAAAAAATATTTAAATTTTTAAAAACTTATTTTGTTTTATTTTAATAAATTTATTAAATAAAAAAAAAATATAAAACTTTTAATTAAAAAATATTATTTATATAATAGTAAATTATTTAATAAAGTTTTTATAAATTATAATAATTTTTAAATTTTTATAAAAACTTTTAAATTTAATAAAAAATAAACTAAATAATATTAATATTTACTACTTTTTTATTTTATTATATAATATAAAAATAATAAATAAAATAAAGTTGAAAATTTATTAAAAAAAACTTAATTATATAATAAAAAAAAATTATTATTATTAATATTATTATTAATAACTTTTTATTTAAAATATTAATTAATAAATTATATATATATTATTATTTTTTAATTTAAATTTTTTTTATATAAATTATAACGTATAAATAAATATAAATTTTTATTAATATTAATAATTTTTTAAATTTAATTATTAAAATAACTTTTTAAAAATTAATTTAAAAAGTTTAAAATTAAAACTTTAAATATTAAATAATTTAATATTAAATATAATTTAAAAAACTTTTAAATTTAAATTAAATTGTTTTAATAAGCTTTTTTTTATATAAAAAAAAGTTTATATATTTTTAAAAAAGTTAATATATTTTTAATTAATTAAAATATATTATAATAATAAATTAACTAATTATTTAAAAAAAAAAATTTAAAAAATTATGAAAACGTAAGTTTTATTAATATTATTATTATAAAAACATTAATAATTATATAAAAAATTTTATAATATATTTTAAAAATAAAACAAAATATTATAAAAAATATAATAAATTAAATTATTTTCTAATTTTTATAGTTTTAATATAAAAGCTTTTTATAAATTTTATAATAAGTTTATTAAAAATTTATTAATATTATATTAATATTTATTAATTAATTTATTAAATTAATATATTTATTTTTTATAAATATTATAATAACGGTTATTAAATTAGTTATTTTATTTTATAAAAAAATAAAATATTAATTTAATTTATTTATTAATAAATTCTAATTTAAATTATAATATTATTTAAAAATTAAATAAAAATATTTAATTACTTTTTATTTTTAAATTAATTATTAAATTAAAAAAATAAATTAAATTATTAAAAGCTATTTTTAATATTTTATAAATTAAAAGTAAATAAATTAGTTATAACTTTTATTTTAAATATATTTTGTAATAAATTTAGTAATTAATAATATTATTAACGTATTTTTTTTAAAGCTTTATATAATTATATTTTTAAATTTTAAATTTTTATTAAAAATAAATTTATTTTTAAAAAAAATTTTAAAGTTTAAAATTAAATTAATAAATTAAAACATTTATAAATTAAATAACGAAATAATAACGAAAAGCTATTAAATTATATATTAAATATTATAATATTAAATATATATTAATAAATTTTTAAATTAAATAAAAAATAGTTTTATTTACTTAAAATTTTAAATTTAAAAATAAAAAACTTATATTTAAGTTTATTAAACTTTTTTAAATAGTAAATAAAATTAAATTATAAGTTTATTAACTAGTATTTTTAGTAAAATATAACCGAATTTATAATATTTTTTTAATTTAGTTTTTTAAATTTTCAAAAACTTAATTTAATTATTTTTTATTAATATTTAATTTTAAAAACATTAACAAAAACTAAAAAATTAAAAATATAATAAAAAAACGTGTTTTTTAAAAAAATCTTTATTATTAAATTATATAGAAAAGCTAACTAATTAAATATAATTAATATATATTAATTATAAATATATTTATTAATAAAATTATTATAATTTTTAAAAAACAATTTACAATATAAAAACAAAAGTAATTTAAAAAAAACTTAATATAATAACATTATACTTTAATTATATTAGTATTTTTAAATATTAGTTTAAACTTTAATTTAACTAAATTTTTATTTACTATATAATTTTTTATATTAAATATTTATTATTTATAAAACTTTAAATTTTAACTTTATTTTATTAGTTTTATTTAATATTTTATTTAAATAATTAAAGATTTTTCTTTTATATTTAATTTTAAAAAGCTTATTTTATTTTTAAAATAAATTACTCGTATTTTAATATTATATTATATTAAATACGTATATATTTTAATTAATTACGTTACTTTTATTATATTATACGTTATTATAATATTTATTCCTTTTTATATTTTTATTTAATATTGTTTTAATTAATTATATTAATTGTTTTTTATTATTACTAATTATATTTTGCTTTTTATATTTATAATTTAATTTTAACGATTATATTTTATAAAAATATAATTGTACTATATTTTTATATTAAATATATTATATTATATATTTAATTTTATTTTATTTAAAAAAAGTATTGCTTTATTTTTTTTATTTTTTTTGGTTTTTAATTATATAATTAAATTTAAATTTATTTTTTTAAATATATAAAATAAATTTAAATTTTACTTATAAACTATATATAAAAACCTTTTAAATTATTTATATAAATATTTAATTTTAATTTAAAGTTAATTATATTTAAATATATTTATTATAAACTTTTTAGTTAATAATACGTGATTTTTTAAAAAAAAGTAAATAAAATCGTAATTTATATATAATAGCTATTATTTTTGAATTTAAATAAAATAAAAATATAATAATAATATATACTTTTTTATACGTTAATATATTATATTTATTAAATTTAATTATATTTTATATAATAATTATTTTATTTATAATTATAAAAAATAAACAATTTATATTTACTAATATATTTAAATTTAATACGTATATTTATTACAAATAAAAAATTTCCGGTTATTATAATTATTTTTTAATTAATTAACTTTTATATACTTTATTATTACTAATTTTTTTAATTAATTTAAATTATAAATAATATATATTTAAATATTAATATATATAAATAAAAAATATTATTATATAGTTATATATTTAATATAATTTGCTTTTAAAGTTTTTTAAATTAAAAAGCTATTTTTATTAAATTACAATTTACTTTTTTAATTATTATTACTTTTTTTATATTTCGTTTAAAATAAAAAGCTATTTTATTTTAATATTTTATAAAAGTATAAATTATTATTATAAATTATAATTAACATTTATATAATTAGTTATATATAATAAAATACTAATAAAAAAAACTTAATTATATATATAAGTTATATAAAAAAAAAAAAAAGTTATTTATAATATAAAAAAACTTTATAAATATAATTTAATTAATTTAAAATTTTTAAATATTTAATTAATATAATTATAATAAATAAATATAAAGTTTATAAATAACGTGTTTAATTACTTATTAAAACAATATAAATAAATTTTTTTATTTATTTTTTATATATAATAAATATAAATAATATAAAAATTAGCTAAATTAATAATATTATTAGAAGTTTTTTTAAATTATTATTAAAACTTTATAAATTTTTAATAAATTATTAATACTAATTATATTAGTATTACTAATATTAACAACTTTAAAAATAAAAAAATAAAAAGTATTACTTTTTATTATATAAAAAAGCTTTAATAAAAACTTTTTTATATAATAAAAAAAAAAGGCTTTTTTTTTTTTAAATAAAAAAACGTATAATTATAAACTATTTATAAATTATAATATTTGTAATTAATAAAACTAATAGCCGTATAATTTGTACGCGGGTTAAAATTTATAAACCGGAGAAATTTTCTACGTATATAAAATAAATTTTTTTTTTTTTTTTTTTTTTTTTTTTTTTAAATTTCATTACATTATTATTTTTAATTAAAAAGCTAGTTTTTTATTAAAAGTACCGCGTAATAAACACGTAATTTTTTTTATATAAAAAAATTTTAACAAAAATTTTTTAATATAAAAATTTTTTTTATAAAAATATAATTAGTTTAAATTTTATATATTTTTTATTTTTATATAAATTATATATTATATAAAACAAGTTTTTAATATTTAAAAAAATAAAAAGTTTAATTTTATAATTTAATATTATATATATAATATATATTAATATATTTATTATTATATAATAAAAAAACAAATTAAATTATAATTAAAAAAAAATTTAATATTAAAATAATAATATTATATTAGTTATAATATAATTTATATAAAACAATTTAATATAAATTAGTTTTTTATTTTTATATAAAAAGTTTTTTAAACAAACGTTTTTTATTTTTTTATTATATAATTGTTTTTTTTTTTATAATATAATAATAATTATTTATAAAATATTAATAAATTAAATATATAAATTTTTTAAAATTAAATTACTAATTATAAAATATTATAAATAAAATATATAAATATATTTATAAAAAAAAATTATTAAATAAAAATTATATAATAAAATTTAATAAATTTTTTAATATTATATAATTATATTTAAATTAAAAAATAATAAAATTATATAATAAACTATATATTATTAATATATTTTTTAATTTAACTTTTTATATATTTATATTTAATATTTTTAAAATATAAATTTTTAATTTTTTTTTTTTCAATTTGCGTTTTTACCGGCTTGCGGATTGTGGTTTTCGGTTTACTTCTTTTGTGGCTTTCGGCTTATTCCTCTTGTGGTTTTCGGCCTGTTAGGCGGTCAAGGAAAGAACAGTGGAAGGGCTTACTTTCTGTACTGTAATCACTATTTACACACCTAACCCCGCATAGTCAATTTCTCCTCACGTCCTTCTCTGGTAATCCCAGTGAAGCATCAAAAACGGCTTCCACGCCGATCAATTCATCAAATGAAGCCCAGAATCGTCTTCCCTGCGTCGGCAGGAAGCCATTGACACCACTTTCAAGTCCCTAGCCGCGTCGGCGGTCTCGCTATTACACGTACGACCAATAGCCTACCCACGCTAGCTATAGAAAGGACAGAGGCCTAGTCGCTCCTATTGCATTAATACCTTACTACATCTTGGTCGTCCAGCCAGCCAGTCAATCAGTCAATCAGCCAGCCAGCCAGCCAGTCAATCAGTCCGTCAGCTAGTCAGTCAGTCCGTCAGTCAGTGTTAGTCCGTCAGTCAGTCAGTTCGTCAGTTCGTCAGTCAGTCAGTCAGTGTTACAGGTTGTGGAGGCCTTCCGCTATATTGAGGTTGTGTTTGTTTTCAGTTATCTAGAAGGGGGCTTCCGTAAAAGCTCGGAGTACGTTGGACGTCTGTAAAAGTGGTAGGGTCCGTTGGAAGCCTGTCCGCTAAGTACGTCAGATACAGAGAGACAGAAGGACATAGAGACAGAGGAACAGAGGAACTGGAAGATCACGAGATTCAAGGTACAGGCACAGGCACAGGCACACAGGTTGGCAAAGAGCGTAGACGCTCTCTTTTTGCCCCGGAGTAGTTGGGAGGTCAGGGAAGGACCAGTGGAAGGGCCTACTTTCTGTACTGTAATCACTACTCACACACCTGACCCCGCACAGTCAATCTCTCCGAATACAACATCCTTTGACACTAACGTTCTTCTCTCGGCCTACTCCTCTTGTGGCCTTCGGCCTACTTCTCTCGTGGCTTTCGGCCTACACCTCTCGTGGCCTTCGGCCTACTTTTCTCTGAAACTACCTACCTTTTAAACCACGAATCGGGCTTAGCCTCCCCCTAATACAGCATTCCAAACAACCTTTCATGCAGCTGTGTTGAAAGAGTAAATAATGTGTTTTACGATTTAATTAAACTAACGTTCACGCTCGGCACCTTTTTAAACAAGGCTTTCCTCGCCGTTTTTTCGCGTAAAAATTTTTTTTTTCTTTATTTTATATTTTTTACTTTTTACAAAAAAAGTAGTTTTTTTAATTTATTTATAGTTTTTATAAAAATAATAATAATATTTATAAAATAATAAAAAAAATTATAAAATAATATTAAATTTTTAATAAAAATTTAAAAAAAAAATTAATAGTTTTTTTTTTATTTTTTAATTTAATTTATTAATTAAATTAATTAACTTTTTATAATTTATTAAATTTAAAAACAATAATTAATTTATATAAATTATATATTGTTAAATTAATTATTTATAATAAATATTTTTTAAAATATTAAAAATTAATATAAAAATTTAAAAAGTTTTTAAATATAATTTATATATAAAAAACAAACTTTAATTTTATTATATAAATAAAAAGAAAATAAAAATAAATAATAAAAATTATAAAATTTTAATTATATTAAATATTAATTATTTTAAATAGTTTTTATATTATAAATTATTAATATATATTAAATAAATATTAAATATATAATTAAAATAAATATATTTAAAAATATAAAAAAATAATTAATAAATTTATTTATTATATTATATAAAATTATATTATTATTTATAAAAAGAACTTTTTAATAATAATATTAAGAATTTTAAAATAATTAATAAAAAATATAAAAAAATTTATTTATAAAATAAATTTTATATTTATATTAAATATTAATAAATTATATAATTATATAAAATTTAAAAAAAAAAAAGTTTATTATAAAAAATATTAATAAATAAAAAAATTATTTTAAAATTAAATTAATAATTATATAATATTATAAATATTATAAAAAACTTAAATATAATATATAAATATATTTAAAAAAAAAAACTTTTAATTAAAAATAATATAATAAAGTTTAATTAATTTTTTAATATTATATAATTATAATTAAATAATAAACAAATAAAATTATATTATAACATTTTATTTATAAAGCTTTTTTTATTATAATAATAATATATATTATGTAAATTATTTAATATAATAAAATTAATATATATAAAATATTAATAATTTAAAATTACTTTTTTTTTATTAATAAACTTTTTAAAAATTCAAAAAACATTTAAAATAATATATTTATATTAGTTTTAAAAATTTATTATATAATAATTAATTTTTAATTAGCTTTGTTATTTATTTATTTATTTATATATTATATAATAAAATTTTAAAACTAATATAACTATATTATTTTATAAATATTTAATTAAATAATAATTATAAAATTTAATTTATAATTTTATAATTTATATTATTTTAAATGTTTTTTTACTAATTATTAAATATTATAAATTAAAATTTTAAAAGTTTTTAAATTATTATATAACTTTAAAAAAAACTATTTAAATAATAATTTTTTAAGACATTTTTCGAAAACATATTCAATAAATCTTTTTAGTAGAGAGGAGCATTAGTTTATTCTTCCACGTGATCTCTCGCCACACCTCCGCGAGATATGTTATATTCCGTGTTCTTCTTCAGTGATCACATACGAGCCCATCCATACAGGGGAACCACGACATCATGTCCAGGAGACCCCTAAAGCTTCGATCGAGCTGCGATAGCTGCAGCATAGTGAAAGTAAAGTGTGACCGGGGCCAGCCTGAATGTGGCCGATGCATCTCTCGGGGACTCCCTTGCGTCTATGGAGTATCTCGTAAAATGGGCAAACCACCTCGAAACCGAGCCGGAGCCGATCTATATCAGCGGGATCGAGGCCTCCGAGTCGGGGCGGGCAACGCTGACCCATACCAAGGCGGCAATACCTTTACTGGCGCGAGTCTTGGCTTCGGTGCGGTCTCGCACCCGGGCGAATCGGCAGTTAGTGACACTAAAGACCTGTTCGTCGAAATAGACGCCCTCGACGTATCGGCTTATACCCCCTTCGATCTTGGCGACTTGATGGATATAGGACAGAATCAAGGTCTATTTTCAGCGAACCTACAGTTCGACCCTCCCTCTCTGTTGAATTCACCGGGAGTCGAGGTCTCCGGTCTGTCGATCGAGGCTCCCCCGAGCCGGACCACGTCACTTGAGCCCCTCGGAGGCTGGATCCCAACTCAAGGCAACCTCCCACCGCAAGCGTCCAGCTCAACATCCGAGAGGTGGTACAGCGAGATGTACGAGATCCTAGGGAGCCTAACTACGCCGTGCCCCGCCACACGCCATCGCCCGTCCTTGTCGTCGTCAACTTCGATGGCGATGGAGGCGTTCTCCCTGTCCCCATTGGAGTGCGCATTCGAAAAGATCCGGCTAGATGACGTGCTCCGTCTCATCAAAGAAGCCAGCGAGCGCCTCGGCCACATATTCGCCAGTAACGACGATAAATCACCGACTCTCGCGCTACTCTCAGCCACCGTCATCTCACGCATCCTCTCATGGTGCAGGCAGATCGTGGCGACTATGCATCGCGACCCGCAAACAACCAGCCATGGAAGCTCCAGCACCAGTGTGGTCCTGAACCCATCCCAGCAGTGCCAAGCGACACAAACGACGACTCCACCGACAGTGGCGACAGCATGCTCACAGACCAACTCGGCGGCCAGCACCACGATGAGCCTGCAGAACGCGCCGACAACTCCGGTCTCAAGCCAGTCACTGGGGATGGGTCTAACTCTGGCAACAATGACGGTGGGATCCTTCGACGTTGATGATCTCCGTGTACAAGCGGCCCTCAAGCTGCAGCTGCTGCTAGGCGAGATGAGAAGGGTCGGTCTCCTCATCAACCGATTCGCAGCCTATCAGTCTGGGCACTCGGGAATGAGCGGCGACGCTGCGTTCAGAGGCTTAGATGGCCTTGGCCAGAGTCTTGAAGGCTGGCTCAGGGATGAGCATTCGCGGGTAGCAACGTTGGTGAAGTCTAGGCTTAGAGAAATGAATACCTTGGCGGGGATCCTAGGGGGTTAGAAAGGCTTGTATAGAGGTTAGAAGGGTGCAAGTCACGGCTCGTTTTGACTGGCAAGTCTGGCCAGGCCATATAGCCTATAACGGTGGTGTGGTTGAACGTAGCTGTGGTGGTGTATATGCAAAAGAGACGAAGTATGTGGAGAGCTAAGATTTCTTATCCAGCAGCCTTTATGGGCTACCTACAATCAGTTACTCAAGGCCAGTCAGTTAGTTAGTCAGTCAGTCAGTCGGTCGGTCGGTCGGTCGGTCGGTCGGTCAAGAAGCAAAGTCAGTTACTCAAAGCTAGTCTGTATAGCTTGATCTATGTAGCTATCAGTGTTCAGATTAGCGAACGGCTCGCTGTATTCATCTTAGAAGCATAAACTTACTTAGGTATATAAATTGTATAGACAGGTACTTTAGATAGACAAGCCTCGCAGAAATACCTACTTTGGAGTTGAGTTCGTAATATCTGCTTTCGAACCCACATAAGCACTTTATTTCGACATCCTTGACGGTGGGCCATTAGGAGATCCGACCGCAAAACCTATTTTGCCTTTAAAAGTCAGATTCGTCCCACTTTTAATGGGCTTACACCCGCTATCCCAGGGCTGTATCCCAAGGGGTACAGCCTTTGGGGTACAGCCCTTGGGATACAGCCCTTGGGATACAGTCTTTAGAACAGAGTACGCTATAGTAAATTAATAGTGGAGCAGATAATCGACTTTTGAAGGAAAAATGGGGTTTGCGGTCGGATGTCCTAATGGCCCTCCATAATCCTTTCCATTTAATCTATTCTAAGCCAATTGAACGGCACCAATTAATCCAGCGTTTCCCAATGCCGAAATAGTGTACGGCCTCCGTAATAACGCGTTGCTGCTTTACGTCGGGGCCGCGATCCGATTGGCGGAGGGGAGATGAATGTATAAATGTAGGGAGCTGACAACACCAACAACAGCAACAACTGGCGAAATGCAGGAGGTTAGGTACTAACTAAGTACCTACAGACTTAATATACATTATACATGGTAGGTTGGAGAACCGTACGTATCTACAGGTAGGTAGGTTACACAAACTACGGACGCCACACAGACATCGGCAATAATGCAAATAACGGCGATAACACAACCAACGGCGATAACGCAAGTGTGTCGGCTCCGTGCTTCCACGTACCTAATGCACCTCCCTGCCTTAAGTACCTCAATCCAGCATTCCCTTAGGTAGATTTAATCCAGTTTCGTCCTGCATCTGTCATGGTAGCAGCTACGCGCCAAGACCGGGCTGTCCCTTGTATACGACTGCATTCACCACACACTTGTCTCCGGCTTGAGCTATAGGCCATGTCACAGTCAACATCAGACACCGAAAAGGAGCTGGGCGGCGCTCATCACTCTCATCCCACACCAGACGACCAAGAGAACGAGAAATACACAACACCACCCAACAATCCCGAGAATGAGAATGCCACCGGTAAAGAGAACAACACGGAGAACCAAGAAGCAGCCGTCGTCGACCAAACATCTGGCGGCGGCGGCGGCGGCGGCCAGCAGCCCCCTGCCTCTACTCACCGGTCAGGCCTGAGGCTCGCCATCGTCATCATCTGCCTCCAGCTGGCCACCTTCTGCGTCGCCCTTGACAACACTATCGTTGCTACCGCCATCCCACGCATCACTGACGAGTTCCACGCCCTTAGCGACGTAGGCTGGTACGGCTCGTCCTACCTGCTCACCATCTCTGCCTTCCAGCTGTTCTTCGGCCGCTGGTACTCTCTCTTCAGCATCAAGTGGTCCTTTCTCGGCACGCTCTTCCTCTTCGAGGTCGGCTCGCTCATCTGCGCCCTGGCCCCCACCTCTACCGCCCTCATCATCGGCCGCGCCATCTCCGGCGTCGGCTCATCGGGAGTCTTCGCCGGTGCCCTGATCATCCTCGCCTTCACCACGCCCCTGGAGAAGCGTCCCCTCTACACCGGTATCATCGGCGCCGTCTACGGCATAGCCAGCGTCGTGGGCCCCCTGCTGGGCGGCGTGCTCACCGATCGCCTCACCTGGCGCTGGTGCTTCTATATCAACCTCCCTATCGGCGGCGCGGCCGCGTTTGGCATCGTCTTCTTCCTTCAGATGCCTCCGGCCCCCCCTCGGCCCAAGGCCACGTGGTTAGAGTCCGTTAAACGGTTCGATCCGTTGGGTACGCTACTGTTCCTGCCGTGCGTCGTCTCCGTGCTGCTCGCACTGCAATGGGGCGGCACGACCTATCCGTACAGCAACGGGCGCATCATAGCGCTGTTCGTCGTCTTCGGCGTCCTCCTGATCGCTTTTGCTGGCGTGCAGTTCTGGGCTGGCGAAAACGCGACCGTCCCTCTCCGCATCGCCAAGCAGCGCACTGTGGCCGCGACCAGCTTGTACTCCATGTTGACCGCCGGCTCGTTCTTCATCACCATCTACTACCTTCCCCTGTGGTTCCAGGCCATCACCGGCGTGTCGGCCATGCAGTCTGGCATCGACACCCTACCCTTGACGATATCCCAGTCCATCACGAGTCTGGTCACCGGTGCCCTCGTCTCGAAGGTTGGGTACTACACACCGTTCATGTACGCCCTGTTGGTGTTCGCGTCTGTGGGCGCTGGCTTGATGACTACGTTCACGGTGAATATCTCGACGGGCAGGTGGATCGGATATCAAATTCTCTACGGCTTCGGTGTCGGCCTCGGCAGACAGCAAGCTCTCGTCGCGGTGCAGGCGGTACTGCCCAGACAAGACGCACCCACGGGAACCGCCATACTCCTCTTCTCTCAGATGTTCGGCGGTGCCCTGTTCGTCAGTGTCGCTCAGAACCTCTTCACTAACCACCTCGTATCTGGCCTAGCCGGTATCCCCGGAGTCAACGTCGGCGAGATCACGTCGGCTGGTGCTACGGATATCGTGAAAATCATCACGGACCCTGCCACCCTCCGCCGAGTCCAGGTCGTCTACAACAACGCTGTCGTCCAGACCTTCCAGCTCTCCCTAATCCTGGTCACTCTGTCGACTCTTGGTGCCGTTTTCGTCGAGTGGAAGAGCGTGAAGAAGCCGCCACAGCCCAAGCCGCAGACCGAGTCTACCTAGACCACTCTGCGTCCGTCAGGCTTCTCGGCGTGCGGTCTAGCAGGCAGTCGATGATTCTCGCCCTCAGCATATATCCTGCTTGAAACAGGTGGCTGGGAAGTCCTTACACCCAACACTACAACTGCATACGCCCGCTAGACTAATCAAATTGTCTCCACACCCCCCAGTTTCTCACCAAAACTTGCTTTCTTTTACTAGCTTGTAAACTCTCAACTAAAAGCCATATAAAATGGGCAAGATTGTCTTAGGCTTTATTCTACTTCCATCACGATTTGCATCATGTAGATTTTGATTATTATCTTTTGTTATTAAAGTATCAGCTTGTAAGGTTAATGTTTAAACAAACAGAGTATATACCTACTCTCACTACCAGTAGCGGTATGCTGTTCAAATGTGATTTGGTTTCCACATATCTAACCCATTATTCAACATATCTGAAGCAGTTGGCACATGTACTTAAATTGTTTTCGTCCTCCTCGACACTCAACACAAAGATATTGCTCGTCTAGAACAGAAACATGATGATTAGTATTTGTAACTAATCTGTATATTCCACACACGAGCTCTGCTTCCTACTTCAAGCGGGAGCATCAGAGAAATCCTTCGAAGAACCCAGAGTTGTACAGATGGCCCACAGACTCTATTGATTGAGCCTCCTTGACCTAGCATTCACGATCCCTGTTGATCTGCACATCAGGTTTCCTGGGACTCCGTGTGACCCCAGTCAATTTTATGATCCACTTCGGTTGCCGAAAGTTCGGGCAATCGACTTATCAGCCAATGAGAAAATCCCCGGAATACCAGAATGGGTGTTGCAGATGGCGCTAGGTAGTTCTAGTTCCGCCTTATCCCTGCTCTAGGTCCGTCCACATTATCCCCGCCCTAAGTCCGTCCGCCTTAACCCCACCAACCCCAGGTCTTGGCTGCGGGACGATCCGTGCCTGCCGACGACCTTTCGGGATACGATATAGGTATACGATACGATGACCGTTTGTGTCCCGATACTCGACTTGAAGCCGAATTCTTAGTGCCCGACTGGACTTTTTCGGGCCCTAGGAGTCCGGCTTATGCTGGCGTCATAAACCCGGTTGTCGTCATGTATGCGGGGAGCACCACCGCCTCGGTATTCGTGGGGGTCCGCTACCATGCCGCTCCGTGTGGCTGGTAGACGACATGGCTCAAGCGATACCTCTGATGTGACATATGTACTCGGAAATCCACGCAATCCAGCTAAAGCAGTCGATCGTGTGCGAAGACACATAGTTGCTACCTCAGTTTGACTCCGGCTGGTGTTGACTCATCTTCTCCACTTTGCAGCGATCATGGCCTCACCCACCAAGCAGGTGCAGAAATTGCAAAGCCTCGGGGCGCAAATACAGCAGGCCATTCGAGACTACACCGAAGGCAAGACTCAGAACACGAATGAAATTGTGAAGCAGTGTCAATCTCTGCAATTTTGTGCCGAGTCCCCGGAGGTCTTTGCTGAGCGCCTCCGATATCAGGTTGGTCTCCTTTCTTTTCATCGTCTAGCCATGTATTCTCCATCAACAAGCTCAAAAACTCCGCATCGATCTACATGGCTGACCTGCGATTTCTCATAGCCCTTGAGCATATGTGCTCTCATGATCGCGGCTGAGGGGGGTATGCTAGAGGCTCTCGTGGGCCGCGGCGAGGATGGCGCCTCTGCAGACCAGCTGGCACAGCTGTCGAAGCGACCCAAACTTGATATTGGTAGGCTGTTATCTCTCTCTATTGGGCTGTCGCCATCCCGCAAAGTGCGTGTAGCTTACTCGTCCTACAGTCCGTGCACTACGCCTCCTCACGGCGATTGGGGTGTGCGATGAAGTAGGAGTCCAGCAGTACCGGGCAAATGACAAAACCCCCGTCGTGGCTAGCAAGGGTCAGATTGGAGGGTTAAGAGTTAGGCAAGTCTATGGAGCTTCACAAGTTATTTTCCGTATTGGTCCTAACCACGCACCTGCGGCTTGAACAGCTCTGTGCCTGTCTCGGCAATCACAGTAAAAGTCGAAGACTACTTCTCGGCATGTGCCAGAGGGGAATTTCCGAAAGACGCCGTCCCTTCGGCTTACGAGTATACATACGGAAAGACCATGTACGACTACCTGGGAGAGAAAGAGGAGCGAAGGGCAGACTTCGATGCCTATATGACGGCGCGGAAGAAGGAGGAGAAGCTTCCCTGGCACAAGCTCTATCCGGTCATATCTGAGCTGTCCAAGACGGGAGCCAACGGGACCGACACCGCCCTGGACACATCGGCCGTGACCATCGTCGACATCGGCGGCAGCCGCGGCCACGACCTGGAAACCTTCATCGCGAGCAACCCCGGTTTCGCAGGCCGTCTGATCCTCCAGGACCTCGCCGAGACCGTAGAACCCCTGAAGCGCGAGAAGCACGCATTCGAGGTCATGGCGTACGACTTCTTCACGCCGCAGCCCGTCGTCGGCGCCACCATCTACATGCTGCTCGCCGTCCTGCATAACTGGGACGACGAGGCCTGCCGCAAGATTCTGCGCAACCAGGCCGACGCCATGAGGCTGGGGGGCGCCCATCGGCCGCGCCTGCTGATCTCGGTGCTGATGCTGCCGGACGTCGGGGCCGAGCGTCGGGCGGCTGAGCTCGACATGCAGATGTGGATGCTGCAGCAGAGCCGGCAGCGGACGCGGAGCGAGCTGGAGAGTCTCGTCCAGTCTGTTGGGTTGGAGATCTTGCAGGTCTGGGATAACGGGGAGCGCGGGGCTATCCTTGAGACTAGCTTGGCAATGAAGGAACTGCCATGATAGGGCAGCTTTTGGTAAAGAGGAACGTATTTCGCTAAAGGAAGTCATTCGGAAATACTCCGAGTAAGATAGACCATTTTGGCAAAGTTTTTAAATTGTCAAAGGCCAGCTTATAGTGCTGTTCCCTCTAAAATTATCATGGGACGCTGACTTTCGCTCAAGCTTATGACTTTGGAACTCACATGTGATCGAGGTCAAGCTAAATTATAAAGTCCTGAATATCTCTCATAACTATCATCAGACTGTGCACGTCGTGGGCCTATGTTGATAAGTTAAGGTTGATGAAATGAATTCTTACAAAGATAAAACAGCCAAACTCAATATCGGCCATGCGTAGCTCTAAAAAAAAAAAAAAAGAAACCCCATCCGGACGGCGCGCCTTAGATAGTGACTAATTATGAAAGCGATAGATGTGAAAGAGGTCAGGCCTTCGCAGGGTTTCGGATACCGATCCCGGCATACGGCGAAAGTGTCTTGCCAGGAAAATCGTAGATGCGTTGGCGCAACCCCGGGCCACAATGCTGACTTTTATTATATAGCTAATGTAGTTGGTCTTCTTACCTGTCTAGGTGCGCGAGATAACAGCAACACACCACCACCGCAGAGACGCTCGCCCAATTCTTTCTTATAATTATCTTCAATCATAGGCACTCAACGAGCTAAAACTGCCCGGCGCCAGAAGACACCATGCCTGCCAACCAGCCAAACGGAGTTTCCCACGGCGCGATGCCCCTAGAGGAATTGAGCTGGTCCATAACGAAAAACGGCAGCATCATCAGCCACCACCTGGCCGCGAGCAACTATCCTCAGCCGTCCTTCAGGAGTGATGCCCCTAGTACTTTGCTCCCTAAAGACTCCCCGGAGAGCGTCGTACAGGCACGGGAGAACCTCATCTCGGCCTGTCTCGAGATGCTACATCTCGCCATCGGGCCCAGCGACTTCCTGCCCAACCTCGCGACAAGCGTAAGTCCAAAGCTGACCCCCGCCGGCACACAGCCGACTGCTCACGTTCCCCAGTATCAACACATATCCTGTCTGTCCTGGCTCTGCAAGTACGACATCTTTCGCCTCGTGCCGCTGGACGGCGCCATGAGCTACGACGAGCTCGCCGCCGGCGCCCGCGTCCCGGCCCAACGTCTCAAGAGCGTGGTCCGCATGGCCATGACCGCGGGGCTGTTCGCCGAGCTGGGAGACGGGAGGGCCGTTGGCCACACGGCGACGTCGGCGCTCCTCGCGCGCGACGCCGATGTGCACGCGTACGCCACTTACATGTGTGCGCGGTCGGTCCCCGGCGCGATGCACATGGCGGCGGCGCACGAGCGCTGGGGCCCCGACAGCACGCGCACCAACGAGACGGCGTTCAACGCGGCCTTCGACACGGATCTGCCCTTCTTCCAGTACCTCGCCAAGGACAAGGTCTGGATGGGCGAGTTTGCCGCATATATGCGTAACCTGAGGAGCAGCGAGGGGCTGGACATCAAGCACCTGATCTCGGGCTTCAGGTGGCGGGATCTTCCCGATGGCGGAACCGTCGTGGATGTGAGTGCATGATGATCGATCTGTTCGTCTGCCTGCTGATCGCGTGCGCTGACGACTTGCTCCTTCATCTAGGTTGGTGGTTCGACGGGCACTTCTGCCGTGGCGCTGGCCAAGACGTTCCCACACCTCTCCTTTGTGGTGCAGGATCTCCCCCCAAACCCGGAGAACGGCCGGAAAGTCGCATCCGAGTCATTACCTCCCGACATTGCCTCGAGGCTGACTTTCCTCGCGCACGACTTCACCGATCCCCAGCCCATCAAGGGGGCCGACGCCTATCTGCTCCGGATGATCCTGCACGACTGGCCCGATGCCGAAGCGATCAAAATCCTCCGCCACCTCGTCGCAGCGATGGACGGAGCCAAGTCGCGGCTGCTCATCATGGACGTCGTGCTGCCGAGGGCTGGATCCGTGCCGGTCTCGGTGGAGCGCCTCGCCCGGGTCAAGGATCTCACCATGATTCAAGCCTTCAACAGCAAGGAGAGAGATCTAGACGACTGGAGAGGACTCCTACATGCAGCAGAGCCTAGACTTAGGATAGCGGGTAGGATGCAACCACCAGGGAGCTCTATGGATGTTTTGGAAGTAGTGCTAGAACCTTAAAAGGTCGGTATCAAAATATATGCGTACCTAAAGTCTCTAGCTACAATACATAGAATCGGTGCCTCTTGTGTATGACCCAGCAATACTACTGCTGCTTGGCAAGAAGTTCCTTAACTCCGGTTAGCGACTTGCCCCCTATCTACCCTTTCCGCCATCTCTGCGACCTCGCTCGGCGTTCGACCTTCGCGGTCCTTCATGTCGCTCCTGAATCCGTGCTCCAGTAGAAGCATCAAGACATCAGCATTGCCTCGTCGCGTAGCGACGTGCACTGCCGACTTAGGCAGACCGGTCGCGGGATGGTCTGTTTCCTGTCGCGCCCCATGTTCAAGTAAGAAGCGGACCATAACCCCGTCATCACACTTCACGGCTGCGAGAGGGGCCTCGGAGTGCTCTATCTTTAGCACCGTGCTTGATGAGGAGCTCCGCCGCCTCGGTGTCTTTGTAGAAAGCGGCCACAGAAGCCAGCGGCGTCGGCGTGACGTCCTGGTCCTGATTGGGATCCGCACCAGCTTCTAAGAGAAACGCCAGGTACTTCATGGGTAGTTGGCTCATGCATGCCAGTGAAATGGGGGTGCCATATCCGTCGAGTTGTCCGTTGATAATTAAGGCGTCTTTAGACATCAGCGCAGAGAATGTGTCGGCGCTACCTGTGTAGACGGCTGCGCGATTCGCCGCCTCGCTGAGTTGCACGTGGGAATATTGTGCCCGGCCAGCTCCTCTACGGCGGCTTGAAGGGGTACCTAATTTTCGTTCGGGTCCCCCTCGGCGCCAACGAGCCGTTCCAGCTCATCAATGCTACTTTTATAAATAAATTTTAATATTTAGTTAAAGGAGGCTCGTGTTAGCCGAGGCTTATTTATTAAAAAGGGCGGTACTTAATTCGTATATGAATCTATACCCTTATTCAGGTAGTATATTCAATTAATGCATATTATTGTACCAAAAGTCAAGCCATGATTGTTATAAACAGAGTGCTAGCTAGGTTGGGTAGTCTAAGCCACCCCGGCATCCCCTCGCTCCAAACTCGCATCTTAGTGACCGAAAAAAAAGCGAGCTGACATCCAAGAGTCATCAAACCGCCTAACACGAGAGGAGAGCATCTTAGTAGGTTGTGACTGAACATATAAGTAAACGGCTTGCCCGTCTATGAGTGAAACAAGATGCCATACTACAGCCATTCGGATTATAGCTGCCGATTACAGCACAATTACTTATTTGCATTGCTCATCACTCAAACCAACACCACCCACCCGATCTTATCATGACCGATCGTCCCGTACAAACCATTGCCTTCTTTGGCGCCAGCACTGGAGTTGGCCTGGCCGCGCTCAAGCATACGCTTGCCGCAGGCCACAAATGTATTGCATTGTGTCGGAAACCGGCAAAGCTCGCTGCCGTCCTCCCCCCTGAATCCAACCCGAATTTGCAAATTGTGCAAGGAAACGCACACGACGTCACGGCTGTCTCAACATGTCTTTTGGCTAGCTCCGGCGTACTTGTAGATCGTGTTGTCTCCACCATCGGTGGCGCCCCCGTGCTGTCGAAGATGACCATCGATGATCCTCAAGTGTGTCAAAAGGGCATAGCCGTCCTCCTCGACGCGCTCAGCAGTCTCCGTGCCAGTGGTGCCGTCGGACAGCCCCGCATCGTTGCCTGCAGCTCGACCGGCCTATCGCGATTTGGCCGTGACGTCCCCATTGCGGTGGTCCCATTCGTCCGCTTTGCTCTCAAGGTGCCGCACGAGGATAAGGTTGTCATGGAAGATCGCCTAATCTCAAGCGGAGAGGACTTCACCATCGTGCGACCCAGCTTAATGATGTCCGAAGAGGAGACTACCAAGAAGATTCGCGTTGGGATTGAAGACCCCAAGCATGGACGTGAATCAGCTGCGATCGGATATACCATCACGAAAGGCGACGCTGGGAGATGGATCGCAGAGACCCTGGTGTTGAAGAGTCAGGAAGGGTACAGCAAGAAGATTGCTAGTGAGTGTCTATATTTTCCATTATCGGCTCCTTTTCTGGTTCCTTGCTCCTCGGGGATCATTGCAAGCAAGCCCTCTACATACCTACTCTATTGAGCAGCCTGATTTGCTCTTCTATCGGGCTTGTGCCTTAATTGTTAGGGTCTCATACGCTAATTCTGGTATAGCGATTACGACATGACAACGGCTGTGTATGATATGGTTCAGGCCTGTTTGCCTTCTACGGCGTTTTTGGGTATACAGCATATAGATTACTTAGATTAGATGGTCTGCCCCCGGATTTGGCAGATCCCCAACTCTTGGTACTTCTTGAAGCAGAATGGGAGAATTGGAATTGTACTTACATAACGCCGCCCTCCTGTACCACCAAACCAAGTCAAACACTCATCAATACCTATGGTGCGATGTGTATTCACTTCCTTGAAGCCCTACGTTTTCTTATTCAGTTTAGGTTTACACTGCCAATTGCTGTATAAATTACTGATCTGCCTTCAGGAGATCTCTTAGCTAATTTTAACATGTTAGCTCTGTCATAAAGCCCACGGTCCAACTCACAAGACGACTTGCAAAACTCATTGAACTTCTCATGAAGTGGTGCTACAGACCCCAGGACAGATAAAACAAGTCACTTGACTCAATAACTGAACGTCGCAATAATTAAGGGTTCGTAATGGATACGCTCGTGGACCCGGAAAGTCTTCTTACTACAACCCCGGCGGTGAAGTCTCTCTTGCCCCATCCACTTTCCGTCTATCCGTCTTCCGCCTTCCGTCTCCCATTTGGGCCCCACGATACACCCGACTTCCTTTTAACGATGAGTTATATAAGTTGGGATACCAAGGCATCAGTAATCCGAAATCCAGAATGTAATCGTTGATCACAAATATAATATTTTGGGTCATCTTGTCCGAAACACTAACCTTTCGTCCCTTGGACCTGTTCTTCAACCCAGCTAGTGGAACAACCCCTATTCGAATTCAACGGCTCCTCAGAATGCCTGCCCGTTTAAGCGACCTTCAAATCACCGACGGCGAATACTTATTCGATATACATTCATTAATATCAAATAACGGCTTTCTGCCTTCGGAGCTACCTCTTAACCGCCTACCCGACACTTACTATGAACAATGGGAACGACTACTAGATGATCTGCCGACTCTGCTGAAAGAGAAGAGATTTAGGGACAGGATACGCAATCTGAAAGTCCTCAAAACCTCTAATTTGAATACCGAACGCGAATGGCAGCGAGCATACGTGATACTGTGCTTCCTATCTCATGGTTACATATGGGGCGGCGACGTCCCTTCCGAGGTTTGCACTTGCACCATTCATAAAGAGTATGGGTTGTCAGGTACTGAACATGTCTCAGATCATACCGCCTTCGATCACGGTTCCATTGCTTGAAGTCTCGGACCATCTCGACCTCCCACCAGTAGCAACCTACGCAGCTCTCAACTTATGGAACTTCAGTAGTACGGGACGGGATTTCACAGACCTGGATAGTCTAAGAGCCTTGCACACGTTCACTGGAACCGAAGATGAGTCCTGGTTCTACGTGCTATCCGTTGCCGTGGAGGCGTGCGGAGCTCGTGTTATCCCGCTCATGCTCCAGGCGATGGAAGCCATCCAGCATAAGGACTACACGACAGTCACCCGCGCCTTGGTAGACATGGCCGCCTGCATCAGGCAGTTGACGCAGCTCTTAGGTCGGATGTCGGAAAAATGCGACCCGATGGTGTTCTACCACCAGATCCGGCCGTTCTTAGCCGGGACGAAGAACATGGCAGTCGCCGGCCTTCCAAACGGGGTCTTCTACGACGAGGGTGATGGGCTGGGTCGCTGGCGACAGCTGAGGGGCGGCAGCAATGGACAGAGTTCCTTGATTCAATTCTTCGACCTGGTTCTTGGCGTTGATCATGCACCCACCGAAAACCATCGGGCACAGAAGGAAAGCAGTCCTCATGGAAAGGCAGCCCCGGGCGATTTGAGCTTCCACGAAGAAGTCAGTCTATACACAGTATCCTCTCGACGCATCTCTCACTAACCACTAGTTCAGGTCCGTCTCTACATGCCCGGCCAGCATCGAAAATTCCTTGAAAGCGTATACCGAATGGACAAGATCAAAAGTTTTGTGCAATTAGCCCCGGCATCTCCAGCACAACAGCGGCTCCAGCAGTCCTATCGAGACGCGGCGAAAGCATTCGGAGACTTCCGACAAGCTCACATGCAGATGGTAACCCGATATATCATTGTCCCATCCAGAAAGCAAGATCCTTCTCCGTCTGCAAGCATCAACTTGGCCACGGCCTCCTTGGAATCAAACAGGGGCGCGTCGAAGGCACTTACAGGGACAGGAGGCACGGATCTAATTCCGTTTTTGAAAAAGGCCCGGGATGACACCTACGAAGCAGGGCGGACCGTGACGTCGGGATGTCAGGACACTTCTGTCATTAGGCCCGAGGTACCAGTGCCCTTAGCCCACAAGGACTAGGTCATGTCGTTTTACATCAAGGATTAGACTAATCGTTTGGCATTGTGCGGCTAGAAACGGGACTTAGTACAGCGTGAATGGACAATGGCGTTTGTCGGCTAGACTTGGAAGCTGTCATTGTCCCCTCTGACCATACCATAAATGATCATAGTCAAAGAACCAAGACGGACACTGGCAGTAGTGTCGGACCAAACTCTCAGGTAATAATTATCTTAGCTCAATCGCTCAACCCGCCGCAATGCGATCGTGGCGGAGCAAGTCAGCACAACGCCCCGAACTTCCGACATCCGCTCCCGTCATCCCATCCGACGCTTCGTAGCCCGAACTCAGACCAGCCCTCCGGGTGAAAGCATGAAAAATGACTTCCAGTCGGAGATTATCTCGCTAGCCGACGTATAATCCATGACTGGCCCCAATAATTTGCAGTATTTGCTTCTCATCTATGTAGAGCATGCAGCCCGGCGCAGACGTCCTGCCTCCTCTCCGTGAGAGGGTCGCTCAGGCATGCGATACCTGTAAACAAAGAAAAGGTATAAATCCCTCAGGCGATTGGCCGTAATACACGAGGATGAAGACATTTTCAAATAGAGGCCAATTCTATTCGTAATAGTAATCTGAAAAGCATCTTATGAACTGACGCTGTACTAGTAAAGTGTGACGGACAGACTCCTTGCGGCTACTGTAAGCGACGGCGCCGATCGCATGCATGCCACTTCTCCCCTTCCGTCCGCCGCCGTCGCCGTCATTCCGAGAATCCGACGAGAGCCTCTACCACTTCGTCGCCATCCGTCGTTACTCTTCCGTCGACCTGCGCCCGCCCCGCTACCCCAATCACAACACTTACACCCACGGCCCCCATACCGGCCGCCAGAACCTCCGTAGTCCAGATATCGCCTACCCTGACACGGCATAGTGATGTGTCGGCAGAAGAGGAAGCCGAGGTCCCTCGCGATGCGCGCCTCATTTGCGACGCGCAGGGGAGGTTGGGTAAGTCACGGCGTATGGGTAGAAATGATTCTTGAGCAATGAGCTCTTATTTCCAAAGGAAGGCAAAAGGGAAGCGTCCCTGAACTAATAAATCGCCCATGTAGTCTTCATAGGCGACTGTGCACCGCTCTCGCTGTTTCAGACGATCCGCCAGATCGTGACGTCCAGGGTAGATCCTCATGCCTTCGCCCCAGAGACAAGCCATATCTCCATGCTCGAGAACGTCAACTCCGAGGGTCTCGTACCGCTCGGCCCGACAGAGGAGCCGGCGATTAATCAATCGCACGTGCGGCGGTCGCTGATCACCTACCTCACCGTGGTATGTCATTCCCTTATGCGTAGACCCCTGCATCCGACTGCCTTCCTATCCTCTTCCATCCTGATATCCCAACAGACGAGCGGCCTAGTCGACTTATTTGACAATGACACCCTATTCCCCGAGATCCAATCCTGGGCAGGCCAGGTGCAGCGCTCGGCGGACGTGACCTCGGCAGCGCACTACCTCGTCCTCGCCATCGGCTCGCAGTCCGAAGACGAGCAGGCGGCGGCGACGTACTTCCTCCGCGGGAAGCATCTCGCGCTGGCCGCGCTGGCCGGGAACCTCAGCATCGGCACGGTGCAGTGTTTCCTCCTCACGACGGTCTACATGCTCCGATCGTGCCAGATCAATGGGGCCTACTTATTTTTCGGTTCGCCCGCACCCCCCTTTTCCAAAGACACCTACAGGTAGAGAGGGGACCGCAGTAGAAGGGGCTGACCAGACACACCCGCAACAGGAATCGCCGCGCGCGCCGCCTACGCGATCGGTCTGCACCGGACAGAGGTAAACTCCCGCTTCGGCGCCGCCATCCACATCCGAAGGCACGTACTTTACCTACCATGAGCATATATCCCCGTCTTCGTGTCATTCCCCCCCAGCTCTCTCTCCGTACTGACTCTCCTCGCTAGGGACCGCCTCTGGAAGAGCGTGCGCGTCCTCGACCTCTACCTGAGCATATCCATGGGCCGGCCGCCGGCCTCGGCGGACCCGGACTGCACGGTGCCGTACCACGCGCCGCGCGCAGACGCGGACGGGGGCGGCGAGGCGTACGACCTGCTCAACGCGTCCGTGCAGGTCCTCTCGCTCGCCGAGGGCATCGTCTGGGAGGTGTACTCGCGCCGCAAGATCTCGCTGCAGCTGACCGAGGGCGCGTCGCGGCGGCTGCGCGAGTGGTCGGGCCGGTGGCTCCGCCGCCTCCGTCGCGCCGCCCAGGGGGGGCAGCAGCAGGGAAGAGGCAACGGCGACGACGAGGGAGACGATGACCGCGGTCGCGCGGGCGCCTGCCAGGTCCTGGCGTCGTACTACTACGCCGTGATGCTCGTCTCGCGGCCCTTCCTCATGTACGAGCTCTGCAAGCGCCTGCCGGAGCCCGGCGGTAGCGGCAGCGGCAGGGGCAGCACACCCGGCCCGGGCCCGGCGGGGGTCGAGAACAGCGCGTCGGGCCGCGCGCGGCTCGCCAACGCCTGCATCGACGCCGCCACGCTGCTCATCGGGCTGGTGTCCGACTACGTGGAGCAGGGCAACCCGGACGGCCGCATGCCCCTGATCGTGTACGTCCATCCCATCCCCTCTATTCTTCCATCCATCCATTCTTCCCTCCGTCCCGCTCTGTCTTAACTGTTGGCCCTCAGCTCCTGGCTCTTCGCCGCCTCCCTCGTCGTGGGCGTGGGACTGCTCGGCGGCTTCGGCCGCGCCCTGGAGAAGCCCGCGCGCGCGTCCGTCGAGGCGCTGGACCACTTCGCGCGCCGCGACGCGCACGCCGCGCAGTACGCCCGCATCGCCGAGTCGCTGCGCGTCTGCGCCGCGGCGCACCTCGAGAGGCGGGACGCCGAGGACCGCCGGCGGACCGCCGAGGACTCGGACCGGCTCTTCGGCCTGCTGCCGCCCGACGACAACGACAACAACGACGACGACGACGACGACGACGGGGTCCATCATCGCCACGCGGACGCGGAGGTGCGCGCTACGGGGTCGTGGGAGCCCGGGCCCTTCGGCGACCTCGACCCGTCCGTCTTCTCGTTCGGCGCCACGGTGGCGGCCCAGACGACGCCGCACGCCGGTTTCCACCCCTGGCAGGGCGACGCGGGCGAGAGCGCGGACCAGGTGTTCGGGGCGATCAACCTGTTCCCTCTGCTCGATGCGAATGGCCATATCGATCTCGCGAACCTGCTCTGAATTTGTCGATCGGGATCGCTGGGACTGTGTTCGGCACAGCGGCGCGGGCGGTGAGGAGGACCCCTGGCGATGGCGTAGAACTTTCTCTCCAAGTCTCAGACTTACACATGCAGTTGATCAATCTAGGTCGCCTCCCACTGTTCGACCATCAAGAGACACCGCCTGTTGAGCAGGAGGGTACCTGATGTTTAAAGGCCCGTCCCCATTCGGCGAGAGGGCTCGCTTTTATTGATTTCTATAAAAAAAATAATTCATCGTTAACCATGCTTTCTAGCAAGCACCGCAGTGCCCAATGCAAAACCCAAATATAAACAAATGTCCCTGGAAAAGTAATGCAACGTCCGCTTTTACAATACTTTGGTAGCCATACTTTCCCAACAGAGCCCTGATGCGCCAGTGTATCATCCATCCGACAACCCTAGTTTAGACCCCACGCATTTGTAGACGTGTATCGAGCAACGGACACGACCAATTCAAGCACAAAACTCTATGATGCGCCCGTGGCATAGTTAGATAGTGCAAACACTACACCCCATTCAAGGACCGACCCCCCCTCTTCTCAGAGCCCTACATCCGAGGCGTTGCTTTCTTCGTCTTCGTCGTCGTCGTCGTCTTCGAACCCATCGTCCGTGCTCTCGAGACCGTGTCCGCGGATCGCATAGGTGGCGAGCCACCCGGTGAGGGCGATGCCCGCGAACAGTCCCCACGCCAGGCCCTCCCCCCTGGGACGCACGTGCGTGGACGCGGTGAACAGGGCCCCCGAGAGGAACGGGCCCACGCTCCGGCCCGCGGCGGACAGCGTCTGCGCCACCCCATTAAGGGTCCCGAGGCTCGCGCGCGAGGGCGCTGAGTTCGTAATCTGTTAGTTACGGTTAGTTAGTTAGCTATATCTTTGACTTTTTTGAAATGAAATGGGCCACGGGCAACGACGACTCACCAGCAACATGACGCTGGACAGTCCACCAACGGCGCATATGTTCTTGATGACCAGTATAATCCCAAGCTCCACGTAGAGCCATATCTTGCTGCTGCCGAATCCAAAGGGGGGCTTGGAATCCACGTAGCCCACAAACGGCATCAGGGCCATGGTGACGGCAAAGCCGAATAGTGCGCCCCGGTAGCTGCCGACGTTGCCCACCCGGCCCTTCAGCGGCCGAAATAAGAATAGCTGGAAGAAGATGGTGAAGATGCCGGCAACGGATAGCTCGACGCCGATGACGTCGGCATGTAGATTACGTCCAGTCGGCTCCTTGCCCGAGGCGAAGACGGGATACAAGCTATTGAAGGAGCTATTGGCTAGCTGGAATATGAGGCTGGTGGCGAGCAGGACCATAGTTGTCCGGTTGAAGAGTTGGCGCCAGGTCGCGGGATCAGACGGCGACTTGGCGTCATCATTACTGGACTGGTCTGATTGGGGCCGTAGCAGGTTCGTGCTCTCTCCTGTCTCGGACTCATCCTCGGCGCCATCCGTGTCTCTTCCGCCAGGCCAAGCCCAGGAACGCTCTGAAACCTTCTTCTGCTTTTTTAGAAAGTAGCGCAACCAGGGAAACCTCTCGGCCCAGCCGGGCGGGTTATATTGGTCCTCCAACGTCTCCTCGAACCATATAGCAAGCACCACGACGCTTAACGCCAGCAGCGCGGCAGCCAGGATGTTGGGAGCAAGGAAGGGGTACCGGTCTCCGGCCAACCTGTTGACCAACAGTCCACCGAGGGCTGGCCCTGTGATGCTGCCCAGGCTATATACCACAGGCAGCCAGGTAAAAGCCTTGCTTTGGTTGCTCCGATCCGTCAGTTCGCCAAGACAAGAGGGAACCACGGCGGCATTTCCATTCAGCATACCCATGGCGACGTGGACAAGGACGATTTGGTAGTAGCGCCTGCAGAGGCCGAAGAGCACAAAGCACCCGCATAGCAGCGAGGTGCCAGCCAGCATGGTTGGCTTTCTCCCAACGATATCAGACAGGTAGCCCCAGAGCAGGTTCGTAGCCAATTGAGCGAGGGCGAATGCGGAAGCGAGAATGCCAACATACAAGCCGACCTGGTCATGGTTGATACCCGGGAACGACTCGACCATCTCGGGTAGGTAGGGTGATATTGAATTCAGAGCGGTCTGTTCGGCGAGGGAGAGCAGGGCTAGGAGTGCCAGCTGCTTCACAGGGAGAGGCGTGGATGCATCGTGGGAGTCGGGGGAGCCATTGTCGGCATCGTCGGACTCGGAGCTCGGTCGACGCCCGGCGGATTTGGGCGCGGGGGTGGGAAAGGTCTGGTAGTGATGATGGCTAGAAACGCGGTGGAGGGCGGCGGACAGCCGCGATCGGTTGGACGGTATGGATGGAAGAGGCGAGCCGGCGCGAAACGAGCCAGACCTTGAGGCTCCGACAACAGGACGCGATCGTGCAGAGGAAGAGGCGGTTGCCGCTACCGCCGCCGCATTGGCCGCGCGAACCATGGTTTCCGCTGGTGTACTCGGTAGAAGGCCGATGATGGTCTGTCCGGGCAATTCGGTTGTTTTGAGGCAGTTCGGCGCCACCAGAACGACAAGCCAGTGCAAGTAGAAGGGTGATGCGCTTGCAGATGATGATCAGGTCAACAGAGCCATAATAGCGATTTTCATAAGCAGGATTTCAGGGGGACAATTAAGGTTCAGAGAGCCAGAAAGTGGAATGCGGCAGATATTGTCGCAACGGTAGGTTCAATGGCGAACTGCAGCAAACCTGCAGGGTCGGGGCCGAGGCAGGTGGTAAGGCCGGTAGTGGTGAAGGAAGTGTGCTGGGGGCAAACAATTTGAAGCTATTCCGGCGGCTGGGGTGGTATGACGACACTCAAATCCCTCCTGCCCTGCCTCTGTAGCCTAGCTGTGCAACTCCACTGACCTGGGGCGACACTTAGATTAAGTACTAAGTAGGTACCCTAGTGTCCTTCCTTACTAAGGCGCCCAGGCTTCTGGACCCGGCACCTACTGATATGGATGAGGGGCAGGGGACTTTGGGTACCCAAGTAACCTAACTTAGTATTCAGTGTAACAGACTCAGAGATGTGACAGGATGGGGAGATTCTCTCTCTACCCCTCTAACTGATGGGATCTCCTGATGAAATACTGAAATACACCTTCAACCACAAAGATGCACAGTATCTTGGTATGCCTTGCATTCTTAGGTACCTAGGTAGGTTAGGTAGGCAACCACACAGGATCAAAGCCATATGCACCGTCAGTACTGACCGTACTCACCACACCGAATAGAGGAGTTGCGCTGCTATCATATTTGGTCGACTATATAGGTAGGTAGTTACCACTAAGAAAGCTGCTCTGACTTCATGGGATTCAGAGCATCCCGAGCTATCAGATATTTTGAGACCACTTCCTTGTTATTGCTCTAAAATGCCTCTACCCAAATGCTCAAGAAGAACAATCACCCTAATAGGCTGCATTCCTCAGGCTACTTGTGCTAAACGAATGGTGAAGGCACACAGGTCATACAGCTCCTTTGTGCCGTTTTTGCCAGGCTTACATGGCCCGGGTCCACCAACACGGGCTGATACATCATTCCCCGAGAGAACCACGCTAAAGTTGGTTGGGTAGCCTCTTCACTTCGACTCTTTCTTCCAGCTGAATATCTTCGAGAACGTGCCGGAGAGGCGCTTATCCCCGGAGGTCCTCGCGAGTTCCTTGGGCTCGATGTCCGCCGCGGCAGTGCCCTGTAGATGCGTGAGCGGGTTGGCCTGCACAGACCCGGACTTGTTCGTGTCCGTGTCGGTGCCGGTGCCGGTGCCCAGGCTGCCCTGCGAGGTGTTGCTGTTGTTGTCGCCGCAGCAGGACACGAGGACGCTGGTCTCGTTCCTGCGCGTGGGCATGTCGAGCGCCGGGTTGCTCGTGAAGAAGTCGGCCGGGCGTATGTGGAACTGGTGGATCTCCACAGGCCTGGTTCGAGCGTTAGCGGTTGCGGTTTGGACCGACGTTCTCCAGTACGCTCTGTTCCCCGTCCCGTCCTTGGTTTCTGGGGTTGAGTAGGTAGGTAAGACTGAAAGCACTCACATGACGGGCCAGTCCTCGACTCTCGGGTTGTGCGTGAGCCCGAAGACGCTCCAGACGACCGGACTGCTCCGCTGTCCCCCCTCGTCGCCGGCCGCCGTGCTCGTTGGCGGCGAGTCCACGAACCAGTCGCCCCGCTGCACCATAGCCTTGACGCCGGCCGTCTCCTTCTTGCTCTGGTTCGTGAACTCGCCCGCCGCCCAGAGCTCCTCGTCGCGGTAGCCCGTCACCCAGACGTGGTGCTTCGCGAACGGCGCCCTCGCCGCCTGGGTGCTCTTGTCATCCGCGAGCATGAGCTGCGTGGCGTTGGGGGTGAATTTGTATGCCACGTTCTTCCCGCTGATGGGATTCTGCTTGTTGACGTTTTCCATCTTCACCGTCCGGTTGACCTTGGGCTCGGCGTCTGTGTACATGGCACTCTCGACTCTCTGCCGTCGCACCTCGTAGCCATTGCCGAACGGGTTGGTCTCCGGGTTCATGGGGATGGGGTGACTTTCCTCCAGCACCACGGCGGAGTCGCCGCTGCTATACGAGTCGATGCTGGGGTCGATGCGCACCGCAAAGATGTGTTGGTGGTTCTGGGCCAGGGCACCGGGAAAGACCACGTTACCGTAGCCAGATACCTTGCCCTCGTCTATGGGGACCACGCTCACGATCCCGGTTGCCCGGATTTCGATGGTGATGCCGCCCGCTGTATCGAGCTTGTAGGCGAATACATACTCGTAGTTTGCGAGTGTAGCTATGAATTGGATTACAAATTCTCGTAGTCGCGTGACCACGGCCCGATTTGTCCGGAAGTTCGTGTGCTTCCATCCGACGCCTGTACCATATCAGTGATCGTTGTCTACGGAGTGCACATTTCATTTGCACCCAATCACACGTATCGCCTACCGTTGTCTTGTTCATGCAAGCACACCACATTCTGAGCGACATCCGGCTTGCCCCCGGGAGTCGTGACGACGGTGCTCAAGTAATGAATAGCACCAAGACAGTCGCATCCCAGTTTCAGGTTGTTGGCCGCCCGCCCTATGCCGCCGTCGCCGAAGTCGAAGGCCTGCTTGCGGTGGAACGGGGGCCGCGGGTCGCCGTACGGGACCGTCATCTCCGAGAACGACAGCCGGTAGAGGACCGGCCTGCCGTCGTAGCACACGTCATGCAGTACGGCGCCCTCGCGTGGGGTGAACCCGATGCGGAAACGCCACCTTTGCCACTCGATCAGATTGTCGGGGTGGACTTTAAACGAGGCGCCCTCGGGCTGCGTGATATCGATGGGCTTCAGGTCAGTACGTAGGGGCCGGTCAAGTAACTCGGGCACGTATTCGGCCGTTTTACCGTGCTCGAAGAGTTTCTTGGGCTTTTCTGCCACCGGAGACGGATACAGGCTGTCGCCGGTTCCTCCCGTGGCTAGACGGTCGACCCGTATCAACTCCTTCGTGGTGAAATCCATGACCGGGATGAGGGGTAACGGGTACGCATAGTGGTTCGAATCAGCGTTGTTGTTGGCCGCATTTCGAGCGTACACGAGACCCTGCATATAGCGAGGCACTTCCTCCTCCGGGTCGAGCCCGCCGTACGGCCACGGATCTATGGTGACGACGAAGCCGTCGGGTAGGGTAAACTCCTCCAGGGCCTTCTTGAACATGTCCGACGCTACACAGATATCGTGGAACTGGTTAAACTCCGCGGCTGTGTAGCTCGTCTGGCAATATGCGGGGAAAGCCTTGGTACGGCGAATCTCCCCCGCCTCGACGTCAACAATCTCTTCGAGCAGCTGGGGCACGCCATCTTTGACCCGGTCGAACAAGACCGTCACCTGTCTCGGCGGTGTGGTCGTGGGCGCTTTCCCAGCATGCTCTGCGATGAGGAACTGGACGAGATCTTCTTTTTTCGGCTCATCCAGATAGATGGATCGGAAGAAGAGAAGAATGCCGTCGCCACTGTGCTTCTCAATCACGAGCTCCCGAGCACGCAGCACCTCCTCGTCGGTGAGAGGCCGCAATGGGTGAGGCGGCACTGCGGGTTTGGACGGGTCCGTAGACATACTGGGCGTCGTCTGAGTGAGACAACTAATTGCGAACTGGTCGTATTCCTGGCTGAGACAAAGGAGAGGGTTAGAGGTCTGCGAGGTCGATATGACGGATCGTACAAAATCAAAGTTCAGCCCGTATTTAAATGCCTCCCTGCCTATGACGAGGACCTCAGGTACATCTATTCGTATCACCCGCAAGCTTATCGCTCAACGGCTGCCCGAATCAAAGATGAGACGAAAGTGGTTTCGATAAGCCGTCAAGCACTGAGCTACATACTTACTTGGGCTAAGCACCTGACCTAACTCGACACTGCAGCGAACTGTCGTTTGTGTTCTGATAGGACGCAATCATCGCCCCGGCCTTGTCAGCCGGGTGAACAATAGGATACTACTCGTCCTGCGCCATGAATCACAAAAGCCATGTGGGCCGGGGGATACGCACGGCGCATGTATGGGTAATGGATAAGCTGCATCTGGCCGGCTGCAGTGGGACAATCTTGGTCCAAAACCTTCAAAGAGACCTCACAAATCCTAGCTTGATCGGGCAAGTCCTTGCGCGGGCGCGCCCCCCCGAACCAACCGCCGGCCTGCCTCCTGACCCGGGCTTTGCGCATCTTGGCTGTCTGACGACGTACGTCCGTTCACCGGTTGCCGATACCGTTCCATCCCCCCCTCCCCCCCTTGGTTTCTCGGCAATCGCTTCGGTACCCAACGAGCCCCCCCCCCTCCGCGAGAGCGCAAACACCTGCGAACCACTCTCGCTCCCGTTACCCCACGTCCCGGATACCATGACGTTCGCTCGGTTCCTGGAGGGTCGCAACTGGACATCTCGAGCCAGATCGCCCGTGGTCAGGGTGGCGGGTGCATGCCGGGTTGGGCGCCAATCGCCGAAGTCGTCATACGTGCATGCATAGCCGGCTCACAAACCATGCTTCCGATGGCTTGCCGCCAGGACAGGCCTTGAGCCGCATCTACCGCTTCCTATGCACCGGCGGTGTCTTGGATGCTGTAAACCGCGCATTGTAGGAACTTTGCGGCTAGGTTCGGGATTCTTGGTCCTGGTTTGCTCTGATCCCCCCTTTCTACCAAGCATCGTCAACAAATAGAGCGGAAACTTCGAGCCTAGAAGAAATAATAATAAAACAAAAATATAGCAAATCAAATGCATCGTCGTGCAGCCCGTGGTGCAGAATCCAAAACTTCAACACGTGGAGGCCGAGACACTATAACCGTACCGGCAATATTTACTAACAAGAGCAGATCCTAGGTGTGGGCGCTGTTCTGAAGCTATCAGGGGTGAAAAGGAAGAAGCCTTTTTGCAGATTATCAATGCCATAGCTACCAACACTAGAGGCGAAGTTGACCAAGACCCTTCAGTCATATATGCATTAACTCCTTGTCGCCAGATATGCCAACCGCACGCAATACTTCTACTGTAAAAAGCCTGGTTGGCCAACATCTCGGGTGAGACATTTCAAGGTGCAGTGAATATCCAATTGTTCTCTCCTCTATCTTCACCATACCCCAGAAACCGGCAAATCCCTCGAACTCTGACCGACCATGAATTTATACTGCCCATCGACCAACATCACCCAGTTTTGCGCGTAGACGTCCCAGTAACTCAGATCTCTCCTCGTTAAGTTCAAGGTCACTGTGCGCGTTTCTCCCCCCTTGAGGAGTACTTTATCGAAGCCACGCAGAACCTTGACTGGGAAGTCAATCGTGGATGAATTGGGATAGCTCAGGTACAGCTGTGTGACTACCTGGCCCGACCTTGAACCAGTGTTGGTAACGTCGACGGACACCTCGACGTAGGTCTCCCAGAGGTCGGGATTGCCTCCCTCGTCGCCTCCGGCGCCGGACAACGGCTGCTCGACGTCGTATCCATCGGGGTATGGATAAGCATCAGACACGATATCATCGATGCTGTCAAGGTACGGGTATATATATTTCTCTAGCTTTCGGATAGCTGGGGGAAAGAGCGCTTCCTTGGCATCTGGAATGGTAGTATCATACTCGGGTGGCGATGCGAAGTCCTCGGGCCGAGGAGCTGGTAATGCGCTCTTCGGCTTCACCGTCTTGACAACACAGTTGGCAAAGTCGAAGGTGGTGTAGCTCAGGCCAAACCCGAATTCGAATCGTGGCTCGATACTGTACTTATCAAAGTACCGATAATCGATATGCAAGCCTTCGCTAAAGTTCTGTTGGGGGATGGGAGCATTCGGCTTGTACATAATTTGCGCACCCTCGCCATAATCGTCCAATGTCTTGCCAATGGTCCAGGGTAGTTTTCCACTGGGATTAACGTCGCCTACTATCACGTCTGCCAGAGCATTGCCGCTTTCCTGGCCAGGCAAGTTGGCAAGCAGCACAGCTTTCACATTAGGTAGGTCAATCCATCGTTCCACGACGACTGGACCTACAGTGTGGATGACAACGAGCACTTGGCCGTCGCCTCCATGGCAACCCTCAGCCACCTTGACGATGAGGTCATCGCCACCTTTTTGTAGATAAAGATCCGGTCGGTCACCTTTTACTTCATCCCAAGAAATGTAGCCCTCCCCAGAATCAGAGTTCGCGAACACGATACATATATCTGCATTCTTAAGTATGCCGGGTTGCTTGCCAAAGGGAGGATCATTCGTTAAGTGCGTCGTCACCTCCACTCGTTTGTCATCCCATGCCTTGCTGAGAGCCTTGTCAGGAGAGATGAGATAGGGGAACTCCACGGCGCCAGATCCCCAGCCAGAGGCCAGAGTGCCCTGGTTACAAGCACGATCCTTGCAGTGATTGGGTCCATCACCAGGACCTGCGTCTTCACCAAAGATAGCTATCCGCAGCGGCCCGTCTTCTCCCTTGGCCTTGTTATTTGGCGTACTTCCGTCCCGGCTAATCGGTAGCAGTCCTTCGTTCTTCAGCAAAACAGTTCCCTCCACAGCAATCTGCCGTGCTACCGTTGAATGGTTCCCCATCACATTCACAAATTCGTTGACCTTGCGTTCTTCCTGTTTCGTTGGGCTTCCCGGAGCGGACACGCCGGTTTCTGCGTCAGTCCAAGAAGAAAAGTTCGGCCCATTACGATCAAATTTAGTCTCATCGTCTTGTCCCATTTGATACCACGCGGCGACAATGCGAGTAACCATGTCATTCAGCCTACCCAGAGGCACAGAACCGTTAAGAATGGACTTCGTCAGCTCTGGGCCCCAGAGCGACTGTCCATTTGCCCAGGTTAGTCCATCACCAGGCATAGTCATCTATGGACATCCGAAGTCAGTAAATGCGGCACATAGACAAAGACATATAGTTTAATAGGGGTAGGCAGCGCTAGTGAGAAGAATATTTACTGCGCTCGAAGAACGAAAAAGCGGATGAGAGGATTGGGTTCACATACATCTAACCCAGCCAGAGCGGAAGAAACCCCTCCCCTCTGTGCGAGCCAATCACTCATTACGAAGCCTTGAAAGCCCATCTCATCCCTGAGTAGACCGTTCAGCAATTTCGAGTTGCCACATGCATAGGAGTTATTGACCATGTTATAACTGCACATGACGCTAGCGACTCCGGCCTTGACCGCGTTACCAAAAGGCCAGAGATACAATTCATGCATAGTCCTGTCATCAACATTTGAAGATAACGCATTCGCCAGTCCCCATTCGAGAGACTGCCGAAAATGCTCCTGTTCATTTGCAACAAAGTGCTTAACTGGGTATACAGTGTCAGTATTTGCAACATTCTAAGCTTGCTGGTAGAAGAACGTAACAGCATGTAAACTTCGTCTTGCTCTCCGGCACTGTAAATGGCAGGACCTAACAGACGAACACGAGGGGCATGGGAGGCCGCATAAGTTTGCGGCGGTCACTTACTTGTTGCCATGACACCCTCGTCCTGAATGCCTTTAATAGATTGTGCAGCAGCAATACCTTGCAGATAGGGATCGGCTCCGAAGCCTTCCCAGTTCCTCCCACCGGCTGGCATTCGCCCCAGGGGACCAATGCAGGGGCCGAGAATGGCATGAATGCCCTTCTTACGAGCCTCGATGGCATGAGCATTGCCCCATTGATACATCAGCTCCTTGTTCCACGTCGCACCGACAGTGATTCCGGCAGGGAATGCTGTTGCGTTGTCCGCAAAGCGTATGCCCAAAGGGCCATCCTGTAACGCAAGTGAAGGGAAGCCGACGTTGACGGCCGGTCCAGAGTTGCCTACAGCCGGCCCCATCATCCAACCAGTGCCGGTCGTAATGTTCACCTTCTCAGGCAACGTCATCCTGGCCACCATCTCGCTCGCCTTCCGGTAGCTATCAGCCCAGCCTTTGGTGGTGCCACCCTTGGGAGTGGGATACCAGGGCGGCGACAAGCCATCCGGGGGCGCTTGTTTATCTTTCCTGAAGGCAGAGAAGCCCCCGGTCCCAAGAGTAAGCCATGCAAGTATAAAAGCCGCCAAGAAGACGCCGATGCATCGCGTCGACCGAGCCGTCAAGCACGAGCTGCACGGCTTTCGTAACAAGCGGCCATATGAGTGCGGCTGAGAGGCAGCAGGGGACTTGGAGCCCTTGAGGGGAGCGGATTGTAGATATTCAGTCGCGTCAAGATCGGAATCGAGGTCGGAGGAGTAGCGAAGGTCGTAGGGGCCTCGAAAGCGTTCCTCGGCGCTCTCCCGCGCCGTCTTCTCCGAAGCCATGGCGAGGGATATGAGAGCTCCAACGATTCACCGGTATAGTCTTTGTCTTGCGCTTGGTCAGCTTCCAAGTGGAGAAAAGGTATCCGATATTATTGCCGCCCGCCAAATACAAGCAGAAGCGGTCAATGGGATCTGATTGCAGCTTCTACTCTACCGAGTAATGGTGCAATGAGTTGAGAACAGAAAGCGATTGAATAAAAGAACATCAGGAGACAAAATGGAGGCTGATCCGCCTGCTACAGGCACATAGCAAAAGCGCTATAGAGGATCTGTAGGGGGGCTTGCATGATGAACCAACCGTTCAGCTTCCGAGCTGGCTCCGACCATGATGAACTGGCAACCCCACGTCACTGCCCACGTTTACCACGTCGTGGGGTTGGAAGATCCACTATTTCCAGTACTTTAGTGGTTAGTTGTACCTGGGGAAGTGCCCATCGATCACCTGCGCTACGGGTGCCTGGTCCGTTATTCCCGCTAGCTGCTGGGTACCTACTGGGTTAGCTGATCACCGCCTACTCCCTGGCCTGGCTCGAGAGACATAAGTACAGACCATCCATCGTTGACGATCAAGGCGAGAGTACCTATCTAGTTAGTAGGTAGCGACGGAAAGAAACGAAGATCCGACCACGCTTCATCGATACACGAATTAAACAATATGCGCAGACAAGCAAGCCCCCGAGAACAGGCTTAACTGAGGCTTTGGCACCGGTACCAGAGCTGTCAACCCCCCTCAGGAAATTTATCTATTAAATAAGTACCTATATGCTCTGCACATTTGGAACAAAGTAGGTAGATCATTTCTACATGATCTCATACAATTTCTCCGACCCAAAATCCATCGACTATCCCATCTCACAAACTCTCTTCGCCAATCTTAGCAGAGTCCCTCTTGGAAGGCGAGTCTGAGCTGGAAGGCCGCTTCTCATCCCGCACCGTCCTCTGCGCTTGTATCGCCCTCGGATGTTTCTTTCCCGTGAGGTCCAGGAAGACAGACTTGACTGTGTGTTTTAAAGTGTGCCGTCCCTCGAATACAGGGAATATTCCAACTGCGCCTAGCGAACCAAATATCCAGATAATGCCAACCGTCACCCACCCGGTGAAGAAAGGCTTGGAGAAGACATACGACGAGCCGTACATGGGGAAAGGCCACAGGATGAGGAAGGCCAGTGTCAACCCAACCGTTGTCCACTTAGATATCTTGCTCGCGCGCAAGAGTTTCACTTGCTCCTCGTGGAACTCGTCGCTTGTCTCGACATGCCCGCCAACGGTCTGTTCGAGGTCGACTCCAGCCACGTCCGCCAGATCATGATCATCCGCCTTGCGAATCTGCATCATGGATTTCCAGTCATATTTGTCCTACAGAACCTCAGTCAGTAACATGTGACTAGTACAAACCCACACCAAAACTGTAAACAGGGGGCTTACCATGCCGAATATCAAGGTGAAGATAGGGATAAGTACTACCGGTGATAACAGTGCGGTAACTACAGATACGTTAGCACATCTCGAGATTAACCTGTATGTCCCTTGATTCATACCGTTACCAGCTAGCATAGGATTATTCGAGCCGGTACATGCGACATCAAGAGTACCGCACTCCTTTGAGGCAGTGACCAGCCACGCGATCAGTGCAAAAGCTAAACCGAGCGGAGGTGACAGAGCTGCAGCCCATTTATTCTGCCCCGACCATACCAGCGTCAAGGTGGCTGGTATGACAGCCGAGGAGATAATGCAGCCCATCAACAGGTAGAGGTAACCCATTGAGATGCCGGCATACCAGAGGCCCACAGAGAATGTCGAGATGAATAGGGCATACACACAGACAATGACATGGGATGTGTATATGAGGCGCTTGCCGCTAGCGTCAGGTTTGAAATAAGTCCGGTATAAGTCGTATGTGAAGATCGAGGACACGGCAATGAGCTCAGATGAGGTGGCTGAGGTCACAGCGAGGAAAATAATCAGCAGTGTCGCAACCGCTCCGCCTCGTCCAAGCAATGCAACGGCCGCATACGGTAGAACCAAACCCGCTGAGATTTCTTCCTCTGACATTCTATTAGGATATGTTGGGAAAGCGGGTGTATTCTCCAGGGCGAGAGCCGAGAGGCCCATTGTCGTCGCAGTCAGCCAAGGAATCGCGAACCAGCTCAAGCCCCCCAAGATGTAGCCGGGGAGTGCATGCACCGGCGATGCGGCTATGGCTTTGTTGTAATAACCATTGTCCAGAAATACCGTTCCGAAGTTACCCACGATGTTAATTACGAAGAAGATAACCCCCTCCGTTGATCCTTGAAGACTCCGATGTCAGCATTTGACTATCATGCACCACTGGTAGACACAAATAACTGTTCTGGCAATCTTCACATTCGTTGAACACCGCGAGGACGTCAAAGCCCGGTCCCGCGAGTCCTTTACAACAAACAAACGGGGGAAGTGACGCTGAATTACTTACGCATAGTCAAATAGCTACCCTGAGCGTTTCCTTCGACAGGATGGAGCGCCGCCGCCTCAACCAAACGGTCGTAAACAGCAGAAGGCGATCCAAGAACATCGGAGGTGGCATACGCGGTGAGTGAGAAAATAATGATGATAATCAGCAAGATAAAAGTGTGGATCCAGTCAGTTAATATCGTCGCTTTCAGCCCACCGACCATCGTATACGCGATAACGCCGACAGGCAGGAGGTAGATGGCAGCAATAGTATGCATTCCCGTGAGGGCGCTCACAGTAGCTGAACCACCTACAACAAGCATCAAGCTAACGAGGATGTTCGTCACAAGGCCAAACACCATGAACACAAGATGAGGAATGGTGCCATATCTCGCCTTGATACTATTCCGGTCCATCAGTCTCATGCTACCATTTCCTCGTGACTGAGCAACAAGGGCCACTCACACTTCAAGAAAGGTATGTGCATTAGGCGCTCGTCTTTTCAGTTCGATAGCCAGCGTGGCGAAGAGGAGAATCTGAACAGTGGCCCCGGATGCATACCAGAACGGACCAGATACACCGTACCGATAGCATACACCCGAGCTTTGGAGGAGCGTCGCTGCCCAGGTCCACGAAGACACGACGGCGGAGCCGACAAGACCACTTTTTACGGTGCGTCCAGCTGTATTGAACATCTCTGATGTCTGGAGCTCCGAGTTATATCGTCTGAGGATCACGGTCACGAGAATCTAGACCCAACATCATATTAGTCTTCCGCCTGAGCTCAGGTACGATCACAATACGGCCGTTCCTTACCATGCCCAAGGCAAAGAGGAAACCCAACCCGAGGACAATGCCATAGCCAACACCCTGCCCGAGGGGTGCGCCCGTCATGCTCCCGTCCATGGCCATAATAGATTCCTCCCTTCGTTCCGAAAGGAGGCACGAATATCGTAATGTGGTGTAATATGGGAAGCGCTCAATACGGCGATCGTAAAGGGTGACACCGCGTGACACGCGGGAATTCTCAATTACCAGATAAGGACGGATTTAAACTTATTGGCTGCATCGTCGCATTCCTTGCTTTATATTCGATCTAGAGATAGCCGAGAACAAGCATATCTATCTACCATGGGGACAACACGCCGATCAACCCCCACCCACCAAGACAAGTATCTAGACGACGTTTCACCACCAGACCCTGCGCCATGGACAGAAAACGTCCTTTTTTCGGTACCGGTATTGGTTGTCTGCCCTACGCCGGGCTGAAAGTCTATAGATTCGTGGGGCGAGGTCTCAACGGTCGACACCGAGCGTCTGGATTGGTCGATAAGGTGCCTCTTTGACGTTGCATGGATGCAACCTTGATAAGGCGCCATGATAACCACGACCTGATGTTGGGCCGTGGAACGAGCAACACATCGGCTATGACGGTCTGTTGGACGTCTAGGTGAACACTGACCGGGTAGATCGCTGCGGAGGTGGTGAATTAGGTACCCAGCTACGCGGCGTCCATGCATACCATTGTGCATATCGCCCGGTGAGCGGTGTATGGTTTCACACGTCCCAGCAGTTACGAGAATGTAACACGCTCCTTATCATCAACGGTGCATATCGGTGTCCACGAGTTTGAAGGGCCATTGATTAAAGTTTAACCGGGTGGTCAGATGGAAATTCCATGACGGGTAGCCAACATGTAAGCGGAAACCACGCACACCTAGGATCGGGCCAATCGCGAGCGCGGATGGCGTAGATAAGGACAACAAAAGTTGCGGAGAGGTGATTTTCACCCTCTCGACAAGGTTTCCCGTTATCAGTGGTGCCGACTTAGGTAACCCCGGCATCCCTAACGTCGTGGGGCCGGCGACGGAAACATTGAGCTCTTCTCGGCCGCGCCCATGGAGCCCCTTTAGTTAAGCAACAATCAAAATTGAGCATAACAAACGCACGCCTCATTGATATCGGACAAATAGCATGATGTAAGCCATTGATTAACGGTTCATGCGATGGGAATGACTCACATATATCATGCTGCTCTATTCCAGCCGAGCGTAAGAGCAAGCAAAGACAATGGGCAATTCTCACTCATGTATTTCCCATCAGGTCAAGGTTCCGCTGAAATTGGCTTAAGTGCATATGAGAATCAATTACTATACTTGTGAGCAATACGCGATTGCCACATAGCTCTAGACGTCTTCACAGCTAGGTCAAATAGTAGCATGAGTTCCGATTCCACAGATTGTCGCAGTCCTTCCCATATTGTGGACGCGTTTCTGGGTATTATCTTCTTGTGAGCCCAGGGGTGGGGGGCTCAAAAGGCTGGGATTTCCAAGGAGGAGGTTGGCCGAGTGTCACGATCAGTGACACAAATACCCAAACTTATTCATTTGACCGCAAAGGTCAAATGCATAGTCCAGTCTGCCAGCCTCTCAGCCCATCTTGTCTCAAGCCGGTGAACCAACACCGGCGCGATGGCATAGATGTTCTGTCTCCCCCCTCATATGAACACCCGTGAGAATTCGACTAGCGCCATTATGGCCATAGCCTGCCCGTACGGCATACTGGTTATCGGGATATCCTTGTAGTGCTGCAAGTCGCGGCCCATTCCCGTCCCGAACGACGTGTTGAGGAGCTCCCCGTCGGCATCGATATTGTCCAGGACCCCTTGGATCGCCTTGAGCGCCATCGCCTCGTACTCCTTCCCAATGTATTTCTTCCGCTGCGCCTTGAGGATCCCGAAGGCGAACCCCGCCGTAGCGCTCGCCTCGAGGTAAGAGCCCTCCTCCTCAGGGTGGTCCAGCAGCGTCCGCCACAGCCCGGAGGGCGCCTGCAGGCTCTTCAGGGCCTCGCACTGCGCGTTCAGCGTGTCGATGAGGTGTAGCCGGATGGGGTCGTCCGCGGGGAAGTCGAGGAGCTCGAGAAAATCTGGGATGACGATGGTCAGCCAGGCATTGCCCCGCGCCCACCGGGCGTCGGCGAAGTTGTGGCCGCCCTCGTGGAACGTCCAGCCGTGGAAGAAGAGGCCCGACTTCGCGTCGAACAGGTACTTGATATGGAGCAGGAACTGCCGCTTCGCCTCCTCGACGTAGTGCGGCCGGTTGAGGAGCTTCCCGATCTTGGCCAGGGGCATGACGGTCATCATGAGCGTGTCGTCCCACAGCTGCTGGTCGTTCTCCTCGAGGTACGTGATGTGCTGCATGCCGCCGTACTTTGTCCGCTCCAGGTCGTGGTACGCCCATTCCGCCCAGCTGTCTAACCAGGGCAGATATGTGACGTTGCCCGTCTTCTCATACACGTAGGCCAGCGTCAGGAAGACGGCCATGGTGTTGATGTTCTTGGTCGTGCCCCCCTCGGCGAAACGATTGGCGAACCAGTCCTCGATGATCTGCAGATATTTCGGGTTGCCGGTCAGGTTGTAATAGGCCCAGAGACCGTTCAGGCCGATGCCGTGCGTCCACTCCCAGCTGTTCCATCCTTTTGTGTCTATCACACGGCCGTCTGCTAAGGGCATCAGGAACTGTCCCGACTTGTCCTTGATGTTAACCAGGCCATCGATTAAGAGCCTGATCCTATCATGGATGTCGCTGGATTTGAAACTGTGGGCTTGTAGAGGCATTGTCACTGAGGAGAGGAGTACCTGAATCTATTTGGAGGAACTGGTGAAACGAAGAGATAGGGTCGCCCTTATTGATAACGCCCGTTGCCAAGCCTAAGGTTAGTTATATGACTCTCAGAATAGCTAGTGTTCCCAATTCTATAACAATACTCCGATGTCCCCGATTCCTTTGCTCCATCATCGTCAAAAAGTATATGGCAGAAACTCTACCGGTAACGCTCTACATTTCACCAAGACATCCGCCGGTGGAGTGCAGACGGGGTAGTAGTAAGATCCAGTCTTCCCCGCATTCGTACCATAGTACGCGATCCCGAATCCACCGCCGGATCTTTGGATGGTCTTTGGTGGATAAACTGTGTCTTGCCAGAAGTAATGGGTAGTTCGGGCAGCATTATCCCGAGTCTTTAAAATCTAGATCCGCCAACTTGGGACTTTTATGCCAAGACGAAGCCTTCTCGTTCACCTTTACTGAAAGCAGCTATGCTAGGAGGCGGTTGGGGACAATTGTGGAGATGGCTAGTTGTCTGTGCTTCGGTGTATCGGTTCATCATTTGCCTACCTCCTCACATCAAGCCAGCCACTAGCAAAATCTGGAGAAAAGGATGAGTTATTGACGGTTAGATGGAGGTTACCCCATAACCCCAGGTTGACACTTGTAGTTCCCCGCTCGCTGGGGTATTCTGTCCCAGGTCCCGAGGCGAGGGAACCGGTGCATTTGTCTTAGAAATTAGTTGAGCAACAGGAATAGCGATTGCATGTGTCGCCTGTCAATCGAGCGAGGCTAGCGCAGCTGAGGAGCTAATTGTCGCCACGTGCCGTATGCGTGACAACCCAGGCCGGGCCAGTCTCCCTAAGGCGAGATGTATCCGTGAAGCGACGCCAACCCTTGCCATTGACAAACCCATACCGCCATATACCCCAGAAAGCTCGTCCGGGGAAGGGTGGCAAGCGTGCTAAATAGTACAATTAGAACAGTTGTCCCATACAATTAGGCAATATGTACACATAACTATGCCAGGGATTGCCAAAGGCCAGTTATTTAAAGTTAGAGCTGGCCCAACTGCTTCTGAGTTTTTCTTTCCAATTTGTCTGTTGCGGTTCCCTGCTCTTATTGTCCAGGTCTAAGAGAGCCGGCCCTTTTTCCAATCTGTGAGCCGTTCACCTTTGATAATATTCATATCGAGCGTTTCACGATGTCGGCGCCCTCCGCAGAGAAAGGCGAGGAAGTGCCTTCCGATTCGATGATCGAAACTCGTCGGACTATGTCAGCTCTAGATGATGTTGAGTTAAAGGGAGACCACACACATCTCGACAAGGTTGATAAGGAGATCGCCAAATATGCTTCTCAAGCTCGTATCGATATCAGCCCGGATGAGAATGTGAGGCTTCGAAAACTGATTGACCGCCGCATCCTCCTTGTCATGGTCGCCACATACTTCCTACAAGCCATCGATAAGGGCACGCTTTCGTTCTCGTCCATCATGGGGTTGCCTAAAGATACCGGCTTATTGACGCCCAACGGCAAAATCAGCCAACTTTACAGCTGGTTGACAACATGCATATACATCGCCATATTGATTGTGGAATATCCCCAGGTAAGTGATAGAACTGACGCGACGCAATGATGCTATGCGGCATCCTCTATACCGGATTTACTGACGCGATAAAACGCAGAATTACATTATATCCCGCGTTCCCATTGCGAAATATCTAGGGTTCTCCATCATTGCCTGGGGAACTGTCCTAGCCGCCCACGCCGCCTGCAGCAACTTTATCGGGTTGGTAACAGTCCGCACACTGCTGGGAATTTTCGAATCGACATGCCAGCCAGCTTTTGTTGTGCTTTCGGCCATGTGGTATCGTCGCGAGGAGCAGGCCGCCAGAGTCACTTACTGGTACATGATGAACGGAGCACAACAAATCGTCGGTGGCCTGTTGGCGTACCTCTTTACTCTGATCACCACCGGGCCCCTTAAGTCATGGCAATGGCTATTCCTGTCGTACGGCATCATCTCAGTCATATTCGGCGTCTTTGTCATCTTCTACATGCCGGACTCGCCTATGCGGGCCAAATGTTATAGCGAAGAGGACAAGAGACTGATGGTGGAGCGCGTCCGTGACAACCAGACCGGCCTGCAGAACCGGGAGTTCAAGAAGGAGCAGGTCTATGATGCGCTCACCGACCCGCAGACGTGGTGCTATGCTGCAATCCAACTGACGACGACGCTGCCCACGAGCGGTCTCGGCGGATTTGCCAACATCATCATTTCAACTAGTCTTAAATTCACCAATCTCCAAACCCAGCTCCTAGCGATCGTCCTTGGCGCCTACATTATCATTGTTCTGCTGGGATCGGTCTGGATAGTAAAGAAGACCAATCAAAACATCCTGGTGGCGTTAGGTTTTGTCATCCCGTAAGATTCAAGGCCACACACCTAATGTTTTGTTTTCCATGACGCTGACACGGATTGCTACAGGTCTTTTGTCGGAACCATCCTCCTCTTGACGGTCCCCAACGAGACCTTCTCGCAACACGTCGGTCTTTTGATCGCCTATTACATCACGCTGTCCTTCTGGGCGGCGCAGACATTGGGTCTCTCCCTCCTGTCGCGAAACGTAGGTGGACAGACGAAGAAATCGATCGTCCTCGCCATCAACTTCATTTTCTGGGCAACAGGCAATGCAATCGGTACGTATATGGTCTTCCCAAGAGCTGGTTAGAAGCAAGCAGCTAACATCAAGTGACCAGGCCCGCAAGTGTTTCTGGCACGAGACGCGCCGAAGTACCACGTAAGTCGCCAACCCCCACTAACTAGGAAACTCGGACGCGGTCACTGACATGAACACTGGCAGATCGCATTTGCAACCCATCTCGGCTGCTACTCGGCCCTGGTGCTAGTTCTGATCTACTTCCGCTGGTATCTCAAGTCACAGAACGCCAAACGTGATAAAATGGCGGCAGACGGCGTTCGGGAGGCCCAAGATGCCAACTTAACCCACGCGTTCGAAGATCTCACTGACCGAGAGAATCCCAACTTCCGCTACATGTATTAAGGCAAGGGGATTCCTGGTTGTGCCCGACGGGCAAGTCGAAGGTCTTATAGTAAAAGCGCTGTTCAATGGGCGGCAATTGGAATAAATATTTCCGAATACATGAACGATGAATTGGGTTGAACATATCAACTCATTGAGGTCGTGGCTGTAGACTCTTGAGAGCGGAACCTTGGAATTAGGTACCTATCTACGTCGGTAATTGTACATCTTCAGTGAATGCATAGATACATATGCATGCCACATCGCTTAAAGTACATACCTAAGCGGTTGTAAAAAATATGCACTAAAAAGTATCCCTCGTAGGGTACCTCTACCTAGGTACCGTACCTACCACCCCCCGCCCTGTTCTATCGCTCAAGACTTTGTTCCTTCTAAACGTTTAGCAAATTTTCAACTGGGAAACAACGGTTAATAATCAGTCGATCGATAGTAAATCAATATTTTATCAGGCGCTAAACGTTAATCAAACCGTTAATCTAATAGTTTAAATTTAATCAAACTATTTAAATCTACAAAGCATTGAGCGACAGTTTATGGAACCCAGCAAGATTTAGGGGCTACCTACCTATCGGCCCATAGCCACTCCCTAAGCCACATATTGTCGCCATAGTACCTACCTAGGTACCTATTCCGATTTGACCCCGGGCCTCACCTGCATGAGGTCTCCCCACTCATTATGAAGCTAGCCTATATTGGCTAGACTCGCTCTGGTACGCTAACGGAGCTTGGAATGCTTCGTCTTGAGAAGTTCTAATTGTTTAGCTCAGTTTTCCTACACCAACATCACTGCTCTCATCAACCGTAGGTTTAACATACCACCACCTTTCTGTGCATCTCATTCCTGTTCCTCCCTCGGGTGCGGTCATTCAAACTCGCCCTCCCCATCGACACGACACGGCCGGGTAAACAAGTTACAGCGCACTACAGCTCGCTGTAGTATTGAGGACCCAAGAGCGCGCCTCACGCCCAGGTCGCATTGCGTTACATCAACCGAGATACCTTGTCATCCGAAGCGCTGTTGGACTTGGTTACGTTCATCCTCTAAATATGGACTACCGGTCGCCTTCTCGTGAAGGCCGCAATCTCTCGCGCTCGCCTACACCGCCGTCACGTTATTCAGCCTCACCCTCTCCTCGCCGCCGTCGTTTTTCGAGCCAGACACCACCGCCTGCCTACGACAACCCCAATGGCAACAATCGCTCCCCCGCGAGTCGAAGCCCGAGCCGCGGCCGTGGTGATAGTCGCAGCCCTCTGAGAGGAAGCACCAAGGTACACCGCCTCTGCCTCCCATGCAGCCTCTTGTTCCATTCTCATGCGAGGTCTCCCGCTAACATGCGTAGATTGTCGTCGAGAAATTATCCAAGACGATCAATGAGGACCATCTGTACGAGATATTTGGTCAGTTCGGTACTATCCGCGATCTCGACCTACCGATGAGCCGCCAGTGTAAGTTTCGACCTGCCTGTACACTGCCCCTTCTCACAGGCGCCTACTGACACGACGCATCACAGTCGGCACCAATCGTGGCACTGCCTATATTCTCTACGTCAACGAGGCTGATGCTGATGCTGCTATCGCCTCGATGCACGAGGCGAATGTAGACGGCACCACCATTAACGTCTCCATTGTTCTACCTCGCCGGAGGTTTGACCCATCTCCCCCTACTGCCAGCCGCGGCGCGAACATAGATCCTCGAAATCCTGGCCCAAGCTTCCGAGGCGGCTCGGGCCGTGGTGGAGGTGGAGGTGGAGGTGGAAGAGGTTTTGGCTTTGGAGGTGCCAGAGGCAATCGCTCATCCCCGCGCCCGGGACGACCTGTTCGTGATAATTTCGACACCTATCGGCCAAGATCCTATTCTCGCTCCCGATCACCCCCGTCGCGCCGTAATCGCAGCCGCTCGGCATCCTATGCATCTCGATCCCCAACGCCCCCCAGACGCCGGGGCGGCCGAAGGGATAGCCATGACGAATATGATAATCACCGCGAACGACGTCGCAGCCCCAGCTATGATAGCAATCGCGGGCGCAGCGTCTCTCGCAGTCAAGAAAGGTCTTACCGCGGATAGCCTCATTTAGTTCAGTGATGAACTGGGTTAGGAGATAAGCGATGGATTACAGTAACACCATACAGGACGTTACATGTCGGCGTGATACATACAACATGGGACCGCGAGGACCAGCAGCTCCCGAGTACAGAGTCAACATGGGCAACGATATAGAGATAGGTATGGACCAGCATCAAGTGGCCATGGGATCCCGCTTTTTGTACGTGTTCCCGCTCGCACTCTATGGATTGGTAAATAGCTCTCGTTTGGGATGCTATGTATAAAGGAGTAAAAACGGCCCTAATGAATTTCAGTCCAGATCACCATTCTACACGTGCAAGCATCCTCGTCGAATCACGTTACTATTCACTTTGCGCAATTTCGGAGCATACGCGGTACTGTAGGGCATGGGCGGAAGGAGAAATTGTCACTTTAGGTAATCTAATTCTCAGCGAAGTCCAGTCGCAAACCCTAAGTAATCAATCCTTGCCAGGACCATGAAAGCGTTCCACGCGGCGATAGTAAAGTGTTGAACAAGAAGACCCAGTGATCGTGATAAGTCCGGAGCATGGGACCGTACCATGCATTCTTTCACCCCTTGACCGAAGCGAGTCAGCCTGTCTACTCATTTTCATCGAGTATACCTAATGGACTCTCCAAAACCACGGTTCACTCGAAGACAAGCCCCGTGGTATAATATGAAACTTGATGAATATTTGACAGGCCTCGACATCATCATATACACGCCTACACTGGTTTTTGCTATGGAAAGCCCAATCCCGTCAACCCGCATTATCTTTCCAGTTGATGCCGCCCTCCCAAGCCATGTATTCGCCTCAAATCTCGCTATTTCAGCCTCGGGTGTCCACAACGCGAAAGTCAAGGTTCACTGTTGGGGCTCTTGATTAGATTCAGAAACTCGAACCTATTGGGGAAGTTAACTTGATCGGGCTCGTGTTACAATATGCAAGGCGATCCTTACTAATATCGGTGAGTGGTGAGTTTGCCTATTGCCACTTATGAGCCTAGGAGCAGAAGAGATGGAGCAAATGTACTAACGTGTTCCGCCTGCTTGGGTCCTGACCAGAAGTTACAGTAGCTTTTTGAGCTCTTGCGGGTTAACATTATGTGACCAAAGGGCGCCTACATTTGCCATCCAGATCTTGTGTTCGATACTAAGGAGTGGGCGAGATACTTTTCTCAAATGAGTCAGATCAAAATGAGATAGGCACAATGACTTACTTCTTACGTAGCTTCATACAGCCTCTTTTAGCTATTGTGTCGAGTTACAAAGGACTCTGGGTCTCTTGAGTTCCTTTGACACAGAGCCCAGTTATGCCGAGCCAAAGGAAACTCTTCGTTACACGGACGAGGTTTGGCGTCTAACGGCGTATAATGTATTGGTGAGTCACTGGATCAAAGCTCTTGTCTTGGTGGTAGTCTCGCTCTACGTTGTACAGGCCGTATTTTACGCATTCACTAATATCAGAAGCAAGAGAGTTCACACGTACCGATGAACGTAGCAGCCGTACCTTGTGCCAGAGAAGTCCTTGTCCAGAGAAGTCAATCAGCACCTGAGGCGCACCAGGTCCAAATCGACGCCTGGTAGCTGGATTTGCATCAGGCATCACCGACTGCCACTCCACTCACTCCACCTGTCGTCTCAACTGTCCTACGCACTGCCTGCTGCTGGGGGCCAGGCTGCTTCTCGGAGGATGGTGCAACTGAAACCCCCCTAACGCGCTTAGCGCGGCTGTGAGGCTTCATTGTATGACGTCCAAGCCGGTGTGGCGATCAACTCCCGCGGCTGTATTGCCGAGTTGTGGGCAGTTTGTGCTACCCTGGCCCAGGTTAGATAGCTTGCCCGAGTAACGTTCGTTGCCTAATCACCAATAGGGATTCCGATATTCGCTTCGACTTACTCTAGTTCACTTCCAATATCTCGGTGTACGCCGTCTTATGCAACGTACTTCCCCATTATTTATCACCACCAGCCAGCAAGGCACATGAGTCAGCTCAGGCAAAAGCCCAGTGGTATACATCAACTATACTTCCTTAGAAGGACCAATACCCTTCACTTTGCAGTTCCAAACGGGTCTATTGCCATAATCGTCTCGGTCGTCTCTATCATGACGTGTCTAGCAATAGCGGAATCACCTATTCCCAGATAAATGGTAGGCTCTACCGAGACCCCGCGGCCATAACTTGATATCCCATGCTGACATACGTAGACCTTCATTCCCAAGCGTTTCAGTCATTTTGCCATCCTGGCTACTCTGCTTGCAAGTGCCTAGCCGCAGTATGGCGGGACTGAGGCGCAGGACTCAGCTGTCGTTGGTGCAATTGGTCACCGGAGTCTCTCGCCGTTTGGTTTTCAACGTTCCGTGTGACGAAAAGATACCTTTACACAGTTTCTACCAACAAAGGATTATGTTTGCCATGGCTGTTACCTTCTTTCGAAAGATGTGAACAAATCCGTTGAGAGTAGCGCAAAACTTCAAGCCCATTGCGTTACGTGAAAGGTTGCCCTGAAAACTATATAACTACTCATGATCCAGGTTCTTGTCCCAATCTTGTTGAGTTCGTCCACCATCATCACCATCGTCATCACAGCAGCTACAATAGCTTCATCTTCTCATTAGCACATACTCATTACCTACCAGCGTTCAAGTCTTCGCCCGTTTACACGTACACGAGCACGAGCGATCCCTTGTTACATCGCCACAAGATGTATTTTGTGTTAGCCCATCTCGATCAGCCAGCAAGCCAACTCTCGGGTGCTCCTCTGAAGACGACCGCTAATAAGCAAGCCCACGACAATCGATCTCTGACGGTGGATTCGCCTATGACTCTAAAAGGGCCAACTGCTTTCCCTAACCCACCTCGTCCACCCACACCAGGACCTCCGCAGCCGAACCCGCCAGTTCCCCCTCAACCCCCGGTTCCAACCCCTCCGCCTAGTCCTCACAATCTAGTAGTCTGCGATGCCAACACACAGTTGTCCATCCCCGCCTCCCAAGCTACGCCGTTTCATTATCCATACCCCAACCCACCCCCAAGTCCCGGTCCCCGCCCAGGTCCGGTAATACCAAGGCCAAACGTGCCAACACCGCCCCCGAGCCCTCAGAGGTCCGTCGACCCCTGGATATTTTCGATCGTCTCGGGCTTCCTTGCCCGTGCTCTCGGGAATCTATCTTTGGATATATATGGTGGGCCCGAGGCACACGAATACGTCATAACAGCAACAGACAATGGCACGCAGCTCGCAACACTCATGCCGGATCTTGTACAGCACTCGTGTCAACAGCTCGGTGTGGAGGTTTAGCGCTCGGTAGCCGCCGGAGGCTGGAGAGCTGAGAGCACGCCCATCGTCGTGGGAACGGCCGGGAACATCATGCCCACGTCGCCAAACAGCTCATCGTTAGAATGGTTCCTCCGTACTCGGTCAAACCAGGACAGCAATCTTTGATATTATGTTGGATGAAGTTGATCTCATCGATCCGAAACACGCTTCCAGTTCCATAAGCCGCCGCGAGTCTCTAGAACTTGGTAGCCCAATCGGATTGGCCCGCCGGCATGATTGACGTGATCGCCTGTCAAAGGAATGCATCTAAGTGCGACACGAACCCGTAGGGCTGACTGGCAGAGGCTTCCCCGATTGGCGGGTCCCCCTTGAACGGGTATCGCTGGGGTTAATTTGCCTACCGTCCTAAGTCCTGATGCGCGTTGTCATCAAGCTCTCCAGCCAGCCATGATCGCTGACAGGTCATCGGTTCTGGGAGCTTACAAAACGGGAGGTGGAAGCAACGTCCCCCACTCTCACTTCTATTGGCCGTTGTTTTTTTCCTGTTTTTTTTTTTTTCCTATCAGCTTTGTGTTGCATTCTTCTCGCTTCTTCTGCCTTATTCTGACGGACGTCACGAGTTTTCATTGGTCAAGCGAACTTGTCCTTTCTGTATTTTTATTTTTATTCTTTTCCCCCCTCTTTGAGACATCATTGACGAAGCCCCCGCCTCACACCAAGAGGACCTCTCGAAATAGAAATAGACCTTTTTCCTCGCGGAAAATTAGATTGGTTTGGGTCACACAAGATATAGGCAGCGTACTTTTGTTATTTGTTTTAGATTCCCTTTCCCATCTCTCTCTTCTTGTTCTCTCTCTCTCTCTCTCTTGCGACCTTGGATTTCTTTTGAACCTTATCTCTTGTTCTCTTCCATAGATAGACACACATGGGCATAAGCGACGGCGTTTCATGTAGACGGTTACTGCAGAGGCTTACTATTCCTATCGCTCAATATACCTTTCATCTTTCTATAAGCTTTTGCCCGTAAGCTCGGAAACCCCTAGGAGTTGAGCGACAATCGTGTAGTTGCTGGTGAATAGCGTAAGCTAGGAACCAGCCAGTGCATAAGCGAGGCTCTTTCTCCCACGTGTTCTCGGCCAATGGCATCATTTAACCTATAGGACATTACCTTTTAACTCTTGTTCGTTACTCATATCTCAAATACAACTGGGTTCGGATCCCTGTTCTCCCAATCCCTCATGTCGCTCCTCCCGGGGCGATCGCACGTGTCGCCTACCCACATTCTTGAGGTGATATCCGGTCTGCCTAGCCGAAACTAAGTGATCCTTTAGAAAAGACCATGCCGCAGGAACCGCCAGGTTACGACGTTAGCATGTGACGCGGCCATGGCAGCCCGGTAGCGAATTTGAGTCTGACCCGTGGGGGCGAGCCGCCCTGGATTTCACCCCATCCATCTCAATATCAGCCCCCGCCATTGGCGCCACACTAATCACTCCTAAGGGACGCTCGTCATAGGCCAGGTTCTTGGCCCAAGGACCCGGTACTATTTGAGGAATAGTAGGGGGCTTCTAGACGGATTCGATGACGGCGAGGCTTGTCTTGAGCGGGCATCACTGTGGCGTAGGGCTCGTACCGACAGCACGGATCGTTGTACTGTCTTGTTCACATTTAGAATCGTATTTGCGTACGTATTCTGCTCCCCTACTAGCTTGTTTCACAACCCGGGCGATGATACTTGGCCGTGGGATTGGTAGAATTAGGAACTTTCGGTGAAGGTGCAATCATCTAAGGTTAGTATCCCATAGCCTCGTCGTTGTCAGCAGTAAGTTTTGAAGTGCAGGGACAAGAGTCAATCCGCTACCGACAAAAGAACTCGTCCACCCCCTAATGCTATCCCAACTCTTATATAGTCGATCTCTGACTTCAAAGAAACGGGTGTTGGAGAAGGACGCGGATAGACAAAGAGAAAGCGTGCATAGGTTCGTTCCGGTCTGAGGCTTAAAGTATATTAGACCGCCTTGCTATTTCCATGTTATAAAACACCTAACACCAGCCGAGACCACCGAGTAGCTGGTCTATTTACTCTCACCACTCCCCTTCTACATCAACTCCTAAGTCACTCCACAATAGTAGCTTTGTCTAGTTGAGTACTGTGTTTCATTTTGCAGTGACATAATATTATATTGCTTTGTCAGAGGATTTGGTACCCAGAATGAGGTAGGCACATTGTAGATAACTGATAAGTCTGAGGGTACAGGTAAGGGCTCAACGGTATTGATTCCTGAACATCTCCCAATGAGTTTGGGAGAATTTCTCTTGTTTATATATGCTTAATTCCACACTGTTCCATGTTGGCTGGTTGCTTCGACCCTGGAGTGACCGTGGTCTCTGACATACTGGAACTCTATTCCATGGTAGTGAGTAAACGACTGGACATGAAGTCCAGTACAACGGCCCTCAAGGCCAATTATAAGCAGTTCAACTGTTACGACTCTACAACTCAAAAATTAAAGAGGGTAAAGCAAAGCCAGAACGGTTCCGAGGGAACTAAGGAAACTATGATATCTATTGTCGCTACTAAACCTATGTAGGATATTTTCTTAATAGCAAATAACCATGTCACAAAACAGAACTACAATATTATACCCTCGATACGAAACGGTGTGCTGACCCATCGTGGCGAACGGCCGAACTCTTAGCCTCTGGGATTTCGTTTTGCCATCAGCGTATCAGCCCATCTCGGTATTCAGCGGTGGTGTCGCCCACACTGTAACAAGGGCTCGTTTGGGGGGCTTGGAAGGGTGTCTTCATTCATACGATAGTTTTCTATAGAGTCAGAGTGTCCTGCTAGATCCATTCTCCTGGCTTCTCGCGAGAGGGATCGGCTCGTTCTAATAGCCTCACTTCCTTCGCTAGGTATTGACCTTCTAGGCCTGTATCCAAGACCCTTGCTTCAGACCTCCGTTCTCCGTTCTCCGGTTACCTTGCCTAAGACCTCCGGTTTCCTTTGTTCAACTACCCGAAATATCGGGTGTCACGGCCTTCAACTTCTGTAACCGGTGTACGTGTGACACACACCCCGGCTAAGGGCGCTGAGGACGCTGAATAGGCCGTGATACTCGGTATCGCGAGTGGTTGAATACGGGCTCAAGCGAGGTAGCCAGCGTTTTTAGGTCCGAAGTGAGGGTTTTAGACACTGACCTGAAGAGGAAATGCCTAGCGAGAGAAGTGAGTCTATTCAGAGTATTATAACTTAGCTAAATTCTCCCACGAAGGGTGGGAAGAATAGATCTACACAGAACCCCTTGACTTCATAGTTGACTATCGTATGAATAGAAGACCACCTTTCCAAGCCCTCTATACGAGGCCTTGTTACACATAGCTCTAACAACGTAAGTGGCAGTAACAACTCTAAGAAAAAGTCGAGAACAAGAGATTCCTAGATGATCTCTGTTTTCTTGCGTGTGAACTCGAGTCTGTGAAGAGTATGACCCCCGATTGAATATAAAATCGTCAAAGGGGTTCGAGGTAGTGATATAACCGACTGGAAGTACGAGAATCTCTTCAATTGCTTCGCTGACAGCTTCTCCCATTGCTTTCGGGTCGTTGGGATAGACTACTTCGAAGCTGGGGAGGGAACTGAGATGGTGTATCAGGCCCCGGCTTCGGTCGGGAAGATTATGATGCTTCCCTTAAAGCAGTGCTGCCTTCATCTCTCCTAAGCGCCTGCCTCTATGCCCGGTTTTACATCCGAGATACTACGCCGGGCTGCACGTCCAGACTATAAACAAGGCAATTCTTAGAGACTCGAAATTGAGGGCGTTTTTGTGTATAGCAACATACTCTACTGGAGATCGAACACACAATTCAGTAGAAGAGCTATCTCAATTCTATTTTGAAATATTCGGGAACCTTGAGTTGGAAACTCGAGTACCGTAAATAGTTAGAACCATTGGAATATTCAACTACTGGTACGTTGCATATTCACCTTAGAGCCTATCCTAGGGTTAGGTTTCGATACATGCCCTTCGCATGAGAACCAGGATCAATCCCGAGGAGTTGTTTTTTGCAAACTTCAATAGCATCATATCGGCAGAATAAGGCAGGAAATGTCGAAGAGATTTAAGGACTTTCTTGACTCTTCTATCATTCACAAGCAACATAGGGTTGATGCGTTACAGCTTTTCCCCATGAACTGCCCGGATTTCCAAGTGGACATAGTACGGTTCAATGAGCCCGGCGTGGGAGAAGCTGTGTACCGAGTTCTGCTCTCATTAATAAACGGCTAGTTATCCCTTCGTTTCTGAACAAGTTACTCTCCATAAAGGGCCACTCACCGCGACGCTCGGGGCTGCCTAGTCTAGCAACATTATATAGAAACCGAGTGACTCCGGAATCCGGGGATCTGATACGCATAACTACTTGTCTTTCACAGTGCTCTTGGTTTTCCCATAAAGCGACGAACCTCGTGAATACATGTTGCACAGATTGCGACTAGCTTTCCAAGTTTTCATAGTTATAGTAGAATACGCCACTTTCCTGTCTGTCAATTCACGTTTTACTCACCTACCTACCCTCAGCGCGAGCATCTGAGAATATGGTCTAGCACTTCCTGGAAAGTTATTATGTTTTGTTCCAACCCCTCAAGTTAGCTACTAGTGAATTGTTCAATACGAAACACTGACTTGTGAAGCGATACAACATGCACATAGTAACCTTAGCTAGGGGAGGCATCCGAGATTCTCCTCCTAGAGAACAATTACTATCATTCAAACCGACTTCGGGTACTCTTATAGGACATAGGTACGGACGTATCTTAGACTCAAGGCTAAGCCGGAAGTGTAAATGACTAGCCATTGCAAGCCAGGACAGTTGCATCTACTTCACACCTAATAGAGGGCCCCATGAACTTTTCTAGTGCTGCTTCTCTCCCGAACGAGCGCGAGAGCTTTAGGAGTGTGAAGCTAAGCTTGCACTCACATACCTACATATATATATATAAGTATGTGTAGTTCCACTAGTCCCAATCTTTAGTTTAGTATCTTCTTGTATAATGGGAACTTGATGTTATGTTCGCGGCTATGTAGCTGTCCACGTGCGGTCTTAGGTAAGGTGGCCGGCTAGGTGGCCGGCTAGGTAACCGCGCGGATGTCATGAGCTTCCCAAGTTTGGCGACCACCCTGATCGGGCACAAGCTTACAAATTCTATGAACAGCGCGGTGTGATGGGATAATCTTCTTTGATGTAAACCTCGAGTCTATGACGCTGCAGTGTACTGTTTGGCCGCAGAAACCCCAGAGGATGGCAGAATGTAAAGAAGCCGATTCGTGGGGGGGAGAAACGGGGATGGGGAAGGAAGGAAAAAGCGCAGGCTTCCGAGCCACTCGTATGCAGTCGGATACGAGACATGTTGTGCGTCAATGAGCTGGCATCGGGATTAATCTTACTTGCATCTATTTAAGAGGCAACCAAATACCGCGCGGGGCTCAAATACCGCTTGCTACTGCCTGCTGGTTCTTCAAGCCCTTCGATGACTAGACGACGGGCATTCGCTACGGATCAAGCGGCCGACATGGCGATAACGAATTGAACGGGAGCAATGGTATCGGTGCAAACAGGTAGGTAGAGATGGTGTCTGAGATAAGGGTGGGAAAAAGCGAACGGTAAAATGTACGGTCAGCGTGAGCTTGGGGCAGCAGTCCCCTAATATGAACAGCACATGGTAAGCTGCAGGCAAAACGGTTGTGTATGCAAGAGTGGCCTGGTGAGCAACAGAAGGCTCGTATCCGGGCCATGCACCGATACAAAATCCCTCTGATGCTACCCTTCTCATGTGTCGCATGGATGCCGATACAGGGGCTGGGGATGCACGCCTGACACTTGGTTACGGTGACAATACCACCTTTGAAGTACTGTACATGGGAGAAACAATTGATACCTACTTGAGTACATACCTTGCGGGCCTGAGGAAAAGCTCACTCGCTCCGCCGCCGCGCCGCCCGGTGGTGAATCATGGCATCTGCTTCATGTTAGGGATTCGGCGAAATCAGACGCACGTACTTGGTCTACGTGTTAGCTCGGGTTGACGATACGCAAGCCCGTACAGTAGTGAAGCGCTTGTCATGCGGCGACTATTCTCTTTTCAGATTCACTCGGGCTTACATAGCACTTGTAGGATCGACGTAGCGCGTTTGGGCCGGCGCTGATTGGGCTCGACAGAGGCAATTGAGTGCTGATATCGGCTTACCAGCTCCGTAGAGCCCCCGCCAGCGCCCCGACGACCGTGGTTTGGTGCACGTCCGTATCGCCCGTGCTTTATCTCCCTACCTAGTTCCTGGATGACTGCAGGATCAGCATGCGAAGAGATACCAGATACCGTATCCCTTGGGCCAGTCAGTTCGTACAGCTTCTGAGCCGGACAGCCTCAGCCCCGTCTACTAGACCACAGCGGCACCAAGTAACTGCGATGTGTTGTCAGGGGTGACAGGGCTACCTGAGACGGAGGCTTAGTAGGTAGGATTCTAGCAGAGTTGTACTATAGCTTTGGCGCTCCAGCTGTGACTCTTGAATAGTCTGCGTGCGTACCATGATTTGGACCGGAGCAACATGATAGCAACGGAGTGTACTTTGTTGTAGGCGCGCCGTTTGGTCTAGCGAGCCTGTCGGGCTGGCCGTTGTGATATTGATCCAGCCGTTGACTTATTTCCGTCCAGACGTCGACCTCAGCTTCGCCTCGAGGGTATCATCAGTACCCTCAGTACCCTCAGTACCCTCAGAACTATTGACTGGGTGCAGCGGGCTGGGCTACCTGGGATGGAGCGTCTTCCGACGTGGACGAAGCGGTATAGTGTATTCCATACTGTACCACTAGACCCATCACAGGCGTAGCCACCGCCAGCCACCGCTCCCACGCATCTCGCCAAGCTCGTCGCCGAGCGTTCTAGCTCGCGGCCTGGGAGATACGAGGTACTAGTACTAGCACTGCCCTGGACGTGCCGATCCGCCGCTATCATTCGCAAGCACGTATCAACGGGCGGCACTTTTTGTTGTTTTTGGAATTACACGCTACACCCGCTACAACCCGCTACACCATGAAATATACTTTGTACCTACCTACTGCAAGCGGGTAAGCGCTTGGAGCTGGTGGCTTGGCATGCGAATTGGTATCGCTTTGCGTCTTGTTGATTCCAAGAGTATCTCCAACGTAGTCGGCCACGAAGATAGTACCTATTACTGATCAAAAGTGAATAGCCTCAGACACAACAGCGGTAGAATAGCTCTCCTCATTTACTATTTCCCCTTCAGTAAGAGTAGACTAGATAGACGCTTGGTGGGAGGGGTGCCGGTATAATCTATCCGACCTGTGGCAGGGGTAAGCCTACACTTGTTACCTACATGTAAATCAATATACGTACGTAAGAAAGAGGTAACTATGTTGTGCGAAGTACGGAGTACTGTTGTATGTATTGCGGTGTATGGAAAAATCCTTGCCAGATGAATGTACCATGTACAGCCAGAATGTCAGGGGAAATGATTGCCTGCTTGGGCTAGTAGAAAAGAACACCTCACAATATTGAGTATTGATCAGTGACTTACCTGTATGTCCTGTGTACATACATTGCCCCCCTACCTCCAATTAACCTGGTCTAGAGAGGTCCAGGGGCTCCAGCTTCTGGGAAAGACCATTGATCGCCCATATCCCTGCAGGTCAGCCAGAGCTGGGCTCGTGGGAGAAAAGCCAGGCCATTGGGACCTAGACTAGTCGTTGAGTCCTTCGCGTACCTTACGCATCTGAAAATACTTTTTATCTTGCGGCTGCCGCTGAGGACGTTGATCTCTTAAAGATCTCGACTGTGGAACTAGTCTTGTTATACTTCTGTGTTCTACCCAGTCTTGGACATACGGTAATCTCTCATCTTGTCGACAATTTATTTAATAGCTATACGGACACCTCGAATCTTCAAGACTGCCTTCGACTTCCTCATATCATCCTGAGAAAGACAGTAGTGTCATGGAGCAAGATCTGGGCGGCAACCGTCTACCGACGGGGAGCCTCTCTTTTGTATCAACCACCAACGGAACGCCTCTACGGCCTGGTACACCTAACACAGATAGAAACCCCTTTGGGGACGAGCGCACCGAGCCGCAAGGATCCCAGCAACCAGGCGGTCTCAATCCCTTCGCATCGCCTTCTATCTCTCGTCCTGCATCCAGCTTTGGAAGTTCCAGCGCCCTTGGTGGAGTGCCGCGGGGACAACGCTATTTCCATTCGCGACGAGTAAAGAAGGGTGAGGTCGAGAAGCCATGGCTAGAGAAAGCCGACCCAAAGGAGAAATGGGTCACCATTCTACCTGTTCTCGGTATCTTTCTAGGACTGGCCATTTCGGGCATCCTTATCTGGGATGGTCTTCGCAGTGTCGTCAAGCACAATTACTGCATTGTCCTCGAGGACAATTTCGACACGTTTAACACTGACGTGTGGACTAAGGAGGTCCAAGTCGGCGGCTTTGGGTAAGTAGCAACATCATTTTCCCCGATAAGTCATTCGCTGGTTTCTCACACTACTCCCAGCAACGGCGAATTTCAACAGACTACCAACACAGATGAGAATGTCTACGTGGAGAATGGGCATCTCTTCATTAAGCCTACCCTGCAAGACGCAGCGTTGATCAACAAGGACAATGTTCTCAACCTTCTTAAGGATGGAAGCTGTACCTCAAAGCGCTACGTAGACTGTGTTGCCGCAACCAACACAACTGCAGGAAATGCCACTATTGTGCCACCGACACGGTCTGGACGTATCAATACCAAGAAGGGTGCCGCCATCAAGTATGGCCGCGTCGAAGTGGTAGCAAAGATGCCACAAGGTGATTGGCTCTGGCCCGCCATCTGGATGTTGCCTGTCGATGAAAAGTATGGACCATGGCCACTCAGCGGAGAAATCGACATCATGGAGAGCCGCGGAAACAACCGCACATACTCACAAGGAGGCAACAACATCGTATCATCGGCTCTTCACTGGGGGCCGGATGTTGCCAATGTAAGTGGTGCCCAGATTGCAACGTGCCTCGGAGGCTTCAAATGCTAACCACATCCCTTAGGATGCGTGGTGGCGAACCAATGTCAAGCGGGAGGCTTTGCATACCACATACTCGTCTGGCTTTAATACGTTCGGACTCGAATGGTCTCAGAAGTATCTTTTCACCTACGTCAACTCCCGCCTCCTGCAAGTTCTGTACACGAACTTCGACGAGTATCTCTGGGACCGTGGCAATTTCCCTGCTGCGAACAGTAACGGTACGCGGCTCGAGGACGTCTGGTCACAGACCGGACGGAAAAACACCCCCTTCGATGAAAAGTTCTATCTTATTCTCAACGTGGCTGTTGGAGGCACCAATGGGTGGTTTGAGGACTCGAGGAGCGGCAAGCCTTGGATCGATAATAGCCCCAATGCTAAGAAAGATTTCTGGAATGCGCAGGATACTTGGCTGCCTACGTGGAAGAACCCGGCCATGGAAGTCAAGAAAGTCTCCATGTGGCAACAATGCGATGGCAACGAGGAGCTGTAGAGGGCTCTGGTATGCTTGCATATTACGCTTACAAGATATTTTACGGGTTACGGGGGCGTTTTTTTCATTGGAGATTTCACACTGGGAGTAATGGGTTCAATCTTGAATAGACGGGATGTTCAGGGGATTCTGGTTATCACACGAATATTACTAGTACATAATGGCTATACCAGCGTTGCCGGGCGCTTCTGAAAAAAAATATGTTTCTACGGGACGATTCAAACAATAGATCATGGCAATTTAGGACACGCAATACATAATGATGTTGATACCCCACGCCTGCATTTCGTCACTATTGCCTAGCTTGGCTGCCTCGTTAATTAAGAGGCGTTCACATGGCGCCCAAACCGCCCAAAACAGGACTGTGGTGTTTTTGGCATTACCTATTTCGTGATCAGGCCGCGCAAATGGTCCAGAACGCAGAAGCCACAGCGACGCCTAGTGTTATCGCGGAGGCGTCAGCTAACGCTCGCTTTCAGCCCAGCTGTCCTGAAAAATTAGATGCGGCTGACTTGAGGCGACGGTCCCGAACGTGCGTAGACCTTTGAGACTCACAGGTGAAAACGATTCGTCTGAATGAATAGTATAAAATCTAGAATGAATGAGGTGAGGCCCCCCGGCTTATCAGCTAAGGGCAGCTGGGATTATACTAGGCACATTAGGCCTCCCTGGACTATAACGAACGACTTATCTAGATCCACACCAGGATCAGTATGAGTAGATACGTAGCATATCGTAAGGCGCAAGAGGCTGATCTTATTACCTGGCTCTTAGTCAATAGCGGGGTATTAGAGTGGTAGCGATAGTCAGGAGACCAATATAATAATGACTGATCACTTCATTTTGCCCTGATGTGCCTGCTACAGCTCATGACTATAAAATTGGTATATTATATGTAGGCGCGATATCACCTTGCTGGGAATAAATAGCTGCCAAGATGTGTTGTGCATGCTGCGTATTATGCATGTGGGTTGTTGGCATGGCCATGGTGACGGTGCTGGCCTGCTTAGCATACCTACTACGTAGATAACGAATAGACTAGTTTGTGACGTTGACGATGACGATGTGTGAGCTATGCTATCTGTGTGGGTTATCGAATAGGCGTAGATATATTTATTCGACATCTACTTGCTTCGTAGTGAACACCGACAACTTCGCCTAATGACCGCTTAAGCCGTTCTGGAGATTTTCGCTGCTCGCTTCGATCGTATGACAATGCAGGGTCTTCTGAGTCCGTTGGACCCGGTTCCGCTTTGACCTGTCGTCCCATAAGCTCGCGGCGAGACCCTAACGGAATATCCCATTTCTAGCGTAGACATCGACCCATGCTCTGTTGTGCCAGCTGTTAGGGCAACGGCTTCATCGGCGCTCTAAGTGCTTGCCGGAGATTCTGGGCCAACTGAAGCCGAACGAACCATTCCCATATTGGGATTTTTTTTCCCGGCCCCCTGAGGCCCCCTGCCCGATTTAGCGCGTACTTCCAGGTCAGCTCAGGTCCATATCGGTAATGCGGTTCCTTACCAAAGACAACTCTGGGTCGTTGCACCGCCGAGGTCGCCTGTTCCGGACTCCTGTTGGCTGTTTTCTTTCCGACAGGGCGCCAAGCTTGTAGCCTAGGCCGGCCGACTCCAGTGACTTCAGATCAGGTCCCCTTCCTCGCTAAAGTAAGAGTCCTGGCCAGGTAGGTAACATCTACCATAGAAGGATACTCCACGCTATCAACATTGAACATGTACGTAGCATTGGCGAAGGTCATTCCACCACTGTCTGCAACCCTTTGGTACGGCGGAACGGACACTCACGGACTCTCCCGTCCAATGTTTTCATGCCGGGGCTTCCACTGCATCGGGAAACTTGTGAGAATTAACATACATGTAGTAGTAGTAGCTCGTACCCTAGTACGGGTATTATACCATGAGTGACTGGGCGAAGACCCGAGACAAGTCGCTTATACGTACCACACAATGTCTCTTGATTGGAGGCGGGCCGCTCCGCTTCTCCGAATTTGGTACACGAGACCTTCTGTTGCTTTATAGCATTCCGTATACCAGCGGTACGTGTACTCAATCTCATGATCATGGACACTCATGTCATGCAGACGAGACGGAGCAAAAACGCTCACAAACTCATCGCAGGCCTCAGCAACGGACGCAGACAGTATGCAAGATGAGCCCACCCCTGGTTGTTGCGAGACATCTCGGAGGCTACGCAGCACTAGCTCTGCCACGAGGTAATCTGGGTAACCTATTGATCGCCACATGTTCTTCACCCGAAAGATCTAGGTGCCCGATCTTACAGAGGAAAAGAGAGGCTAAACTTTTATTAATAGACTTATCTGCTGTAGCTGAGATGCTCTGCCCCCACGCTTTTCAAGCGCCGCACCTGTGACTCCCACAACCGCGTCCCACTGGAACCTAGCGGTCACGGCGACAGCGAGGAAGCTGGCGGCTCAGAAGTGCAGTAGGAGTGTATAGGGACCATCCACAAGATCAAACACGAGGTGGCTGGCAGCTTGAAAACACCGGATGCTAGTCTTAGCTGTCGATTGTCAAACCCTGAACCTTGAAGAGGAAGGAATAAGAATATAATATCCGTTGACTCGGTATCATGCAGTTCCACCCTAATCGCAGTACACCAGGACCCCCCGCCTCCCGTGGACCGAGGGAGGGCAAAAAAAAAGAAAAAAAGAAGTAAAGTCACAACCTTAGGGGGTTCCTATCGAGTTAGGTACCTATCCCGTCATCGCCACGGACACATCTGACCCGCTCGCTGGCCGACCGTGTGCCGTAGTCCAATATCTTCGTGATGTAGCATGTACATGCAGCAGTGTCCTAATATTGTCTGGCCTAACGATTCAGCTGAAGTGACTATTCCGGCACTCAAACCACATGTAGCATACTCCGTACAAGAGCGAAGCTTTGCGGCAGCCACACAATGTCTCTAAGACGGAGTGGAAGCAGAAGAACAAGACACACATGCTAACCCAATCTTATCGGCTTCCGGCAGACGAAAACCAGTCGTGAATTTTGACACCCCCTCAGCCCACATGGTCGTGCTGTAGCTATCTGGCGTTACACTTATCTAGGAGCGTCGTTCTCCCTGCTTACTTGCGTGAAGGTTTATACTTCTTCGAGTTAGATGGCGGCACAGAATCGAATCCTTTGTTTTCTCCGCTCCTCTAGCGTAGCCACCCCCTTGCTCGACCCCTTGCCTCAAAGTTCGCATCCCTGTCGCCGTCCCTGTCAGCGATCTGGTGTAGGTACTTTACGCCACTACTTGGAGACCCCTGCATCCATTTCGGCACCGTACCCTTGCTTTACACGGTCGCTACTTGTAAGTATTTCGCTCGAGCGGAGGGGTTGGCTTGTTGTGCTGTGTACTGTATGGCCAGGCGCTCGCCGGAGACGCTGGGTCGAAATACTTTGCACGTACGTACAGAGCGTGGTCTCGCGAGATTTGGCTTGGCTGGAAATCTCGCCTTGACCATGCATGTACGTGATATTTTTTTTTACCTAGGCCGGTCTCAAGCCACTCACGAGGTCTCCCTCAAGCTATCTGGTCCCATTCATTGCTGCAGCGTAACTAATAGTTCTTACCGCTCGCTTAATGTAAGCCACTGCGTCCGTTTCCTTGTAGCATCGCGACGGGCTCTGCGCTGTTGTTCTCGCCTTTGTCCCTGGAACCTAGAACCGCCTTATCGTCGTCGCATCTGGCTGGTGAGGCCCAGCTGAGACGCCATTGCCTAGGCCTTCCTCGTATCCTATGGGTTCTAGGTCTTAAGCTACCGCCTTCCTGGCACAAGCAACGGGGATCTAACCTCCAGTAGTCTGTTTTTTTCCATCTTCCTTCTTTCTATTTTTCGATGATTGCTGCTGTTCTTCTGCCCTCCTACCTGGTCAGCTCTTAATTCTACCTTTGCTGTCCCTGTAGCGACGTGGTCGAACTCTCGTTTATAGAAAAGCGGATCACTAGTCTACACCGCCGCACTATTACTTCGGTTCTTCGTTGTCTTGCTTGTGAGTATTCTTACTTAGCCTACGGTGGCTAGCTTTACTTACACTATATACAGAACCTCCAACTCACCGTGCCATCAATGTGGACGGTTCTTTAACTCCCAAGCAACGGTATCCCGCATCAAAGCCCAACCTTCTGACGTTGGCCAATAATCTTGCGACGGAACCACAAGGCTCTCGACGCCGGGCCGGTTGCCGCTCGTATTTCTTATCTCGATAGATTCTTACTGTTAATTAATACGTCATAATCATGGGGTTTTCCAGTTACTTCAAGGCTCAGAAGCCTGAACCCAAAAAGAAACCGGCAGTCAAGGCGCCTGCCGAACCTACCTTGTCGGAGAAACCGCCGTCGAATGCCGCCGGCCACAATGACTTCGAGCTCCAAGTTCCGTCGCCGAACTTCGGCTCGTCGAGGAACTCGCTCTCGGGTGGGAGCTCCATGTTCATAGACGACATTAAACACGAGGTCATGGTCAACTACTTGTATCAGCAGCAGTGCTCGCATCTTTGGGTCGCTGATGGCTCAGGGGAGGTGGAAGGCGTTTTGCTCCGCAAGTCTCGAGGAAACTATATGGCATGCCCACCCAGACTGGCTGACTCGGCATTCGCCATGGCATGTGCCACGCTGAACGTTCAGGTATGTTGTAACCCTAAGGATGGTTATTCCTCCTTCTGACTGACACTTTGATTAGTGCGCGATGACTGTGAACTCGCGCGTCATCAAGACCTTCTTGAACTGGTCGCCGGATGCTGTAGATGTGCCCCTAATGAACGGTCTGCGCGTCCAAATCCTGCCGACCATTGATGACTTACCAAGGGCGCGAAAGCACCAGTTCGCTGCCTTCGTGGCTTCGGAGGCGCTCCTTGTCGTATGGGACGACGACGCGCTCCACCTAGTCCAGCGCGCCCAGGCCATCGAGTCGGAGCTGATGGAACTGGTCTGGCAGACCGGCGAGGAAGAGGAGGAAGAATCGGAGAAGAAGCTGCCCTACACGTTTGGAGAGGCGGAAATTGACGAAGAGAGCGGCCAGCCCCTGCCTGAAAAGCGCCCCGTCCACATGCAGAACACCTACCTCGTCTCCATTGTGCTCGTCCTCATCGTCACGTCCCTGGGCGCAGCCGCGCGTCAGCTTGCCATCGAAGTATCCGTTGACGGGAGCTATACCCGCCTGGCTCTTGTCGCCTTGGCTCCAGTGCAGATCTTCTTCACCTTGTTCTTTGCCCAGGTCATCGTCGGTTGTCTGGCGCAGATATTCGGTCCCATTCGGCAGCTCACCGTCAACTCCAAGTTCTACTCAGCCAAGCCTCCCCCGAGATTGCAGAGCACGATTCTTCCGCACGTCACGGTGCAGTGTCCTGTTTATAAAGAGGGTCTAGGCGCCGTCATCATGCCCACCGTGCGATCCCTGAAGCAGGCCATCAGCACGTACGAGCTGCAAGGTGGCTCGGCCAACGTCTTCATCAACGACGATGGTCTTCAGCTGATCCCCGAGGAAGAGCGGCGTGCTCGTATCGAGTTCTATGCTGACCATTCTATTGGCTGGGTCGCTCGCCCCAAGCACGGCGAGAACGGATTTCTGCGCCGCGGCAAGTTCAAGAAGGCTTCCAACATGAACTTCGCCCTGATGATCTCGTGCAAGGTAGAGGAAAAGTTGACTCACTACAATCGCGGACCCGAGTGGTCTCAGGCAGACGAGGCCCTGGCTTATGAGAAGGCGCTTAAGGAAGCTCTCGAAGAGGACGGGAGAGCGTGGGCTGACGGCAACATCCGTGTCGGTGACTACATTCTTATCAGTAAGTGGCCCTTATTGCAGTTTGAGAAAAGGGGAATCGATTGTTAACATCATTGCTAGTTGACTCCGATACCCGTGTGCCATCTGACTGCCTCCTTGATGCTGTTTCGGAGATGGAGCAATCCCCCGATGTTGGTATCATGCAGTTCTCGTCTGGCGTCATGCAGGTCGTCCACACATACTTCGAGAACGGCATCACCTTCTTTACCAACCTCATCTACACTGCCATCCGGTATACTGTGTCCAACGGTGATGTGGCCCCCTTTGTCGGCCACAACGCGATTCTTCGATGGAGTGCCATCCAGCAGGTCTCGTACGAGGACGAGGATGGCTATGAGAAGTTCTGGTCTGAATCCCACGTGTCAGAGGACTTTGACATGTCTCTGCGTCTGCAGTGCAACGGCTACATCATCCGCCTGGCTGCGTGGGCGGGTGAAGGCTTCAAGGAAGGCGTATCGCTCACGGTTTACGACGAGTTGGCGCGTTGGGAAAAGTACGCCTACGGCTGCAACGAACTGCTGTTCCATCCCATTCGCGTGTGGCTCTGGAAGGGCCCCTTCACCCCTCTGTTCCGCACCTTCTTGTTCTCCAACATCCGCTTCACCTCCAAGATCACGGTCATCTCTTACATCGGGACGTACTATGCCATTGGCGCGGCCTGGATCCTGACGTCGGTCAACTACTTCCTGATGGGCTGGTTCAACGGATATCTGGACAAGTACTACGTCGACTCTTGGCAGGTCTGGTTCTCCATCATCATTGTCTTCAACGGTCTCGGAAACGTCGCGCTCGCCATCATGCGTTACCGTATCGGCGAGAGGGGTCTGTTGTACGCCTTGTACGAGAACTTTAAGTGGACGTTTCTGCTGGCCATCTTCCTGGGAGGTCTCTCGCTGCACGTCAGTCAGGCGATTCTCGCCCACATGTTTGAGATTAACATGACGTGGGGTGCTACCTCCAAGGAAGCCGAGTTCTCCAACTTCTTCATCGAAGTTCCCAAAGTTCTCAAGAGCGTAAGTGAAACCCTCAATAGATTTACACATTGAAAGAAATGGGCACTAACCTGGCATTCATAGTTCAAATACTCGATCGCATTCTCGCTATTCTTCATTGCCGCCATCGTCATCTTGGCTGTTGCGCCCTTCGTGCCTCTGGATTGGCGCATTACCGACTTCGTGGCCATTCTTCCCATGGCGACTGTGGCGACGAGCCACCTGCTGCTCCCCATTGCCCTCAACCCCGCTCTCATGACCTTCTCGTGGTAAACAACCCTCGCATTACCGGTCCTTGAGAGCGTTTATTGTCTTTTTTCTCTCTCTTTGTCTTGTTTCGAGAAATGGCATCACATTCTCTTTTAAATATGTGGACATTCATGTCAAGGGTACATACACACCTAAGCGCCGCCATATACTACTAATTAGTGAAACGAAGGAAACGGGATTTTCTAAATGGTAATTCGGGTCTTCTTTTGGAAGACCTGTCGGGTTTTTTATAGACTGGGACGGAGTTTGGAGAAATGAGGCGCTAGATAAGAGACGACTCTAGCGTCCCGACATGGCGAGGTCTTGTTCTTGTCCTTGATCTCCGAAAAGAGATTTTAAGTATCTACCCACGTTGAATAGGCAGATGTCGTCTTGAAGAATTGGGAAAGGGGAAAGTTGATGGGGAGTCTAGAACACGCCGCAGCGCCGCATCTGTAAAGCATATGCATTACGTTAGATGATATACCCACACCACACCCAGATATGCAATGATAAAGTACTTAATTTTAGACAAAAGGACCATCGTGATGCTCGCGTGGAAGATGAGAAAGCATGAACAATTGAGAAGACAATTGACTAGTATGCCATCCTTGTGTCGTATACCTAGATCATCCGTAGTTTATATGCGAAATCTCGTAGTCTCCCTGTGCTCATGTGAGGTTGTGTTAGTCGACTTTTAGATGAAGATCTACATCTATAGACCACTGCAAATTGACCGATTTCCCAGAGAATCCCGCCAAGATGGCGCCATGTTGATTCCTTTCCCCAGCAACTCAAGGTTGAGCCGTCATGACATTATCTAGTATGGGACGGATTGGAATACCGCTCTTAGCAGCTGCCTCTGAATCATGTATCTCTATTGGCAAGGGTGACATACAACGGGGTTCGCGAGTCGATCAGCAAATGAACGGGGTCTAGGTAACCCGGGTAGATTGGGCTACGTACGGTAGTTGAACGGCTGTCTGTCTGGCAATATGACTGGAAGAAGTAGGTACCGGTGGCAATGGTGGCAATGGGCCAATCACCAGCGATCTCGGCACCTAAATCCCCGCTGAGCGGTTAAAAAGGCGGGGAAGTGCTGCATTGTGATTGGCCCTCAGCTGCAAACACCTAACCCAGACGGGAAGCGCCACAGCCCCTTTCCCCTGAACTTTTCAGGAGGGTACCTGCAGTAGCGCGCCCGCGGTATCTCAATCATTCTCTCAAGTCTCAACTCCCTATTTTCCGTCGACACGAGTCGCATTTGTCACTCCCTCCTGCGTCCAAGGCCTGTTTCGAGAGTCCGAGAGTCCAACCGAGGACGTGTGGCTCGCCAGATGCTGTCAGCGTAGTCGCATTCTATCTCCCGTGCTTTGTGCGCTGTCCCCTCATTTCTCCAGATCCAGCACACGCACTGCCGCTCCCTACATGTCGTCTTAACCCGAGTCCCAACAACACCATCGCTTTGTTCGATTGCATCGAGCACGCCGCCACTCCTTCCAACGTCGCCCAGTCTCGAGTCACAAAGACTGATCACAAACGTCTTGCCGCCACTTGTCGGCATACGCTCATTCAACAAACCACCCTGCCACTCTCTCGCCCACGCGTGAAGGCGTCGTGTCCTTGAAGGACCATCGGCCCTCTATCGCCAGTCCCTCGCCAGACATACATACGTGCACACTTATTCGCTATCTACGTACCTAAACCGTACAGATCTTGTCCAACGCCACTCTCTGTAAAGGGAAGCCCTTCCCGGCCATTTGCGCGCTCCACGTCTACCAATCGCCCATCTAGTCGCGTGGAATATCCCTGCTTTTCGAGACAACCAAGTCAGTGATCTAGATGATACCGACGCTGGATTATACATACCAATTATTGATAGTCATTCCACCCATCTCTTCCTTATCTTGGTAGAATATCAACCACGTACGAATCAAAGGGAGAATTCCGAGGCTCCCCATCGCTAGTCAGGCGAAAGGTCACCTCGTTCACTATCAACACCATTCATCATTCCCCGGTACACCCTACTCCAGATCGATGTTGTCTTACTCTAAATCCGGCCCGGCGCTCGCGCTGCTGGCCTCGGTATTCATTTTTTCCGCTTCGGCGCAATTGACTTCGAAGTGCAACCCCATGGAGAAGACATGCCCGGCTGATCCCGCTCTCGGAACTGCCCATACCTTTTATTTCAACAGTACTCCGCCCGATGAAACCTGGACAGCCGAGGCCAACGAAATCGCGTTTGACGAGAAGAATGGCGCCTCCTTCACCCTCTCGAAGCAAGGCGACTCTGCCACTCTTGCCTCCAATTTCTATTTCTTCTTTGGTCGGACCGAGGTTTGGATGAAGGCCGCACAAGGACAGGGCATCATTAGCTCCATTGTATGGCAGTCCGACACCCTCGATGAGGTCGATTGGGAGTTCAAAGGCGGCAATGAGACAATGGTCTTTTCCAACTACTATGGAAAAGGCAGAAACGAAACCACCGGCACCGGAGGAGATCACCCCATATCCGGCAGCATCTACGACTTGCACAATTACACATCTGTGTGGACCAAGGACAAGCTGGAATGGCACTTGGATGGACATCTAATCCGCACTCTTCTCCCGGAGGAAGCGAACCACACCATGAACTTTCCGCAAACACCCATGACTCTCAGACTCGGCAGCTGGATCGGCGGCGACACCAAGGCCCAATCTCCCGGTACCGTTGACTGGGCTGGCGGCCCTGTCGATTACTCTCAAGGCCCTTTCCACATGGTTCGTCCTCACCCCGCCTATACCTTGGTCCCTCGATCTCCTTGTTTCTAATTGTCTAGTGATTCAATGATGGCAAGCTTGGGGGTCTCGGCTAACACTACCCACGCAGTATGTACAAAGTGCGCATATTGAGGACTTTTCGTCCGGCAAGGAATACACATTTACCGATAAAACGGGTTCATGGGAAAGTATCAAGATCACAGAGTAGGTCGCTTCTTTGCAGAGGACGTTCCGGAATATCATTCTGTTTAGCTAACATGCACATAGGGGTAATTCAACTGCTGCCGATATTATCAATAAGCCGCCGGAGAAGTCGCTTGCAGAAAAGTGGGCTGAGCTTCCCCAAGCTGCTAGAATTGGTGTATACGCGGCAGCTGCCGTTGTAGGCGGCGCACTTTTCATCGCTCTCATTGTCTACTACATCATGCAGAGGCGTCGGGGCCAGAGAGAAGCTGCTCTAGCCACCAAGATGCATGAGGAAGAGCGACTTGAGCTTGAGCGGTTCAAAAAAGGAGGCAGAAACCCTGATGATCTCCAATTTGACGGTATGGAGTACGCTGGGGCTGCTGGGAAAGGGGGCATGATGAGCTCCTACTCGGCTATCGCAGACTCGCCCCCAGGAAGCTCAGCTGGCCCAGCCGAGAAACCTTGGGATCCCACGAGATCGGACGCGGCGGCGTCTGGTACGCCCCTACTCCATAACGAAATGACGGGCCCCTCGCGCAATAATAGCCGCGCCTCACCCATTCCACAGAGTCCCGGACTACCTCCTTCGTACCCTTTACCAGCATCGCCTGTTAACCGGGGATTTTCCGCCTCGCCGTATGCGCCATCCAGGATGGGGTCCACTGGTTCTCAAGCTGGCGGATACCCCGGCCGAGTGAACAGCCCAGGATCGCCAGCGCAACATGATATGTACGGCATGTCAAGGATGAACAGTCCTGGGCCTATGCAGTCGAATCGCGGTCCGGGTTCCCCAGGTCATCGCGGCGGTTACTAGGGGCATCAAGGCGGCTACTGGAACAAGGCGGTCACTGGTAACATCTTTCAGGGGTCTCGGTGAGAAAGGATCGAATTAGAACCGACCACCAGGAGAATCCTGCGAGATTGGACCCGTGGCACAAGGCGTTGGTTGAGGTTATGAGCATTATAGAGAGGTCTTTTTATTTTTAATGGCTCGCTGGATATATGTCCTGGTGGCTGTCCACAACTTTTGCTTTTTCTTTTTTGTCTTTTTTCCGACTGGCCGATGTGTAGGATGGCTTCGGGAATAGCATTGCTCTGTCGTTGTTTCTGATGGCAAAGCTAGGTTGGTTAGCGAGCTAGCTCAACTGTGCTACCTTGAACTGATAGTAGTTGCGTATCTACTTACCCGGGCACGTCATGCAAGATACCCCCACCTGTTTAAATACACTTTACTCGTACATGTCTACTGTAAAAATTGTTCAGTTTCTGGGTGACAGGATGATTAAAATGGGCTGCGGTGGGAAATCCCGAATTCACCATGGCCTCCCACTCCTTCCCTCTGCGATGTTAGTGAGTCGTTCGTTCATGGGAGGGAAAGTTCGATTTCTCACATGTGTACTCTCGTGGCTGAGGAGATTCACGGGCGTTACAATACCCGCGTTGCAACGCGTCTTCTGGATCACATCTGGTGTATTCGTTATCCCTGCCTGTGGAAGATAGGGATACAAACTAACAAAGGGGTCAGAGTAAGAATGACATGGGCATGATACCGGTGATGTGTGCGCATTAGCCCAGCGTGCCGTGTGCTTGAAATAAGGACAGAGGCTTTGCCATGTACCGACATATGCATTGCATCTATCTATGCATGTCAAAGTTTGACGGGGTGGGACGGGATAGACAGACGTCAGGCTAGTGTAACTCAGACCGAATGATCGGGTCACCATGCATTGTATTCCCGGAGACTTTTACATCACTGCTGGTAGCCACCAGGAATTATACTTTGAAAGCACCGTTTCTGTGCATGGTGGTTTACCGGGACTCCCACGCTTCTCTTGCATGATTTTCTTATTATTTGAGTTTGGCGGCTCAGAGGTCGCTATATCGACAAGCCACGATCTACATCAGCGATCTAAGTGTCTTTGCCGTGGCTCCTTGTGGACCTCCTGGATTAACCGCCCTGCCAGCTCTGGCGGAGAAGTTACGGATACTGGGATCTATAGTAGTTTGTAGATGTGCTCCTATCTGAATTATCTACACCTCCAATGGCCTCTAGATTTCAATCCCAGAACAGAATAATTTTTGCCTCACACACCCATAGGCAATTATAGGCCCGATGGGTCCACGAGAGGAACAGACGCACCTACATGACGAGAGTGTCTAGCCGTCAACATATAGCAGCTCTGCCAGTTTGCGTGATACTGATGCCCATATACTCGTCCTGTAGTGCCGTGACTGTGCAATGATGTTTGAGATGCAGTAGATCCTTAAATTTTGAAAACTTTGATTAACTGAGTAGCGTCTGCGTTGATTCTTAGCTGTCTAGAAGAGACCCTTTGGCACATTGACGATCTTATACGAATGATTTCACACTGACGTTTCCATTGAATAAGACACACAGTGATAACCTACCAAACTCGGCATAACTAGTATACCCCCTAAGTATAAAGACGAGTGCCAACGCCACGAATCACGGTATCCGTCTCACTCAACTCCTGCAGCTAAGATCCTCCTCCACAAGGTGTTTGGGCAAAGAGAGATAACGACCAATTCCATCCCTAAACCCAACTCACCTTCCATAATGTATATCTCCAAGCTCGTCTTCCCAGCAATGCTGGTCCTGAAAGGACTAGCACAGGTGACGCAAGCATCCGAAGACAGCGCCATCGATAGCCAAGAGCAGACGAATTTCTTCACTGGCATTGAGGAGGCAGCAGTCTCCCAGTCGGGTACGCTTCCCTTCCCCCCTTCCCGCCGCGGAAAAAAAATATAACCAAGTCCCCATCATACCCAAGCCGTTTTGGCAGAGTAGTGTCTGGCAAAACGTGACTTTACTGGTTGGCCTACTACTGACTGACAACGTCTTACCTAGACTCCGTCGCGGAGCTGATGGCCGAGGACGCGGACGACGATCACGAACTCGACGCCAGGGACCCGGCGCCCCAGGGACCGCGACGACGCTGCCGCTACCGGGAGTACTGGGACTACCGCTCCCGCCGCTGCCGGCGCTACCGGCCGTTCCCGCGCCCGCAGTGTCCCCCGGGCCAGCGGCCGTATTGCGGCCGGGACAGACAGAATTGGGCTCCCTATGGTACGTGAAATGTTTGGGAAGCGGTGATTTACTATAGCCACTTCTTGTTTTTTTTTTCCACATCCACTATTTTCATACACTTATCTTTCCGTCTGCCTCCATTTCCGAGCGGGCGTATCACACGCACGTGGTCGGGAGCGCTATTGATCTGAGAGTGGTTTGAGAAGATGAGACACTGGGAATGCTGACGAGAGCTTGTGTATCCGGACAGATGGGAACAGCCCCTCGTGCTGGGGAGGACGCGGGTATAGGCCGTTCTGCTCCCAGCCTGGGAGGGAGTCGGATACCGTCATCATCGTTAATGGGGGGAACTGAAAGGATGGGACGAAAGTCATGAGAGATTTGCTGAGATTAGGTACCGTAGGATGGGTCACTCTTTTACAATACTGTACGGGGTATGGGCAGGAGTAATGGGGATCGGCTGTACTCCGTACGTAGGTCGGATCATGGCTAGATGGGCTACCACCCCTGAGCTGTTGAAACAAAACACACAATAGGCTGGTCGTGCTTGAATAACAAGGAATACACTCTTCACGTTTTACCATCACTATCGGACACAGCGTACGCGTTGCTGACAGTTTGCACAATATCTCGCAAATCAGAGGGCGACTCTGTACAAGGGCTCCATGATAAGATCGCCAAGAAATAAGCCGCGGGCTACCCCTTTCCCGGTAGCTTGAGGAGCATGGGTTCCCCAACTTCCCGCTTGGGGTAAATGCTTACATTGTACTGACTTTTACCCTGGCGATTCGATGGGGGACCCGTATAATTGGCCTAGTAGATGTTGTGAGACGTCACAACGCAGCATCGCGTTCCTTGCCGCGATCTTCATACTAACGTTATGTAGGATGCTATTGTGAAGCTGAATTCTTATAGAGGCCGGGGCTATGCGGCTGCGGACTTGGTCTACTTTCCCTCAACTCTCATCCTTCACCAGAGTTCTGCCGCGGGACTAGAATCGAGGAAAAGTACATTAGCTAATTAACGACAATTTTCTAGATGATCGGGAAAGTGAAGGAAATTAGTTATTGTGGGTAACGCGCCTTGGCATCGGAGTTGGGTCCAAAAGGAAATGAGACATGATCCATAGCTTGGATGATGCGTCTCGCACTGATACTGACAGTCCTGCCAACAAACATCAAGTACGTACCAGTAGCCACGGTTAGGTGCCATTCAACAAGGTGGCGTGCATGCTGCAGCCCGCATTCCTTGTCCCGCACTATGTACACTGTTAGTAGGCGATGGCGTTTTGTTGTTTTCCTGTCGTGCTCCCGGCCGGCCGCTGTTACGATCGTCGCCGGCCCAGGATGAGGCTTCCATCGAGCTGGCCCACGGAAAACCCAGCAAGGTTGTGTAGTATAACCCATGACCAATAACAACGGCCTCTACAAGGCATGGGTCCTATAGGCAGCGATAAGAAGTCAAGTCACCTACCTAATCTGGAGATGCGTGCTCTGCGTGCTTGAAGGCGCAAGCGTAAGAATAGAAAAGGCGCCGGGGGGACGCGTCGGGGCAGTCGAGTTGTGTCTTCTCCCTTGCCGCCTCCATCTCACACTCTCTTTTCGGGGACAGGGACAGAGAATCACCTCGGGACCATGAAGTTCTCAGCTATTCGCGCGGCGGCGCTCGCCGCGGCCGTCAACATGGCGTCGGCTCAAACGCCCACGGCGCCATGTGCGGTTGTGAGCTCGGCCTGGGCAGCTCAGATTGCTGCCACAGCCACCCCCACAGTCGCTGCGGCGGTTGCCCACGACTGCCTCAACTCGGTCCCCATCAACAAGCAGGGAGCGCTGCGATATTTCGAGTCAATGGAGCCCTACATCGAGTGGCAGTCCGACACGGTGTTCAAAAAGCAGCCTCCCGCGGACTACTTCTACCCGCCTCATGACATCTGGGCCGTCATAAAGGAGCTGAAGGCCAACCTAGCCGCGAATAAATACCCCAGCGAGTATGCCTGGCAACAGGACTTATACGTCAAGCTCTTCGGGCCCGCTCATGACGGTCACTTTGTGAACTATCCCGATGTCTTGACGAATGCTCTCGAGTGGTCGCGCCCTCATGCCCTGGTCTCAATTAGTGATAAGCCGGACGGGTCTGCCCCCCAGATCAAGATATACGGTGATGTGATCTCGTCTCCAGCCACGGCGTCCGTCGTGAAGAAGATCAATGGGAAAGACGCCGAGAAGTACTTGAGCGAGTGGATCTTTGCCGTTTCCGGTAACCAGGACGCTGATGCTGCGTACAACTCTGTCTTCTACGAGAAAGCCTACGAGGCCGAGCTTAGTTCCAGGGGCTATTTCCAGAGTGGTGGCCGAACCAGGTGAGTACCATTCTCCAACATTCTTTAATCGTTAATCGTAGTTTTGAATCATTATTGACACTCCGGTAGGTATGTGTACCCCGGTAGCACCACGTCTATCGATTTCGCCAATGGAACATCCATCAAGTTCGAGAACCTGGCTCGTATAAAGGGAAACTGGTCCGGTGTGGTCGACGGTCCTTCGTACTTCGCCAAGTTTGCTCCTGGCGCTAGCGCCACCATCGACTCCGCGGAGACGACGACTGCTACTCCCACTCCCACCCCTACGGCGACTCCGGCGGCTCAGGTCGTCCCCGGGTACCCCAAGCCGGTGATTGTGTCCAGTGACGGTATCATCTCGGGCTACTACCTCGAGGGCGAGGGCTTTGAGGACACTGCCGTGCTCGTTGCGTTGTCATTCGCGCCCGACGACCAGGTGGAGTTCCAGCATGTTGCCCAGGACTTCTTCGCCACTGCCAAGAAGGCCGGGAAGAAGAACCTAGTGGTGGACGTCTCGGTGAACGGTGGCGGCTACATCTTCTCGGGCTACGATCTCTACCGCCAGCTCTTCCCGGATATCGTCCAGGAAGGTCTCGGCCGCTGGAGGGAGAACCCCGGCTTCAACGCCATCTCGGAGGTCTTCTCCGCCAACTCGGTCAACTTCGACCCCGAGACGGCCCCCGAAGACATCATCTACCAGTTCGAGTCGGTGTACAACTGGCGCTACGACCTCGACGAGTCGAACAAGCACTTCACTTCGTACGCGGACAAGTTCGCCCCGCAGACGTTCCTCGGGGACAAGTTCACCGACGTCATGCAGTGGGACTTCAATGACCCCCTGAACACCATCAACGACACCTTCGGCTTCGGCACCGACATCACGGGCTATCGCAGCCGCGCCAACTTCACCCGCCCCTTCGCGGGGCCCGAGAACATCGTGGTCCTGCTCGACGGCTACTGCGCGTCCACCTGCACGCTGTTCTCGCAGTTCCTGGTCCACGACGCCGGCGTCAAGACGATCGCCATGGGCGGGCGGCCCTCGAAGAAGGGGCTCATCCAGGGCGTCGGCGGCGTCAAGGGCTCCCAGAGCTACGGCTACGCCGACGTCCTCGCCAACGCCCAGGAGGCCATCGCCTTCACCAACGACACCGCCATCAAGAAGACCCTGGGCGCCTACGACGACTACGTGCTGGGCCGCAACCAGGTGTCCAGCCTCAACGTCAAGGACGAGATCCTCCGCGCCCACCGCGGGGACGGCCTGCCCGCGCAGTTCGTGGCCGAGTACTCGGACTGCCGGCTGTGGTGGACCGAGGCCATGGTCCGGGACGTCGCCGAGGTCTGGAAGGCCGCGGCTGCGGCTGCGTTTAAGGGCGGCAAGTGCGCGTACGGCGGCATCGCCGCCTCGCCCCCGAAGCCGCCCGCGTGCCCGTCCAAGGCCAAGAGGTCGGTCAAGGCGGCCCCGGCCCCCTTCGGCCGGCCGCGCTTCTCCGTCCCGGTCCCGCCCGTCAAGCGCACCACGTCCGCGCGCGATTTGGGCAAGACGAACTCCATGAGTCACGCCAACAGGTTCATGAAGGTCATCGATTAGAGAGGAGGGGGGGTTTATGTTCATGTACAAATAATGTTATTCCCGGTATGGTGTATCTACTACAGGTTATCAGGATAATATACTAGTGAGACTTGTAGAATATAAGACCAAAAAAGGACGTCGTTCAAGCAATACCTGCTTCCATGGCGTGTTCTCTTCTATCTTTTCAGGCTTTCTTAAAGCGGCATACTACTGCACCCCGTCCCTTGTTGCTTACGAACTGCAGCGTTGCTCCTCGTCCGCCCTGGATTACTGGGGTGTTGTATGTAGAACAAGGATCACTCAACCCCCAGTTTGAGACGTTGGGCCTCGAGGATCGTCATACGCACGTGCTTCACACGCTGGCGGTGCGGGGCCGCAGAGCGCCGTGAGGCCTATCATGAAGAGGTTTCGGCAAACGAAGCGGCCGCACGGGCTCCCGGGGTTCGACTGTGTCGGGTGCTATCTCCCCAGGGCGAAAACCACGTCGGGCCGTGGATACGGAGGATGAAAAGTATACCCAGTCACTGGCGATGGCGATGTCCACGTCGAGAGCCGTCCCCATTTGCAAGCTTCGGCTCGGCCTCGGCCGCGTACTCAAATGGTATACTCTAGCAAGGGATAATTCAGCCGCCCCTCCCCTCTGTGTGATCATGTGAAGCTTGAAGCAGCCAGGTACCACGAAATCAACAGCCGGCCACTGACCCGACTCCAATGATGGCTTACCTTGTTGCCCCCGAGCACAGACTCAGTAGTACGCAGTAGTACAAACTGTGCGACAATTTAACTCTGAACAGCTCGCTTCGTTCCAATCCCGATATCAGGGGTCCGGCCGGGGGGCCCTCCGCTGTCAAGTTGGCATCATAGGCTCTTTTTAAACAGCATGCCGCCCAACTTTTGAAGTCTCACAGTCTGCATCTCATCCGGACTTTGCAGGCAGCTGACGTCTTTAGCCCGCAGACGTACGGGGTTATCGCCCACACACTCGTCGATTGTTCCGCAGCATCCGTCGGTGTCCGAAGAGATCTCCATAAAGGCCAGGGTCCAATGGAAAGCCACTGAAGCTGGCCGTATCACTGTACGAGGTTAAGCCTGCTCCATAGCGGATGGAGGACAGCATCTACCGCCCGAGCGTCTCGGGATCGGGCTGGTAGGACCATGGGCCGCCAGGTTCCGGGCGAGGTTCGGTCGTCACGGCCTCGAGCCCCTCGGTAATACATTCCTTGGGCGAAGCTAGGTGAGGTCTGTCCGATATCGTTATTCTGGTTCATTGGCGTTGACCGCCTCTCCAACCCCGATACTCCATCATGACGAATATGAGTGTGACAGCAGATCATGTGTGTGATCTGTCATGCAGAAAACCCGCCCAGCTCGCCCCGCCTCTTCGATGAAACATACCTAGCAGGCACTGCGGGATTCCAGAAACGAGAGAAGGAATCGAAAGCCACTGCAAAGGGATAAGTTCCAATGAAACAGAGGCTGGCGCTCGCCTCCACCCCAAAACTGCCGCACGCCTCTTGGCCTTGTCGCCCCTGATCGGAGGACTCGACGAATACGGCGAAAAAGCGGCATCGGGCACCGGAGGGTGGGATTTGTCAATCAAGACAGTGTGTGCCGTATGTCGACTATTCTTGGGACGTCTGTTCGCGGGCGGCCCACGACGATTTCTTTTGCTCCCCCAGCTTCGTCGACCCGTTGAGTGGTTCACACATTTTAAACATGGAATCTCTTGGCACCGGGCGTCGTCCAATTCCCTTCCTCGCTTTCCTCCCCTCCTGCATACAGCCCGTAGCAAGATTGCGGCGCAGCTGCACGAGACTATAGGGAACGGCTATCGGGCATCACACACGATATAGGCTGGTAACGTAGGGTAGCTCTTCAGATGCCAGCGGCGACAAGGATGGAGCTGGACGCTCGACGTGGCACGGGCATTGCGGCACCTTGGCTTGGGCTCGGTCAATCAATTAAAATAAAGCAACTTATCATTATTCAATAATACGAGCAAGGTGGCGACGAGGGCCCGGCTCTAGGCTTTTCCATGCTGTAACACTCTGCGGCATTGCATGCTCGACGTCGCATTGCGTTGCGTGCCGGAATAAAAATAAAGGGATTTACTGTGCGTCAGGCTAGGTGAATGCACGGGGTCTGAAAAATAGGCCGGTCGCATCGCAGCCGGGGGTGCCATGCAGCCCTCACTCGAACACATCTCCTGTCATTGCCGGATGTCGTGCAGATTATTGGCTGTGTAACGGCATAGTTCGTCCTGGCAAGATAATATGATGCCATTTCCCTGACCTTATGATCTTAGGTTAGGGTATATATATATATCTATATGATGAACTACTATGCATATTGACCGCCCTACCTACGCATGTCTCGAGCCAAGTATCACCGAAAGCACCCGAGGTGTGAAGTTCTTTCCGACTGCTGTATGATCTAACGACTCTAGCTCAGCGCGTACGGTTGCGGTGTTGTTCCCATGACACCGCCGCGATGATGTCTCGGACCCCGTTTACCTGCCTACACGAACAGGCGGTTACGGAAGCGGTCCACTATAGGATGAAGACAACAAAGAGAAGGCATTCTACGTACGTACGCAAGCACGTAGCAGCGCTTACTGTCTAGTCTGCGCCTAGATTAGATGATGCCTCATAAATGCCGGCTGCGTAATTCGCCTACACAAGACAGAGCGGGCCGCGACTAGGAAGCACGATCCGGCTTGGTGTTGGACATAAGTGCCGGGGAGGCGAAGCCGTACCTAGAAGTTCGGGGCAAATAAGCCGAGAGAGGGCCATGCCATGGACCCATTTCAAGGAATATGCTGCGACTTATTCGTCCATGGCACGGCCGTTCCCCAGCCCAGGCTATTATCGCCTTCTGTCAATGCGACTTGGTTGATGCTGATTGGGACTGTCTCGCGTTGCTGACGTTTGTCAGCTAGTTGCCGGCAATGAAGTGCAGGGTCAGGGTTGAAACAGCCTTGACATATACATGGCAATACAACGGTAGCATTTCTAATTTCCCGCCACTCCCAGACCTGTTACCAGCTGTCTTGGTCTAATCTCAGTTATCGTGGACTGCGCGGAACACACGGTCTGGTGGCATACCACCCGTCCAGGTAGCATCGTCTGCCGCGGGCATCACACGCGTTGACGCTATAGCGCTATAGCGAGAATAACGAGAATAAAGCAAAAGGGAAGAAATCACGGGTGAACGGTTGCGGCCAGGGGGGAGTTGACACTCGGCGGTACTTTGCTTCCTCTCGGCGCAGCGCCGTTACTAGTAGTTGCGAACCTGGTATCTGCACACGTGCGGGAAAAGGGAAGAGGACCACACCATTATTACTGTAGGGCTTGGTCTAACTCCATTCTGTGTCTGCCAAGCCGCCCGTCTCATCAAGACGAACCACAAAACCCATCTTAGTCGAGGCACCTAACGGTAGCAGTGGTGGCGGCGGCCACGGAAGACACTAACCTTGGACTAGATTAACAAGCACTTGTAGTTAGCGACCTGGTAGCTGAGGACTGCCCCGAGCCGAACCGGCAGGCGCCGTTGTTTCTTGATGTGCGAGTAGATGGAGTCAGAACACTAAAAAGGTCGATGACTCTGGCGCAGATCCCGGAGCCCACTTTCTCCTCTGCCTCTTGACGGCGCCCAGAATGCCAATAGAGGAGCAAGGGAGGAGAAGCTGGTATAGTCGGATGGCCGGATGCCCACCACAGTTGGCTGCCCGAACTGCCTCGCAGCCGCAAACACAGCACACCAGATGCGCATCTGATGCCGTCGCAGGAAGGATCCGTCATCTGCCCTCGGGAAGCCCAATCACAGCGCTCTCGTTGATCCATCCCTCATCAAGGGTTTCCTCGTGGCGTGTGCGACTGCGACTGCGACTGGGACTGTGCGCGTTGCGCATCGCAGGTCACCACTACGAGAGAACCCGACGGTCCAATATGGGCCCTGCGGTCCCCAGCATATGATTGTTGTTGTTCTCCTCGTCGCTGTGATTGGTATCTCATCGTGGTGAGAAATGCCTTGCACGCGGCTGATGACGCAGACCCTTTCCACGAGCTCCGTACTCACACTTATACGCCACACTTACACCCCCATTCCTACCACCAGTGCTACCACAAGACGACAAGATAAACCACGCCTGCATAGAGAGTAAGGAATAGACGAGAATTCTCTGCAACCTACGTACGACGGACGCTCTCGGGCATAGACCTGATCCCCTCTTGCAGAAATACGTAACGCAAGTAAGATTCGGACCCAGCCGCCGTGTGTAGGAAGGTTCGCTTCATTTCTGGGGATCACCCTCGCTTAAAGAGAACCCCCCCGGTGGCACCGCGTCTGCCTCTTCCCTTTTCCTCGACATAGTGCCGGGTAGCCAATGCGTGGGCCAGCAGGCCAACATAAATGCCCGTGGCACGTAGAGTGAGAACACCTTCCAATTCATATAATATAAGTCAGGAGTCCCCTCCATCACTAGAAATGGAGTAGACAGGACCGATTTATGTTTTGTTGCTCAACTCATCACTGAAGAAATTGCCACCCTAAACGAGAGAAGGGTTCAATAAGCAATACCCCCCGAACAAGTATTGGCGTTGTGCCATCACCGACTTCAACCATAAGTGCAGAAGCGCTATACCCTAACAGCAACGAATAATGTCTTCTCGGCAGAAGGTGAGTAAATGAGCAGTTGGACTAGGCCGCTTGTGCATTTCTAAACGCCCATGCTCTACAGAAACGATCTGCCCCGAAAGGCAGAAGTGGCGGCTCTAGCTCAAGGGCGGGTTCGGCGGCAGAAGAGCCATATATCGAGGCTTTCGGTCATAAATATCATCATTCCGGCCGGATATTTGTGCCATTCGGAGACAAGGAACAACAACGGATGGAGATCCAACACAAGTTGTTCAGGCACTGCTTGAACGGCGCCCTCACATCAACGCGAATCCCCCTGAGCGCCAAGAGTATCGTAGATCTCGGTACCGGAACGGGCCTCTGGCCCCTAGAGATGGCCGTCAGGTACCCGCAGGCCAACATCCTAGGCATCGACATATCGCGGATCCAGAAGACGAACGCCGTCCCGCCCAACGTCCGATTCGTCATCGACAACATCGAGAACCCGTGGCCCATCCCCGCGGGCTCAGTAGACTTCCTGCACGCCCGCAGCCTCGCCGGCGGCATCACCGACTGGCCGGGCTTATTCAGGCAGGCCTACGACAAGCTCAAGCCGGGCGGACTCCTCGAGTGGACCGAGATCGCGATTCAGATCTTTGATTTCGAGGGCAGCTTTGGCGACGCCGAGCTTTGCCCCAGGTTCCTCAACCTGTGGCGCGAGCTCAGCGAGCAGAATAACATCGACTTCACCCCCTCCCCTAACGGCCCCGGCTGGCTCCTCGAGGCCGGCTTCGAAAACATAGCCCAGCGCACGGAGATTCTACCCCTGGGGGACTGGGCACAGGATGAAAAGGGACAGAATCGGCAGAGATTGATGAATACGATTGCCCGTGAGCACTTTGGTATGTTTCGCCCCCTACCTAGCCACCTAGTCTCACGAGATAATTAATGTTTTATCCTATGTATTCGACTAATCTTTTAACCCCAGAAAATCACTGTGGTCTCTTGTTCACAAAGTCTGGATGGACAAAAGAGCAATTCGACGAAGTGGCGCCAACATTCTTTACAGAAATTCGTGATGAAACCAAGAAACCCTATACAACGGTGTAAGAAGCCACACCTTCCGTATCTACCCGGCCACATTCTCTTCCCTGATCTGTCTCTATTCACTTATTTACCTAACAATCCCACTAAACAAAATCTATACCAACAGAATCATCACCACGGCAAGAAAGCCTCGTCTACTGGAGGGCCAGTCGGCCACCTAAATTCGTCGACACCTCCTTTATGGTCGTCACCGTATGTTCCGAGGTAAGGGGGGTTTCGATTTTTCACCCGGTCAAAAAACGCCGCCATCCCTTGCATCATATGGATGCTGTGCATGACAACTCGACCTCTCAAATGCCATCTGGCTTTCCTTATTGGCGGGGGGCAAAAAAAAAATCATTAGGTTACTTCGGCCCAGCCTGCCTTAGTTCGGGCCTGATGCAACAACCTACTCGCCCGGATGTTCCGCTTACACGCCCGCAACCACTTGCCTACATATGCCGACCTACACACCCGACTATGCAAAAAGTTGGACCCCCATATCCCTCGCATTTTTGGAGAAGGGTTCGGCCAAGTCTGACACACATCACACCTTATTCATAGGGCTACAGGCCCCTCATGGCTAGGAACCTGTCGTATCGTTGTGTGATCCGCATGCATCACATCAGCGCGCACTGCATTAGATGCATGAAGTGCCACTTTTCAGCCTTGGACTGTTAGATGCCATCTATCCACAAAGTTGTCCTAGATTTCTGCTCCTGGGTGACAACGGATCTTTATCCTTAAATAGGATAAAATAAAAAGAAAAGAGTACTTCTCGTAACCTCGGCCCGCTCACGTACATGATAACCAGGACCTGAACATTTTTCCACTTTCTGTTTGGTGTAATGGAGTGATTTGTTTGTCCACCACCAGTCTAGGACTGACTAGACCAGCAAGGCTCTCCGATCTTCCGAAGAGTTTCGTCACTACGACACACATATTCCACACAATAAATTTATCGGCCGGCCAGCAAACCTCAAGTAGACCAGAATAGATACATATCTCCTGGCTTATCTTCTCGGGAGTACCTAAGCATAAAACGTACGTAGGCATAAAACAAAAGGATGAGTGGCAACAACCACACACACACAATACTACCTAACTACATACTACATACGCTTCCATGAGAGCATCGCGTGGCTGACAGTCAAATTATCAATCCCGCTTCTCCACGCTCGCCGCATGTAACATAGAGCGGTAGAGTGATGTCCTTCCGTCTTACCTACCTCTCACCTCACATGTCAATTAATCTTGCATACGCCTCTCACCTCTTCCTTCCTGCCCTCGGCGTCAGTCTAGGGATTCACGAAGTACAAGTCCAGATTCGACGCTTCACAGCTCACGCACACACAAAGCAAACTGAGCATGATCCGGAACGAAACAAGCCAGAACCAAACGTTCCAACCAGAACTCCACCCCTTTATCTCGTCTCAGGGTCTTTGGGTTTTATTCCCGTAGATTCTCCATACGTACGTACATCGATCACAGTTGGCTGCAAGCCACACCCACACACATGACCCAGCCCACTCGCCTGCTCCGCAGAGGGAAACGGCGTCAGTCACGTCACGCCACGGGCATTAAATCACCCTTACTTACGCGATCTAACCTGCCTGCCTGCCTGCCTGGCCTGCGTATCCGCAGGCTGTCTGCTGTGTGCGTGTGTATGCACGCATTGTGGGCCGAGGCGCCTCCCTGCACGCATCGTAAGGTACCTACCTAACCTACCTACCCCTACCCCCACCCCTCCCGGACCAAGTAAGACGACAACATAGTAAGTAAGTAAAAGTGAGTGAGTAAATAAGTGAGTAAGAAACTCTGGTTCGATATATATATAACCAAGATAAAATACTACTATGCGGGAGGCGTGTAAACCGTGACTTCCTGCCTCCTGGCGGGCGAACGTCGAGAATTTGGGCTGGAACCGGGCGGATCAAACCGAGCCACGCCCGGCGATAGGTCGGTACCGACACGGTCAACGATCAAGGCACCCGGACGTAATTAACCGAGGTAGGTAGGTAGGTTTTAGTTTTTATTTTTTTGGCCTGGTCGAGTGCCAGGCTAGACACACCTCCGGGGGCCAAGCCAAGCCAAGCCCAGGAGTAACCGTCCAAAATAACATACATACATCTACATATAGTTAGTTACATTATATGCAGTACCAAAGTAGTAAACGGCGAGGAAAAAAAAAAAAACTGAAAAGAATGATGTGGGAAAACAATGCAGCGTGTTGCTTTCAGCAGACCGAGGTGAACGAAAAACACACCAGGGTTGTGTGGTCAGAGAGGTAAGAGAGGATGAAAAAGCAAAAAGAAAAGGAAGCGGAGAGGAGTCGCATCACAAACAAATGAAAACCCAGCATCGGGAAAGAAAAATTCCCATCGAACCAGAGCGGGGAGCGAACCGGTACGCGGAGGGCGATTATCGACCGACTAATGTACGGAGTACCCAAAAAAAACACAACAACGACGAAAAATTACCAGTTTAAATTAGCAGATTCAGTGGAAGGGGGACCTCCTCGCGCATTCGCAACTTCGAGAAAGAAAAAATGGATGATGAAATAGGTAGGTGATACAAACGAGGCCTACCGGGATGCAGTCGAACGGCGAAAAGCGCTGGTTCGCTCCTCGCGCTTATTCAGACTAACTTAAACTCCTCATTTCCTCCAACGGGACATGTACAAGGTGAGGGACGGAGCATCCCGCGCATGAATAGAAAGGGAGTAGTTACCTAGCCACGGTATTGGCGATGGCAATTCCGCGGGCAGGGTCTCGGAACGAAGCGACGAGCGGGCGGTTTGTTTGGAATGTACTGCTATAACCGTCAAGCGGTGTGTAGAGTGTATGTACAGAGTGTGGCGCAAGATATAAAATTATTTGCTTCTACCAGCCCAACTCCTCAAAAAAAAAACGCCTTTCTAGGATCAAATTTTTTTGCAAGTCACGCACGAAATTAGAATCACTCATGTGCCCGCCGTCTTGTCATCCTTCGATGCCAGCGCCTGGCCCTGATTTATCTTGAGTGAGAAGTCCACGTGGGGCGTGCCCTGGTGGATGGAGCTCGTGGAGATGATATCGATATCTGGAAAAGCAATCAGCAACGCGCCGTTTGTTCAGCTCGCCAGCCTCCCACCGCCCCCCTCCCCCTCCTCGGCTTGCCTATTAGGGGAAGTGTTTAAGGGGGGGAAAAGAAGACGGACGGACTCACCGTTGTTCGCGTAGTCGAAGACGTTGTCCTCGCGTAGGCCGCCGCTGACCTCGATGAGGAACTCGCGCTTGCCCTTCCACTTCGCGCGCAGGCTCTTGGCGGCGACCTTGACGCCCTCGCCGGTGAAGTTGTCGAGCATGACGATGTCGGCGCCGGCGGCGACGGCCTCGTCGGCCTCGTCCTCGCTCTGCACCTCGACCTCGACTTTGAGCGCGAAGCCGCCGACGAGCTTGGCGGCGTGCACGGCCTCGGTGATGCTGCCGCGGCTCCAGACGTGGTTGTCCTTGAGCATGATCATGGAGCTCAGGTCCATGCGGTGGGTGTCGGCGCCGCCCACGAGCATGCCGTACTTCTCGATGAGGCGGAAGCCGGGCGTCGTCTTGCGCGTGCCGGCCAGGATGCCCCGGTAGCCGGCGCTGCGCAGGCTCAGCAGCAGGTTGCGGCTGACGGTGGCGATGCCGGAGCAGCGCGCCAGCAGGTTCAGGCCGACGCGCTCGCCCAGCAGCAGGCCCCGCGCGGGGCCGGTGACGGTGGCGACCTTGAACTTGGCCGAGCCGTCCTTGGGCCGCTCGATGTAGCTCCCCTCGGCGGCGTGCCACTCGACGGTGCAGCCGCACTGCTTGAAGATCTCAGTGAAGAAGGGCGCGCCCGCGATGATTCCGGCGCTCTTCCCCCACAGCGTGGCGGTGCGGGGGTGATCCCCGACGACATAGCCGGCGTAATCATACGAGGGCGTGTCTTCGGCGAGCCAGGCAGTGATCTGGGCCTTCCAGCTCGGGGGCAGGAGGTGCTCGAGGGAGCCGTGGTGGATGGGCTGTTCTGGAGACATCGGAGCGACGGGCGAGAGAGAGGATCGGGATCGGGATCGGGATCGGGTTGCCGCACGCTGCTCGACGACAGCGATGGGAATCGGGATCGGTGTTGCGAGGAGTTGGCGCCCACTTCGGAAGATTCGAGGGCGACTTGAGGATCGCGATTCGATGACAAGCACACGGCGTTATCTTTTGATGTATAAGGGACTTATCGCACAACGTAGATAGGGCGGATGAACGCTGAGACAACACCTGAAGGCTCCCTACCTAGGTACTCGGTGGAATCGTAGATGCTACCGAAAGAGACAGGTGTCGGCAATGGCTGGATTAGTTACCAACGCAGGCAGGTAGTCCATCTAGCATGTCGGAAGAGGTTAATGCTCTTGGTCTCTTGAGCCGTTTCCACCCGGCGTGCGGCGACAAGGCCCGGCCTGGGAAGGTCTGGGGTAGGTTACAGGTACCAGGTGCGGATGGAGGGGCAGCACCGGATAGAGGGGTAATGCCGATCGAGGGCCGAGCCCCTCCACAGTGATGCGGCAGCTGGAACCTGTCCGACAACCCCCCATGGGGGCATTCTGCCACCAGTCTGAATATACCTCCTACAGGACCTCTCATATTGCAACAAAGTCTGCATAAACCCGTCCATGCCTTCAAGGTTCTTTTGCAGAACCTCAATTTCGAGGATATTCTTGAATCGAAGACAGGCAGGACCCAGTTAGGTAGGTACACTCTTGATAGCAACTAGGTACTAATATCCCTCCCTTCAAGGAGCTAACCGTAGGTACTTGGAATGATGTCACTGCTATGGCAGGGAGTGGTGTGGGACGGGAAGTATTAATAAGTATTAATTTGGGTATCAAAAGCTGTGTAGCTAGAAGGGGCAGGTGTGTATACACTTTTCAAACATCATCGAAGTATCGCCTTGTTGCGAAAACATCCCCAGACTGAAACCCTTACTATCCACCTAATTCTCAAGATGCCTTTAGATTCAAAAGCTTAGGCATTAGGTTGTATTTGTCGTCATCCGATATCCTCCCAACAGGCAATCTTCTCTGTCTCTAGACCATCCTCATCCAAACCTGGCGGGGGTATTCAATGCCCGATGAACTAGTAACCAACGTGTGTATCCGGGGGACGAAACGGCTCTTTATGGCGCTATCTCGTGATGATGTCGCGATAGCCCTGAAGCTACTCGGGTAGAGAACTCGTCAAGGGAAGCGATGCGGATCGGCACTGCACACGTAAATCAGTCAGAACTCTAACTAGCAGCACTTTTGAACAGCTAACTATTCTGGAGGGCGAAAAATACTTACCCGCCGCGGGTTTGTGTGATCCTTGACTGTCATTCCGGCGAAGTGTTCGGTCTTGCTGTCGATGTCTTCGGTCGGCTCCCTCTTCAGGAGGATCCAGAACAGGATGTTCCCGGCGCGATCGAGCTCCGGCATCCCGAACGCGAGCGTGCACCTGGTGTAGGGCGCGAGGTACTTGGAGACCCAGGCCTGCTGAACCTCGAACAGGGCGTCGGGCCCGGTCAGCTGGACGCGCATCGCCAGCCTGTCCCGGCTCTCGGCGAGGACGTGGCCGTATTGCGACATGTCGTGGGAGAAGGCGTCGCGCCCGCTGCTCACCGCCGGTAGGGCGCGGAAGTGGGAGACGATGAGGTCCCCGGCGTTGGCGGGCTGGCTGGAGAACTTGGAGATGAGGTCCGGGTCGTCAAGATCGCAGACACGCTTCTTGGGCGCATCGCGGCGCTGAGAGGGTAGGCGTGAATTATCCTTCATGATGGTCATGTGTAGAGTTGTGGTGTGAGAGGCAAGATTTAGGAGCCGATATTTCACAAGCTGGCCTGTGAGGTGGTTTGGGTTGGATTGATTGGGAAGAGAAGAGGGCAAGCAGTGTTTGTTTTGAAAGCAGTGCGTATGAAGGTTTGCGTCGTGAACTCTACCTACACAGTCCGTAGGTAAGGCGAATGTAAAGCATACGCGTCACTTTCTATCGTTTCCTATCAGAGTTTACTATCACAGACGCGACCATTCACTGTTGCTTCAAAAAGGTAAATCCCAATAAACGGCTTAACGACTCACGTTTATTCGGCAATCACATTCTCTAAAACTTTGTTAGTGATAGTTCACATGCTGCGTGACACCATGTTCTCGTTGATGAGGCGACGGACAGTATCCCCAGCCATGATCAAAATTGATTTCTATTGTTGAAATAGTCTATAGTCTATAATCTATATATGTCTAGGTGAATTGATATCTATGTTTCCTTTTGCACACGATGTTTCTTGCCGCTTGTTATACAGTGATGAGTCGGTATTGTACAATGACCCCCCCCCCCCCCCCCTTTCTGCATCAATCTTATCTGGACCAGTCCACAAAACCTGGCTGGCCACCTGGTAAAAACAGGGTATGGCGCTCTGTCCTCAGTACCAGATGGGAGCTGCATGCCAGTGTCGAAGCATCTTGTCCACGGCCTGGGACCACTCGTAGACGAAGCACCGGGTGAGCTGCTCTGCTTCCTCGGGGGTGGGATGCCGGCCACCCCACATCTCGGGTTTCAGGGACTCGGATTGAGCACAAATCAATATCAAACCCCTGTCCCACTGTAGGTTAGCAAGCGTAGAATTTATGATGTCGCGGAACGGCGTCGAGTCGAACAGAAAAAGGGACAGCAAGACAAGGCACTTCAACATACGCGTCGCGGATCTTGGTCAGGCATAGCCACGCCAGGTTCCAGCTTCGGCCAGAGTTCGGGTCCTCCGCGACTAGGCGGCGCGCTTCTTCGACTAGAAAGCTCGAGGCAGGGTAGTTCCGCGTGAGGCCTCTGAGTTCCAGCAACATCTGGTTGCTGCTGACGTAGTAGTCCCATGCCGCCGCCAACGGTTGCTGGAACGCTTGCATCTCTGCTTCGGTCTCACAGGCGACCGCGACCTTTTCGATACGGCATAATTCGGTCAATGTGTTGACCGTGTGATTCCGCAAAGAATCAATCATCTGCTTCGTTGACACCTATCAAGACATATGATGTTAGTACTTGTCACTTGTGTGAGTACTGATTCTGAGGGGGTGCCCAATACAGGGGGTGACGACGTCGATGATCTGATGCTATTACGTACATGTCCTTTGCTTCCTCGGGAGCTTCGGCTGCTTGAACCCATGATGATGAGAATATTTGGCAATTCGCGCTCGGTGACTCGTATTTGAATACCGGGGACCGGGAATGAGCGTTGTTTGTATCCGAAGCCGGGCTTTAGAGAAGTTAGTTCCGCTATCCCGAGGACGTCATACGGAAAAATGCCGTTACCTCTGGAATGTATAGATAATATTTGTCCGCTGAAGGAATCTTGATTCGATGTCCTGATCTTCGCTCTTGCCGGCGCCGTATTGGTCTTATATGCTCTGCCCAAAGCAATAATATCCGGTACCCCCCCAAAGGCAATGACGCCACTCCAATCAGGCAAACAGCAGCTGCACGGAAGGATAATCGGTAAGAGCAATTGTAGATAATTGGCGGAAACGTTTATGCGATATTGACGTCTGCTTCGAATGAGATGATCTAAGAGCTTCGGTCTGGGCCGTTATCCCGCTGCTTGATAGCCGGAGCGTCACAGTGGTAGCCTAGAGGAGGCAATAATTCGATGAATGAGGAAACCTTGATTATACAACGCGGTGGAGAGACTGACTTGCCGTTTGAGATGAGAGCTGTATACCAGAGTCGACGCATTTCAAGATATATATATGAAGATCCCCGACCCCGAAGGATCATGATCGTGAATCTGGACAAGGTATGCATTCGCTGTAGGAGATACATTTTTGGATCTGACTTTACTTAACTTAGGAAAGGAGTTGACTTGGCCACGAAGCTTCATCAAGATGGACCAACCCGGGGCTGGTGCTGACGATTGGACCTGGTACACGGAACTGAAATTGAGGTCTAAACTAGGGCTTAGCGATAATAACCCCAACATATTCGTCGGATTCAAGAACAACACACAGATGGGAAGGAATAGTGGCATAGGCGAAGCCTGTCAACAACGTTACAAGAATAGACATGGACAGTCTCGTTATTCCCGATGTCAGTAAAAAGCATCCATCTACTACAGGACAGGAGCTTTGGCCATCGAAGCCCGCTAAGAGAACGCTGTGCTTGCTACATAGACTCGTTGCCGGCATGACTGGATAGCCGTGACCAGCGGCCGTGCGTGCACTGGGGGGTTGGGGCCAAAATAGGCAGGATGTCGTGCTGTTTTTCATAGGTGTCGGTGGTGGTACAGTAGAGTTGGTGTTGAGGCGATGAGACCTCGAGAGAAACGCCCAGGGCGTCAGTGTCGAAGCGCTAAGGGCTATTCGCAGCAACATGTCGACGTACATGGATCCATGGATACCGGCACTACGTCCGTAGCGTACGTAGGCCCACAAGGCTGGAGACCAAGGGGGGGGTCCTACGCTAAGAACGACCCCGGGTTTTGATCCGTGGCTGCGAATAAGCCAATATGGTGGGTTTTGGGACGGGAATACATACCAGCGATGCTGAGTGACGTAGGGGGATGCCGGCTTCGATGTCAGCCATCCCACCTAGTTGGATGCTCGGGCAGCCGATGCTTGCCGTCTAGCCGTCCAACCCCCCGCGGGCCTGGGATAATACCCTGTGCCATGTAGTAATGTTCTAGAAAACTCGTCGAAGTTGCTGACACGAGCCAATCGTTGGCGTTCCAACCGCGCCGAAGATCTGCAAACGTCCTGTATGTCATCGTCGCATGGCCCAATCGCATTGACGCAACCGCTCTCCCGGAGGCGATATGCATGCAATGAAGCCCCGGAGAGAATCGAACGTGAATCATGGGCCGTGGCCGTCGCACGAGCAGCCGGACAGACGAGCGTCATTTGTCAGCGGTACAAGGCAGCGGTATCGATGATAACGCTGATCAATAGCTGAGTCAACGGAGAACAACCCGTCCGGCACTTGCGATGGGGTGATTTGGATTGCACCGTTCTGCGTCGAGCGCCCAGATAAGCCACGGCGCTGAGGGAGCCGTCACGCTCAGCCGACGCTCGCGCCAGCAGTGTCAATTGGTCGACGGGCATCCCGTGGACCCGACACCACAACCAAGATTTCTCGACACCCATCCGGATTGGGCGGGGCTGCATGTCATCCTTTTTTGACGAGAAGGATGAGGCCAATGGAAAAGCACCGAGACTCGACCGGCACGTACCATAGTGTTCCAAAGAAGGGTTCGCTGTCCCCAATTAACAATTCACGTCGTCCCCATATAGCATACCGCTGTACTGTCGTGGGCCATCACGACGAGAGACCAGGTCGGTGACAGTCTGGTAGTGGGATGCGTCAAAAGATTGAGTAGACGCTAATGTTACGGCGCAACTGGAAATAGGCACACACAGGTAGGTAATGTTAGACATTCCTATAAATGAAGAGACAAAAAATAGCGTTTCCGTAGGTAGTAAAACATTGTCGTCGGTTGTCTTAGTTCAGGTACCTACGGTACTTAGCCGTGGGCAATAAATACAGGCGTTTCAGACGCTAAAGGACTTCCAATAAGCTTTGGCGACCTTGGCTATTGGTACCCTTCCCTGCCCAGCTCCTTGTATCATGAGAGGACGGTTTATGCCATTTTCCATTTCAACTATCTAGGGTACTATCCACATCTCCCAGAATTAGCTTGACAACATGCCTCTGCCTCTAGATCATTGAGTCTTTTTTAGATGGTGCAAGACTGGAGCCGGGTGAATCGGTTAGAGGTAGAAGGTATATCACCATGCATCATGTCGGGATATCCTGAGTAGGTCACTCTAAGGGAAAGTACAGATTGATTCAAATTGGTAGATAGTCGACGTTAAGGTTATCATCAGCATACCGAGGGGATGGTAGCGTTGAGGCTGAGTTGGTGAATAGCGTACGCGTGCATGTAGGGGTTCTACCCCGTCCGTTGTCATGGGAGCCATGTACGTACGTGGATGAGGCCAGGAGACTCCGATTCTGATTTGCTCATAGTAATCCTCCAGGCAGTCTAGAACTTTTCTAGAAGGTCGCTTAGTGTACAAGAAGAGAATCCGACAAGGTATAATAGCTTAACTATTAACTTATCACCGGTAACTGCCATCTAGGACTATATCTCTCATCGGTTGCCTTAAAAGCTTAGTAGCTGAAGTCTCACGAAATGTAATCCTCAACATCGCTGGCAACTGACACGTTCTGGAATTATGAGTGGGACACTCACTTGACTTCGTTAGTAGGACTGTCGACATCCAAATCCAACCAATGTGCGTCGACGAATGGTCAATCGCATAATGATCCAGCTGACCGGTGCCCCCGACCAGCAGCTAGTATTGTCGTTGTGGAAGGAGAACACCATGAAGAGACGCGAGATGCACTGCATGGAGTCACAGCATTAACTAGACCAGTTGCGCAGCAGCAATTAATGGCATTGGGCTCACGAGGATATGCGGCGGCGAAGTCAACGAGGGCTGTTATCCACTTGGAAAGCAAACACTACTTCGGGCTTCATCAGAGGTAGGATAGATAAGAACTTTGCATGGAAAACTCTTGGCCATGAGAAAACCGACTGCTATTTACGTTTTGTATTCGTATAATCTAGCTAATGAGCGGCGACGTATCGGCGCAATCATGTCCATTTTCACTTCTGTGGAGTTACTAACTCGCTAGCCGCCGCGTGCTAATGGGCTCTCCGCCAATACCGCACACCGAAGCTTGAGAAGTCTGTTCAACGGTTTCCAGTCCGGCAGGACCTGAGAGCAACTTGGAGATCTCTCGATGCGCTCCAACTCTCCCCGCATCTCTCTCCAACATACTTAGCTACCTAACTAGATTGGTGGGTACATGCTAGTCTAGTTTAGATGACCTCTATGGGGAGGCACTTACCTAACTTAGGTACCTAGGTATATAGAGCTGACCTGCACCAGTGGGCGGCTGGTCGCGACCTATAGCTCTCTGGTTTAGCTCTGCGGTTGACCAGTTGACAACTTACAAAGACGTTGTCATTTGAAGAGCGAATTGCATGCAAAATATTAACATAACCTCGCTGTCTAGGAACTAATTAAACTCATTCGCATTGGAGGTTACGTGCTTGGTGCTGATTGCCGTGGTTAGCTGCCATTCGCTTATCAGTTGTCTCCTCGTGGCCGGTTGAAATCACCTCAATCCCACTGGCGATGATGCCATCGCAGGGTGTCCGTTCTCGTTGGCCAGCCCGCCGTCCCTCGCACGTTGAACGAGCCTAGCTCCTGCTGTGTCCCCTGGCCTGCTCGGTCTCTATGGCCAAATCTGGTCACCTCATTTTTCAGTAGAGTAATAGCCCGGTCCATGTGGCCTGGTCCCGCGTCTGCAACTCCCCTGTTCCCCCCTCGGAATGGGGTGATGATGCGCTTTGCCTCCGAGGTAGCAACATCTGGCCCCAGGTACTGCACTGCACTGTGGGTTGCAGCGTGGGAACCGAACGCGCGAAATCTGCAGATCATCGAATATGCCACGCGCAAGAACTGCTGGTCTCTCCAGATAGCCGTGTAATTTTTTTTCCTGCGGTCGCGTTCCTTAGAGCCCCAATCCGTAGATCGTGCCATGAGTATATAGCTCGCGATACGTCTCCGTGAAAATTGCCTCTTTGACTCTTCATACCCTGTCGCCGTCCTTGCGTAGTCTTGAGTGATTGACGAGATGACGCCGCGCGATCCGCTGGGCGCCGCCGAGATGGCCATAAAACAGGAAGAAGCCCGCTCCTTTGACCAAATCACCGCGTCCTCGCGAGACTTGGATGATAATTACGAGTTCTTCAAGGGCAGGGACGAAGTTGGTGCGACGGAGGACGAGATCAAGAAAGTCGTTCGCAAGATTGACTATCACATCGTGCCGACACTTTTCGTCCTCTACTTCTTACAATATCTTGACAAGAACGCCATCAACTTTGCGAATGCCTATGGACTACAAAAGGGAACACATCTACAGGGACAGGACTTTTCTTGGCTGGGTATTTACTCGCTCTATTCTGTGCGCCGCACTACCGAGCTGACCGTGACTAGGCTCAATATTTTACTTCGGCTACCTAGCCAGCCAGTTCCCTTCTGGCTACTTAATACAGAGGCTGCCAGTCGGCCGTGTGGTGTCCTGCACAGTCGTTATCTGGGGAGCTATAGTGTTGACTGTAAGTCACATTCTCACGCCCTTAATCGAAGCCGGTCTTTCTAGCCCCAAACATGATCTTTTAACAGGCCTCTTGAGCCGTATAAAACCTATGGGATAGTGGGTGACTTTAATCCAAAGGAACCGAGCTGATATTGATTAACTAGACCCCAGCATGTAAATCATTCAGCGGTCTCGCGGCCAACCGCTTCTTTCTAGGATTCGTAGAAGCTACGGTATGAACGAACTCACGACGAAACTAAAGGGACGGTTCAAACTAACAAAGGCAGGTCAACCCTGCGTTCGTTTTGATCATGTCCATATGGTACAAGAATGATGAGCAGCCGCTACGTCTCGAGGCATATTACTGCACCAATGGCTTAGCAACGAGTATGTGCCCCCGACTCTCCATGTTCACAGACTCCCCGAGGATAGGTGGAAAATCGTACCGAACGCAATGATCCTGACGTGTGAACTGTTATAGTGTTCGGCGGCCTCATTGGCTACGCCGTAGGCCACATCACCACCGGTCTCCCCCAGTGGATGTATGTGTTCCTCATCTTCGGGTCTATAAGCGTGGCCGCCGGCATCGGGAGTTTCTTCCTCCTGCCCGACATTCCCGCCACGGCGCGGTTCTTGAACCAGAGAGAGCGAACGATTGCTACGGAACGCGTAAGTTCCCTTGCTGCTTGTCTTCGACTCACTCCACTCAGTTTATCCGACTGTTGCGTCTACATCTGGCCTGTGTAGAGACGGATGCTTGATACTGAGCCATATTATTCTAGGTTGCGAGTAACCGGGCTGGCGTAAAGAATCACCACTTCAAGAAATATCAGGCCATTCAATGTGCCAAAGACCCCAGTAAGTTCTGATGCGGCTTCGTCACCCGCGTCACCTGAATTCCGAACCCCAAAATGTCGTCCAAGCCAAAGCTGACCAAACATCCTTCTCAGAAACGTGGATCCTCTTCGTAATGGCCGTAGGGGCTCAGGTGCCCAACTCGGCCATCACCACCTTCACGAGCCAGATCATCAAGAGCTTCGGCTTCGACACGCTGGGCACGCAGTACCTCCAGATCCCCGGCGGCGCCGTGCAGTTCCTGTCGCTCATCCTCGGGGGCTGGCTCTGCACCAAGTGGCCCCGCGGCTCGCGCTGCCCGACCATGATCACCGCCAACACCATATGCATCGTGGGCGCCGCGCTGCTCGTGAGGCTGCCCGACGACAACAAGGTACTATGCCCCGAGTCCCTTCCGCCCCCCGCTCCCCCGTCCTCCTCTGCCCGTCAATGAAAGCAAATTAATAACGCCCATTTTCAACTGAACAGTGGGGCCGTCTGGTAGCTCTGTGGTTATGCTTCTTCCAGGGTCTGGGCTTCAGCATGTCTCTGACCATGGTGTCGTCCAATATCGCGGGCTCGACCAAGAAGCAGTTGACAGCCGTGATCCTGTTCGTCGGATATTGCATTGGCAAGTACGTATTGCCCCCGATATCCCCCCCCCCCTTCTCTACCAGGAGATCCGAAAAACACTCGTCCATCAAACCAAGGGCCAATGCGCTGACGAAGCCATAAACAGCATTATTGGACCACAGACCTTCCTCGAGAGTGAAGCCCGTAAGTACCACTCCCAAATCTGTCTTATACTTCTTCTTTCTTTCTTTTTCCTCCCAATAACACACACAAAAAAACACCCTGTCTAATTCTCACCCACGCAACAGCCCACTACCACAGCGCCTACATAGCCATGCTCGTCGGCTACACCGTCAAGCTGGTGAGCGTGCTCGTCCTCTACCTCTACATGTGGCGCGCCAACGCCGCGCGCGACGCCGCGGGGCCGACGGACGAGAAGGCGGCCGTCGAGGCCGGCATGCTCGACCGCACCGAGCTCGAGAACCCCGGGTTCCGGTATTCCCTGTGATCGGTCGGACACGACACGACACGACACGCAACGGGTCTCATCGGGGGGGAAGCCCGGCCCGGCTGTCCCCGCTTCGTGATGTGTTTGTTGTTGTTGTTGTTATTTCCGCGGGTAATGGGCGTGCCTTTTGAACTAAAAAGGGTCGTTTCGATCTTTGATCTCGCCCAGTAAAAGAGGGAGAGAAGATGGTTCGAGGATTTCGATTATCATATAATCTATATATATATATATATATATACCCCCTAGTATATAAGTAGCGAGAAGCAAACCGCAGCGACACCCACAATGACGAAGGTCAAAAAGTCTAAATAAAGTAAAACAAAACAAGATAAGATAAAAAGACAATTAATATATATCTCGAGACATCGCTACAGGGTATAATGATATATATATCCTATAAAACAAATGAATGCAAACTTTCCAACAGGAGGATCAGGTTAAAAGGAGGAAAGAGGAGGCATCCGCACTCTTCACATTGTCTTATACAGTTTCAAGATACCGCTTCAGTTCCCAGTCCGTGACGGACTCGTCCCACAGCCGTATCTCGTGCCTCCTCGAGCCGCCGAAATGGTCGACGAAGTCGTCGCCGAAGACCTCGCGGGCTATGCTGCCCTTGCTCGTGAACTTGTCGGTGGCCTCCTTCAGGCTCTTGGCCAGGCGCTCGCCCTGGTCGTCGGCGCCCCCCACGTCCTGGCCCTTGCCCAGGGGCGGGATGGGGATCTCGAGCTTCTTCTCGACGCCCCGCCACCCGAGCGCCAGGACGGCGGCCATGACGAAATGGGGGTTCACGTCGGCGCCCGGCACGCGGACCTCGAACCGCGTGGCGCCGGGTTTCGACGTGGGGGGCGCGATCAGGCGTATCGATGCGGCGCGATGCTCAAGACCCCACGAGACGGTGACCGGGGCCCAGAAGTTCTCGACCAATCGCTTGTAGCTGTTGACGTTCGGCGCCAATAGAGGCATCACGTCGGGTAAGCCCTCTAGCAGCCCGGCGAGAAAGTGCCGGCCCAGGTCGCTGAGATAGGCGATATCCGGGTATTTCGCATTTTCGTCCTTCGTCTCCCGGGTGAGGAGATTCTTCCCGTTCTTGTCTACAACAGAGACGTGCGTGTGCCCGCTGCAGCCAGGCAACCCTTGTTTGGGCTTGGCCATGAAAGAGGGCGTGATTCCGTACTTGTTCGCGACAGACCTGACGGCGTACTTGAACAAGGATGCCCTGTCGGCCATCTCGGATATCTCCCCGAATTCTAGAGCTGCCTCGTATACGCCGGGGCCACTTTCCGTATGCCACCCTTCCAGGTCGCATTTGAACTTGGCGCATGTATCAAAGACGTCGTAATAGTATTCCTTATTCAGGGTGGGGCGCGTGATGCTGTAGCCAAACATGCCTTCAGTTAGCGGGGGGATATCATGCGGCACATTGTCCCGCATGTAGGCGGCGGCCGAGGAGCTCGATTCTGAGGGCGCTTTGAACTGGAAGAACTCGAATTCAACTACACGGCGACGCCAAAGTTAGCAACATGTCCATATCGTGGAGTCGAGGTGGCGGTGAAAGCACGTACTCCCAGACATGGCGCCGTAGCCCTTCGCTTGGAGCTTGTCGACCGTAGTCTTGAGCAGTCCGCGCGGATCGGCACAGACAGGATCCATAGAATCCGGATCGAAGAAGCTGACGAGGAAGAAAGGTATGTCGTCCTCCCAGGGTATGCGCCGGAAACTGCTGAGGTCGGGTACGGCAATGAGGTCGTGGTACCCATTCTCCTTGTTGCTGATCTTGAGCTCTTGCTTGTAGAGCAGATCGTGCATATCCCAGCCGAAGATAACACTGCAGAAACCGAAGCCCTCCTCGGCGACGGACAGGAACTTCTTCTTGGAGACTACCTTCCCACGCAGCATGCCGTCGACATCGAGGCCAGCTAGCTTGACCCTGTTGTCGTTTTTAAGCAGCGCCGGCAGTGCTTCGACTGTGATTGGGTCGAGAGAGGCGGCCATTGTGGAAGGGAGCGGCGGTAATGCAAATAAAAATCGTGAACACGTATCAATCTAATGCAACGGCGGGTATCGTCTCGAGATGTGATCGTTTGCAATGGGCAATGTGGACCAGATAACAGAAGGAAAAGCGGAATTCGACACGGTCTATTTATATTGGCATAGGGGGAAGAATGGGGACAAACAAGCTGGAGTCCAGATGGTTTATATAGTCAACAGAGCGAGGGGACGGAGCTGGAGAGTCGGTGAGTGAAAATATGTGGCTTGACTCGAAGCTCCCAGCTCGAGAACAGCGATGACGATACAAGGCAGAAATAGAAACAAGGTGCAGATGCAAGCGATCAGTCAGGTGGTGTGGGCCGGGGGTGCATACCTGGTACCTAAGAGACGTAGATAAGGTATACTATACTCCGTACCAGGCCTGGTGCTGATGATGCCTTAGCTGCCTTAGCTGCCGTCTGCCCGGCCAGGTGCTGGTCGAGAGGTACTTAGTTACCAAGGCAGTACTCCAACCACCGCTGTTTTCTCGACGATGCGAGGCGGGTTGCAAGGCGCATGCGTCATTATGCAAGACCCACGTGTTGAGAGGGTGGCGGGGGGTGAGGGGGGGTTGCGCGCCCAGCGTTACGGGCCCGTTGCACCACTCAGGGCCCCTAATCGGCGCCAGGGACGGCACTACCACCTCAGGCCTAGCTCCCTGGCCGGCCGGTGGCCTGGCCTCCCAGAACCACGGGCTGGCAGCCGGACCAACACGGCCGCCTGTCCAACCCTACAAGTAATATCACCCTCACCGAATCTTCGCTCCATGGCCCGCCGTATCCCGTAGTATACCATACGTCACTGCCTCCCAACGGGACGTACCAAACATCCACGGTCGACTGTCGGCCCTGCAGCTGCACGCCTGAGTAAGACTCAGAAGCCCGCCATTCGGCTGCCCGTCATATCGCTGACGCCCAGCCCAATCAATAACGCCCACTGTCTGCGCGGGCCCAACGTCAACACCTCGCTGTGGAACACATCTGCCTGTTGCCTGATATTGGGCGTGCAGCAACCGGCGCTGTTAACTATGTTCGGCTGAGAAGAGCCACTGGGGCCGTCGTGGGGCTGTCTTGGGGGCCGTGACTGGATAGCGATTCATAGCGACACCGAACCATTGCAACGTTATAGTATAGGGCCATGAGTCTATTTGAGACTGTTTCCGGAGATGAAGAAGGATACCGACGCGTCTGGATTGGGAACCGGGATTGCTGACCGCCATTTCTCTTTCCAGCCTAAAGATGCTGGATGAATACTGAGGTTTTCGAGGACATCCGTAAGCGAAGCGGAGGGTTGGCGACGCGTAACCGCGGCATGGCGACAGCATGGCTGGAGATTGATTCTGCAGCTTCCTTGGCAGACGTTATACCGTGCTCCCAACGTGCAATCCCTTCCCTCTCGGACTCGCCTGCGGTCTGCTAAGCTGACGGTAGACCTCACTGACACCATCATCCCTTGTTCCCGGAGCCTCCGAGAGAGGCACGGCGGTAGTCAGCATATAGACCGCACAGCAAAAGCAAATGCGACTGTGTTTGTCATCGGACTGCCAACATCGAATTAGAGCAGACACGCGGGCTGCATCGTGCGATCTCAGCGCTGCGTTGGCAGAAGGTCTGGTCTATGATGCGTGAATCCGACACTCCGGCAGAAAACTCTGGAGTTACGGCCAACGGCCGAACTCGGACCATGCTTGACGTCCGGCTGGGAGATAGGGGAACGGCGGCATGGTTTGCTCTGATGGTGAGTTGCCTATATCAAGGCAACATAATAGGCTGACAGGGGTGAGTGGGTTGGACAGGCCAAAAGCCTCCGTTAGATTCGCGTTGGATTCAAAGAGAGCAAATAAAAAGATGAAGTCGATTTGTTGACGACGCGATGCTCAAGCTACCGGTAAAGAGTTGGAGAGCTTGAGATTATCCGGTAGTGACAGAGGCCATGGAGGTATTTCATGTCGCAGTTTGGAGACTTAGGTATTTGGTTAGTTAGTTATTCACTAAAAGCAAATGCCCTGCCAGTTGCATCAGGCTTCGATAGTTACCTACCAAGGTAACATGGGACTCTGTCAGAGAGCTCTTGTATAAGAGGTAGGTACCTGTAAGTAGGTAATCAGCTATGAAAGATCAGCTGTGAGCTGACTTGAATTTCTGGCAGAGGTTGTGTACCTACCTAATCTTAACTTTTATTGGGTATGAAACGAGGCCAGAGTTGCGGAGAACGTCTTGTTCTGGTACGCATGGTCTAAATACTGTGTGCAATCCCTTCTAGAAGAAGTATGTTACTATTTACGGTGCCACAGCTGTAACTGTCTAAGTTAGGTACCTCCAATCAGCCTCGTGCTACTTGGGAATTGACAGTTTATTCGTGCATCGCCACGCCATCTCTTGTGAATGACGATTTATTAGATAGTCCACAAAGAGCTACCCAGGTTGTGAACTTGGGCACTCATTTACTCATAAACTATGGCGACTCCGTACTATGTACTTACCAACCCACCGAATGTCTCAGTACTCAGCATTGCCCCCCGTTCGCCGTTGTCGGAAGTGACAGCCTGTTTGCGCCCCTCCTTCCTACCTCGAAGTGCGTCAGTTCGTGGGGACTACCTTATCTCTAATGCCAGAAACGCTTCCAGGGTTCTCTATCACGCCTATCTAGATAGGTAATTCAGGGTCCGGCTTAGTTGGGCCTTCTAACCGTGGTATCTGCAAAACGCACTTATCTCGTCCCGTAACCAGATCCCCCTCGTAACGCAACAATCACCAAGTTGTCCCTGCGAAGTATCAGTAGTACTTGAACGTCATCTTTGACTACACCATCTAATATACCGACGGACTAGTGCAGAGAGACCTATAGACGAGACCATGGCTACGGAACCCAAGGGCCGCCTCGCTGGCAAGAATGCCATCATCACTGGCGCTGGCGGGTATGTCCCCCCCCCCCCCTCCTCGGCGCCCTTGCTTCTGGGCTCCCGGTGATGTGAAGACGGACAGTTAACACAAAGCACGATAGTGGCATCGGCCTGGAGACGAGCATCCTCTTTGCAAAGGAGGGCGCAAGGGTGCTGATGGCCGACATCTCCGACCCGGCCCTCGAGAGGGCAAAGGCCAAGGTCCTCCAGCTCGTGCCCAACGCCCCCCGGGTTGAGACTATAGTACGGCAACCTCCTCCGCACCACGGCCAAGCCGGGCTCTAAGAACACTCCGCGTGCTAACTTACCGGTTTTCCCCCCCTCTCCCAGGTGTGCGACGTGTCCAAGGAGGCCCAGGTCCAGGCCATGGTCGAGTCGCTCGACGCCTGGGGCGGCCTGGACGTTATCTTCAACAACGCGGGCATCATGCACGCGCGCGACGACGACGCCGTCGGCACGCCCGAGGACATCTGGGACCTGACCATGTCCATCAACGTCAAGGGCGTCTGGTTCGGCTGCAAGCACGCCGTGGCGGCGCTGCGGCGCAACGGGAAGACGCGCGGCAGCGTCGTCAACACGGCCTCGGTCGTCGCCCTCGTCGGCTCCGCCACGCCCCAGCTCGCCTACACGGCCTCCAAGGGCGCCGTGCTCGCCCTCACCCGCGAGCTCGCCGTCGTCCACGCCCGCGAGGGCTTCCGCTTCAACAGCCTCTGCCCCGCCCCGCTCAACACCCCGCTCCTGCAGGACTGGCTCGGCGACGACGCGCCCAAGCGCGCCCGCCGCGAGGTCCACTTCCCCGCCGGCCGCTTCGGCGAGGCCGTCGAGCAGGCCCAGGCCGTCCTCTTCCTCGCCAGCGACGAGGCCGGCTTCGTCAACGGCCACGACATGGTCGTCGACGGCGGCATGACCAAGGCCTACGTCACCCCCGAGGGCCCCCCGCTCGCCGCCCCGACCAACAATGCTCTCAAGGACGAGCTCTAAGCGTGGGTGGCCCGTAAGCTGCCGGCGTTACTCATGTCATGGTTTGGGCGTTCGGGTTTTTTTGCATTATTAATCGGATCTGTGGGCGGTTCTAGATACCCAGCAGGGGTCCAGGATGGTTCTTTAGTCAGTTCGGAGACTGCCAGGTTTTACGCGAGGATGGCCTGCGAGGACATATCTCACTCGAGTAGATACAGTAACTACGTGGGTATTCAGGCAAAAATCTAATCAAGTGAGTCTTAACAGCTTCTCTAATACTAATGCTATGTGAATCCCCTCTATGATGCACTTCTTATATACACGGGGTAAAAATATAGATAGATAAATAGATACCATGCCCAAGCGCCAACACTCCCTTTCATACCAATAACCTATATTTTTTTTTTAAACCTTGCGAGACAAGAAAAAGGAACGCTCATTCGAATTGTCCCTCCGTATTGCCCTCGCCCATGCTCTTGCTACTGCTGCTCCCGCTTTGGATGGCGCCGAGGATGCCGTCGATGTAGCTGGCGCCGCTCCACTTCTGGTGCGTGATGACGTCGCAGCCGAGCTCCTTCTCGCGGCGCTGCACGAGGTTGACGTATGCAAGCATGCCGTCTTTCTTGTACTCGCGAGCCAGCTCGTTAGTGATGGTAGCGGTGCTGTGGATGCCCGCGAGCGAGATGAGCTGCAGCACGAAGCCCTCGCGCGCAATGTCCCAGATGAAGGACCGCAGCGTCTCGTCCGTAAAGCCGTGCGCCATCCAGTTGAACGAAGGCGACAGGTTGTACACGAGGCCCTTGCCCGGGTGCACCGCACGCACCGCGCGGCCGAGCTTCCGCGCCACCTCGACGTTGGGGTCGCCCGTCTCAACCCACAGCAGGTCCGCGTAGGGCGCGAAGGCGAGGGCGCGCTTCGTCGCCGCCTTCATGCCCGCGAGGTAGTGGTAGTAGCCCTCGCGCGTGCGCGGGACGTCCCAGTTCCACTTGATGGGCTTCTCCACGAGGGCGTTGGCGAGCTCGCGGCGCCGCGTGATGCCCGTGCTGCCGTCGGCTGTGACCGCGGCGAGATAGCCTTCGATCTGATCCTCACCGACGCCCTGCGCGCGCATCTGCTCGACGGCGGCCTCGTCAAAGGTGACGAGCTTGTGTGATTTGACCCATTTGGCCTCGAAAGCGTCGATCTCACTTCCCGAGACGCCGTTGGCCTCCATCTGTTGCAGGGTCTCGGCAAGGGGTACGACGCCTTCCTCCGCGACGCCGAGGATGAACTCGTGGTCACGGGTGTCGATGGCGCTCGAGATAAGCTTGCCGCTCTCCGAGTCGGTTCGCGCGAGCACCATGTTCTCCGTGCCCATCACGTCCCACTGGAAACGTGCCGCGACGAGGCGATTGATGTGCTCGCCTATGGGCACTAGTACCTTGCCCGCGAGATGTCCGCACTTCTTGCCACCATGCAACTGATCCTCGAAGTGCACAGCTGCCGCGCCATTTTCGGCAAACAGCTTCGCGAGCTTCAGTACGGCACTGAGACCTCCGTGACCGGTATCACCATCTGCTACGATGGGCCGTAGGTAGTCGACGTAGGGGGTATTCTTGCGCTCCTCAGGCGTCATCTTGCGGCGCAGGTCCCATTGCTTGCGGTCGTGCATGGACTGTGCCTTGGCCATGCGCTGCACCTGGTTGGGCACGGTGTTATAAGGGTAGTCACCAAAGTCGGGGGAGACCTCATTCGTCGTCGTTAGGACGCTGGAGCAGGCCCAACCCGAGATGTAGAGGACTTCCTGGTGTGGCGCCTGTTGCGTCATCTGGACGGGGTCGATAGCTCCCACTGCAGATCAGAACAGGTGTTAGTAGACTGAGCTCGCCCTGTTCTGTGTCTGTGACGTACTAGTATGTATGGGCTCCCCCGCGGCCTCTCTCTCCTTGATCAGGTTGAAGAACTTCCGCGCCATGACAGAGCTCGGGTAGTGTTGCATCTGGGAGCCACGCTTCGACACGACATCGGCGGCAGTATATGGCCGCCGAATGCCGGCAAACCTAGGCGAAGACCACCAGGCTTCGACGTCTTTGATCTGGGATTCGTACAGAGCGTCCTCAGCAGCGCCGGCCTTCTGGGCCTCGGGAAGCAACTGGAACGAGTCCGATGCCAAGGCGGTGGACACGGGCGGTTCGACAGGAGGTAGCGACATTCTCGCGACAGTGGAAGAGATACACCGAGTCGAGGCTATGCAAAGGGGGGTTCGAGAGGCCGTCGCGAGCCGGCGAGGGGCTCGAATAATAGCTCGACGAAGCATGGCGGGCAGTGTGATCGACTGAGTAAAACGGGATCGCAGAAGCCGTGTACGTCGCGGATAAAACTATGCAGCCCACACTGACGCTCTGCACCGCATGCCCAGGTATGTATATACGAAGGGCTCCAGAATCAAAGGCCGTTAAAGGAGTGGCAAGTCGAGGAAAAAGGGCAGCAGAAGCCGCGGATATGTCATGGTCGGGGGCTCCGATGTCAAGTCGGAGCGTCGCCGTGGGTTCTTAGAGCTGCCAGAGAGCTCCTTACCTGCTAGAATTATTAATAGGTGGGCCCCCGGCTTTGTTCGGTCAGAAGAGTACGGTACGTGGGTACTTGCACTTGTGAGTTGGCACTCACTCACTTACACTCACCAGCCAGCCTGAGGTACGGCAACTCTGTTAGGTAGCTGTCGTTACTTAAGTAGGTACCTAATCGATGAATTGCATATATGTGAGGCTTCAACGCTCCTCCGACAATAGGTACCTACCTATGAGTTCATCCACGTTCTTATAACTCGTTATTCCATCAGAAAGCTAGCAGGTATGCTGAGGCGAGATTGGGCTTCGTTCCCTGCAGCCAAGAGCCATTCCAGCGACCCAGTACTCCGTACTCACCACAGCCAACCCTACGTACAGCTTTACCTAGGTTAACAATACACCGCAATGGACAAATGGAGATGCGTTGATTGGTCAATGGCCGACGAGCGGCCGGTTCCTGAGGATCAACATTGTGCCCAGATAAGGAGGTAGGTACCTGGCTACTGTTCTAGTCTCAGGCTTAGCATCATGACAGCCACCGGTTTCCCTCGGCTCAGGCGGGGGAGGGCCGCGGTCAGAGGGGTACCCCACAGTCCCCCCAGTATCCCTGTTACGTAGGTACCACCTAGGCATGTCATGCCTCGTGGACAGGATGAGACTTGCATAAGACAGCGCCTATTTTACACCTACATAGTATATCTATCTAAACTCCCAACCCATTCGAGCCCTCAACTACTGATTAACAACCTGTACGAGTAACCCTTCTCCGTAGATGTCCACTACGTAACTAGTTGTAGTATACGTAGATTTGTCCCCTGGGAGATCCATGGCGCGCCCCCACCCACACAGCTCCTTGTGTGGGGTAAGTTCTCGATATCTAGGTACCTAACATACCTATAACGTACTTACCTACGGGTGAGCATGGTTGCGAGATATGTATCTGGGTTAGTACGGTACGTTGGGCTCGTGGCAAACATTGGCTATGGAATACGTACAGAGACTTACAAATGGTAAAATGTATCTAGAATATATACTTAAGTAATGATGTAATGCCATGTGTGCCGGATCAAGCCTTCCATCTTCGTCTTTTCTTTGTCTGATACGAATTTGTTACCGTCTTCGGGCGAAGCACTCCATCTCTAAGTGGGCAGGTACTTAAATACATAACTTCTTTTGTAGTACAACGACAGAGCAAGGAGCCAAGCTCACCTACCAAGTAGAGCAAGAGCCCTGTCCCGAATTCGGTACCTGACTATACCCGACCTCTAAGCTGTACCTAAGCTTACCAAGTCCGTACCCTTTGTTTGCAGAACCCCCTGCCTGGAGAACAGCGCTAACATTGCTGACCCCCGGAGCAGAGGTGGAATCCCTTCGCCTCATTCCACAATTCCGAGAAGCGCGGGCCGAGAGAACAGCTCAACTACCGCCTGCTTTCTCCGAGTTGTTCCTCGCTTTGTTTCCTTCCTGTGCCAACAGTTGAAACTCCAGCTACTCGAGGCTCTCGTCCCGCCTGCACGTACACAACCATACTTCACCAATCTTGTTGCGTCGCCTCGTGTCACTCACTCGTGTCACTCACCCGTCTCCTACCCGTCTCCTTACCGCTGTTCACCCCCCCCCCCCCCCACCGACCATGGCCATGAGCATTCGCGCGCCGACGAGGGCATTGGGCGCCCTGAGAGTAAGCATCTTTTACCAACTGAACTACGCAGTCGATTGGCACTCCACTCAACACCACTCTCCCTGGAATGCGAGCCTGGAACTAACATGGCCGACTGCCCCAGCAACAACGTGCCGTGCCCGTGCCCGTCGCCGTCGCCCGAAGATGTTACTCTGCCTCCTCGGAGCCTGACCTGAAGGAGACTCTCAAGGAGGTCATCCCTGCCAAGAGAGAGCTTTTTAAAAAGGTCAAGGCCAACGCCTCTGCCGTCCTTGGTGAGGTCAAGGTCGAGAACACCATCGGTGGCATGAGGTAGGATGGCCCCACCATGCACCCCCAACCGGCCAGAACGTCGCCGACGCTGACTGGGTTACAGAGGGCTCAAGGCCATGCTGTGGGAAGGCAGTGTCCTGGATGCCAACGAGGGCATTCGGTTCCATGGCCGAACCATCAAGGATTGCCAGAAAGAACTCCCCAAGGGCAAATCCGGCACAGAGATGCTGCCCGAATCCATGTTCTGGCTACTCTTGACCGGCAAAGTCCCCTCGGTAGCCCAGGTCCGCAAGTTCTCCCGGGAGCTGGCTGAGCAGGCTCAACTTCCCGACTTTGTCAATAAGATGCTCGACAACTTTCCTCGGGACTTACACCCCATGACTCAATTTGCCATTGCCGTCAGCTCACTTAATTATACTTCTAAGTTCGCCAGGGCTTACGAGAACGGACTGAACAAAGCCGACTACTGGGAGCCTACCTTCGACGACTGTATCAGCTTGCTGGCTAAGCTGCCCACAATCGCCGCTAAGATCTACCAGAACTCGTACCGCGGTGGTGGCGCCTTGCCCGCCGATGTCGACATCGAGCAGGATTGGTCTTACAACTTTGCCGCAATGCTCGGCAAGGGTGGGAAGGAGAACGAGAACTTCCAAGATCTGTTGCGACTATATCTCGCACTTCACGGTGATCACGAGGGTGGTAACGTGTCGGCCCACGCCACTCATCTCGTCGGTAGCGCTTTAAGCGATCCCTTCCTAAGCTATAGCGCAGGCCTCCAGGGTCTAGCTGGTCCCCTACACGGGTATGTTTTTCCATGATGCCAACTTTCATCTTGGCGGTTTGTGCTGACCGTCCACGCAGTCTGGCTGCCCAGGAAGTCTTGCGCTGGATCCTCCAGATGAAGGAGAACATTCCCGCCAGCTACACCGAGAAGGATGTCCATGACTACCTCTGGTCTACTCTGAACAGCGGACGCGTTGTTCCCGGATACGGTCACGCCGTCCTCCGTAAGCCCGATCCTCGTTTTGAGGCTTTGATGGACTACGCGTCTGCCCGCCCCGAGATCGCCAAGGACCCCGTCTTCCAACTCGTCAAGCTCAACAGCGAAGTGGCTCCTGAGGTCTTGAAGAAGCATGGAAAGACGAAGAACCCTTACCCGAATGTCGACTCGAGCAGCGGCGTATTGTTCCACCACTATGGTTTCCACGAGACATTGTACTATACCGCCACCTTTGGTGTCAGCCGCGGACTGGGTCCTCTTGCTCAGTTGATTTGGGATCGTGCACTTGGTCTGCCCATTGAGCGACCCAAGAGCATCAACTTGGAGGGTATTCTGAAGCAGATTGGCGCGTAACGATGGAATTGGTTGTATATGAAGGACCGCATCTCGCTGGCGTTTGTTGGTTATATCCAATTAGCTAGGTTTCATTTATCATCTTTTGAGGAATCGATCTTATGATGGTTATTCATTTTACCTTGTTTCCTGTATCCTCGAACCCAGTTCTTCCAGTGCCGCCTACTGGGGGAGCAGCCGTCTCCTTGACACCTTACATGAAGGGCACAGGTTCGCGATTGTGTCATTGAGCTATAAAAGTAGCGAGAGTATCGAGGCGGCTTACGATTATGTCGGAAAGCGACAATGACCCTCACATTGGGTCGTGTGAAGCTTTGACGTGTCGAGCACGAACTGCTGAAGCTCGCTTTACCCCTCGGTGGGGTCATCATCACCATACGTCAGTGGTGCATGAGCTGCCCTGCATCCCGGGGTGACAGGAAACGGAACAGAGCTGATTGTCCGCCGTCGTAGTGTATCTGGGGTACACGGGGGGCCCAGCAACCTCTCATTGCGTTCCTCGGACCAGGTGCTGTGAAGACCCTTGCAGGCCAGATCGCCCTCATGCAAATTAGACTAACCTGAAGGGGCACATCCGAAGGAAGTCTCCGTGTCCTGACAGCGCCTTGTTACCATCACGTGGTTGGCGTGTTACATTCGGAGGGCCTGGAGGCTGCTACCTACCAAGTTGCGTTTCGAGGTCGCCTGCGATGCAACGGCACGGCATATCACCCTAAAGATAAAAAAAGATGCCAATCTGGGCTTCTCGCTTATGGTGGATGGGAGCATATGCAAGGCTCTAGATCTAAACGGTATCCTGCCCCTGTTCCTGGCGCCCTCGTCAACACGGCTAAAGAGGTTAAAAACAGAGTCGACTCACAGAATGGGCCGCCCCAGGGCTCTGGACCGTGCCGGAGGATATTGCGTCCACAGCGCTCGTTGCTCGGCGCGATCGGAGAAGAGCGAGCGACGTAGCATTGCAAGGTAGCAGCGGCCTAGGCCTCGGGTTTATGGGGCGGCTTGTCTATGCCTCATGCTCAGGCTTCATAGGACGTCTAATACGAGCATTGGCTCTTATATTCCACTTGCTCACTTATTTTTCTTTAGCCCGGCTGCTGCCGCTGCCGTCTAAATGACCGTTTTATGACACAATTCACTTACTAACTTTGCAAGAGCATATTTCATAAGCACCTCCACTATCGCGGAAGCTAGCCACAATGCCCCCTTATATTGTTGCGTGTCAGCTTGTGCCGTCGTGATAATCAAAGCTCAATCTATCACTGCTTGGACTTTTTCAAAAATAGCATCAGGTCGAGGCTCGATATTGAACGGACCGTCCAGCAAACCCCTGCCACTTCATATCCGAACCATGACCTAGATTTCAGTCAGTGTGACCTATAGACAGAGTGTGTATAGTCGAGCTCGATCCGACAAAGTCACTCCGCCCCACCTACGAGAGAGCGCGCCGCTTCGATGGTCAACACTAGACTCGAGATGGCCTCTCGTCACCGCTTTACTCACACTTATCTTTCCATCTCGAGCTCGCATCAACAGTTTCTCTTGGTAATGCGTTTCTATAAAAAGAAGATCTCCACATTGTATCCCAGGAACCCAGGGAGCTAGACGACGCCATTTAATATGAATTCATCTATGAGGCCTTGTTTTTAATTCAACCGCATATTCGCGAGGCGGGCTGGAAGGGCCATCGTCAGCAGCACGTCCGAGGCTGAGGGTCCGTCTTCTCAAGTTGCCAACTCCGGGAGCGTATGTCTCCAATTTCTGACAATGGCGTCGAAATCATGGATCGATGCCCTCAAGGGAACATCGGAGGATGTGTGCTTCGATGACCAAATCGACGACGTCGACGAGTATAAATACATGACCTCTCATACCGTTGTCGATCTTTTCTTCATCAGCACTCATCAGCATACTCAAGCAACTCAGCTCGACTCACAAAACCCACAACCCACACTCTCCTCACAATAGTGATTTGCACTCAACACCTCAAAACACCATCACCATGCTCTCCTTCATCACTCTCTTCGGCGCTGCCCTCGTGGCTGCTAACCCCATCGTCCTCCCCGGCGCTGGCAGTGGCACTGCTCCAGACCCAAGCCAGATCCAGATCACGAGCGTTTCTGCCAGTGGCAATGGCTGCCCCCAGGGATCCGTCTCTACTGAGCTGTCTCCCGATCGCCAGGTAATTTCATACTACAACATTGTCTGAGCCCTTATACTGATATCCATCAGGTTGTTACCTTTGGCTTCGATAAGTTCCAGACATTCATTGGGCCCGGTCTTTCGCCCGCGGACAGGACCAAGAACTGCCAGCTTCACTTGAACCTCAAGTACCCCGGTGGATTCCAATTCGCTGTTGTGAGTATCTATCAATTCATGAGTGAGACAGGAATGGTGCTCATGAACTTGCCAGGTCGAGTCTACCTACCACGGTTACGCACAGCTTGAGAAGGGCGTCACTGGAACCTTCTACTCGACTTACTACTTCAGCCAGTCGCCTGCTGACACCGTGAGTGAAGACACTATCTATGAATTGAAGAGAAACATGAGCTGATGGCGGAACAGACTACCACTCAAACCTCGATCTCTGGTGGCGGTATCTGGGAGTTTGGCGATGTGAGTTCCTCTTCGCTTCTTTCTCTCTTCGGGGTGATAACCTGAGCTCCCGTTTATTCTTATCCAACCGCACGTTCACAGCCGTGAATATGGCTGACACTACACCCCCAGGTCTACACCAAGCAGGACCAGGTCCCCACTGCCTCGGTCATCTGGTCGCCCTGCGGCGCCACCGGCATCCTCAACGTCAACAACCGCATCGCCCTGGTGTCGACGAACACGACCGCCTTCGGCACCATCTCCGACGACGATGCCACCGTCTCCTTGACGCAACAGCTCCACGTCGCCTGGCAGCCATGCAAGTAAGCAGCCGGCCCCCAGAAAGCCCACCGCGCAGTGTGAGGTGGGAAGGGCTGGTGAGGGGGAGAGGATGATAGGGAGAGATTTTCAATTTTTCGTACCACCTTTATGACTTTGTTGAGACTTTGCATCGCGTTATCGTAGCGGGAAAAAGGAACTGTTCATGTGCACTTCTTCGTTGGCATGATATTACCGCAGCATATCGTTTAGCTTTTGAATTTGAAAAGGCATTTTTTATCCTATATTTTCTCATCCGCCTTGGCTTAATGTGACTTACTGCCCGGACTAGCATGAGCTATTCGCCCTCATGAGAACATTTTCAACTTTCTCACACAATCAAGTAAAGCATATGCCAGAATAAATAATTCGTTTTATAATTCAACTCAAGCCATTTGATGCGATCGACTTTTGAAGTGCTTTGTATAATTCGTTATTATTGGCAAAAGGGTTCGAGGTGAAGATGTTCATCTCTCGGACGACATACCTGTTGAGGGGCCGATGACGTTGATCGACGTCACCAACACCATGATCGTTGCATGCTATGCTTGCCTGGCTTCACTCCCACGCGCGCCATATCTATAGTTTACTAGTCGGAATTGATTTATTAATATTCAGTCAGCTCAATTGTGTACATCTAGAATAAAATCAGCAATCCCACGATATACAACGGAATCTTACCGCCAGTCGCCCAAGCAAACCCCACGATGCCAATTGACTACGAGGGCACAAAGGTGCCCACGAGCTACGCAACCTGCAGCATCGGCCACAGCGCCGCCCACACGCTCCCGGAGAAGCTAAAGGCCATAGCCTCGGCGGGGTTCGACGGGATCGAGCTCTCGATGCCCGACATACTAGCCTACGGCAGAGAGCTGGACGGCGAGGCGCCCGACGCCCGCGACTATGACAGGCTGGCCGCGCTGGCTGGGGCCGTGCGGTCGCTGGCGGCGGCGCACGGCCTCGCGATCCTCATGCTGCAGCCCTTCGCCAACTTCGAGGGGTGGGCCGAGGGGTGGGTGCGCGTCGCCGCGGCCGCGGGCGCCGACATGCTGCAGGTCGGCGCGTCGGACAGCCCCGGGATCGCCGCGGATGCGGACGCGCTGGCGGCGGACCTGGCGGCGCTCGCGGACCTCTGCGCGCCGCGGGGCCTGCGCGTGGCGTACGAGAACTGGTGCTGGGCGACGCGCGCCCCCCGGTGGCGGGACGCCTGGGACCTCGTGCGGCGCGCCGGCCGGCCGAACCTGGGGCTGTGCCTGGACACGTTCCAGAGCGCCGGCGGCGAGTGGGCGGACCCGACGACGGTGTCGGGCCTGCGCGAGGGCGAGGGCGAGGGGGGCGCCTCCTCGCGGGACGAGCTCGACGCGAGGTGGAGGGAGAGCCTGCGCGACCTCGCCGCCACCGTGCCCGCCGACAAGATCTTCCTGCTCCAGATCTCGGACGCGTACCGCATGGACCCGCCGCTCGACGCGGAGCCGGACGCCCAGGGGCTCCGGCCGCGCGGGCGGTGGAGCCACGACTACCGGCCGCTGCCTTTCGACGGCGGGTACCTGCCCGTCAAGGAGTTCCTGGACGCCGTGCTCGCGACGGGGTTCAGGGGGTGGCTGTCTGTGGAGGTGTTTGACGGTCGGGGCAAGGAGAAGTATGAGGATATGGGCGAGTATAGCCGGAAGGCTATGGCGTCTTTAGAGAGGTTGTTGCATGACTGATTAGGGAATGGATTATTTCTCGGATATTACTTACTTATTAATGGGTACGTAATTATGAATATTCCTTAAAGCCTAGGAAACTTAAAGCTGGCAATTTACAGCGTTAGATTGGCTATATATATGTAGATTAAATATAACTCTATCACCCGCTCACTCTCGTCCAGCCTGTCGGCTCCAACCCCTGATGATAAACCCCCTCCGAAATCAACGCTTCAGCAGCACCTGACCCTACAAACTCCCACGCGCCCGCGGTCTTGTCGAGCGCGATCTCTCGCGCCGCCGGGTCGGGTATGGCGCGGGCCAGGAGCTCGAACTCCGGGCACTCGGCCGCGGCGCGGAAGAAGGCGGCCGGCCACTCGGCGCCCGCGCGCGCCTCGGCCCGCCGCATCTGCCTCTGCGCCTCCTCGATCTCGCCTTTCTCGACACGCACGCACTCCATGTCGCCGGCGCGGATGCCCTCGGCGACGCCGCGCCACGCCCGACGCGACTCCCACGGACTCTGCTCCGCGAGCGGCCGCAGCGCCATCTCGCCCGCAGCCACGTCGTCGACGTCGAACTCCTCCACCACAGCCCCCGTGTCGCACGCCCGGACAGTGAGGCGCCCGCTCCACTGGCCCGTGACCTCGAAAAGCCTCTCCCCGACCCCGGCCCCGCCGTCCCGCGCGCGCGCCAGCGTGGCCCGCACGCCGTTCCTCGCCCCGGCAGCCCACCGCCACGCCCCCCGCCGCCGCCGCCGCGCCCCCGTGAACTCGACCGTCGACACGAAGCCCGAGCTCGAGACGACGTAGCAGACGCCCTCGAGCTCCGGGTACGCGGCGCCCGTCAGCAGGCCCCTGACGGCCATGGCCGGCAGCGTGCGCAGGTGCGACTCGCCGTGGCGTGCGTCGCGGATGAGGGCGTGGCCCGTCTGCCGCACGCGCACGCCCGACAGCGGGCCAAACGTCGTCGACTGCGCGACGTAGCCCGACGACGAGACGCCCGCCTCGAGGTTGTACGCCGCGCAGGCCGTCACCGGCGGGTGGTGCGACACCTGCTCCGCGACGAAGCGCGTCGCGCCCGCGCCCGCGTCCCCACTTTGCTGCTGCTGCTGCTGCTGCTGCTGCTATCGCCGCCATTGCTACTGCTGCTGCTACTGCCCCTGCTCCTGCCACCGCCGCCGCCGGTGAACTCGCCGATGAACAGCTCGCCGAGGAACGGGTTCAGCGGCTTCCGCGGCGCGCCGCTCGCGTCCGCGGCCGTGGCGAGCTGCGGCTTCAGGCTACAGAGAAAGTTCTTCAGGACCAGGAGGGCGCGGCGCGCCGCGTCGGCCTCGTAGGCCGGTGCGAGGAAGAGCTCCCGTCTCGACGCCCACGACGCCGGGATCTCCGTGACCGAGGTGGGCGCGAGCACGGAGGGGGGCGCGGTGATGTTGGAGAGGTCGCACTTGACGGTGGCGAGGTAGGCGAGGAAGTCTCTCAGTTGGGAGAAGTTGGTCCGAGACGCTGTCATGATGGTTGCCTCTCTTGCCCCCCGCGGGAGACTGGCTCTGACGTGCTGCCGCTTGGACGCTGAATCGAGTGATGTATGGCTGGTTACGATGTCATGCTTGTATTTTAAATCATTTGTGTCCCCGTATTATAACGCTTCCATAGCTGGTATTCTCTTCCTCCCCAACAAAATATTTATAAAATTTTTGTAAATCAATGTGTTGCGACAAGAAGACTTTTATTAGACAGCTGAAATGGATGACGTAGGTGACGTCGGGGACAATGACATGCCCTCACTTTTAGCGCCGTCAACGATGCTCACTTTACGTATGTGAAAGATGCTATTAAGTCAGCAAAGTACTAACTAGTACATTATTTGACTATACTACTTCTTACACTGTCCTTCATTGGCGGAAAGTAAACTTATTGTCTGACTTAGACATAGGTAAAAGTAGTTAGAGTGTACTTCACAGCGAAGATCTGCCAGAAAACAAATACGTATAAACTGTCACCGAACCCACCAATCAACGATCACTAGCACATCCCGAATTGGCAACCTGTCGGTCGGGGTCGAACTGAGATATTTTTCACACAGCAAAGCCAAGCCCAACAAAACATCACCCGTCCAGGACGTATATAAAAAATCACCAAAATTTCAAGATAAAGAAAAAAAAAACACTTACAATGAGTGCACAAAGAAGCGCAGACCGCCTAGCAGCGAGCCTGCGCCGCGCCACAGGAGACGCGCACCCCTCCCTGACCAGCGCCGTGATCCCGGCCCTGCTCCGCGGCATCGGCCGGACGGCGGCGGCGCTGCGGGCCGCGCACAGCGTCGAGACGGCCGGGTCTGAGAACGTCTTCGGCGACGCGCAGCTCAACGTCGACGTGCTCGCGGAGTGCCACTTCCGCGAGGAGATCGCCGCGTGCGCCAGCATAGCGGCCGCCAGCAGCGAGGAGGACCCCGTCGAGCGGCCGCGGTCCGCCGTAGCAGCGGGTGGCGACGATGCGGCGAAGGAGGAGCAAAACGGGGACGACAGTGACGATATCTATGCCGTCGCCTTCGACCCGCTGGACGGGTCCTCCATCATCACCCCGAATTGGGCCGTGGGGAGCATCGTGGGCGTCTGGGCCGGCCGGAGCGCGCTGCGGCAGGACCCCGGCCGCCAGGTCGCCGCCGTGCTCGGTGTGTACGGGCCGCGGACGACGGCCGTCATCGCCGTTCGCGTGCCGGGACGCGAGGCCGCGGCGGTGTGCCTCGAGGTCGGCATCCCCGGCGACGGGTCGCAGTGCGAGATCATCCGCGACCTCCGCCTCCGCGAGACGGAGAAGACCGGGGCGCCGCGGTACTTCGCGCCGGCGAACCTGCGCGCCGCCGCCGAGGACCCGCGGTACATGGCGCTCGTGACGCGGCTCGCGGCCGCGCGCTACACGCTGCGGTACAGCGGGGGCCTGGTGCCGGACGTGGCGCACGCGCTCGTCAAGGGCCACGGCGTGTACCTGTCGCCCGTGGCGCCTGGGAGCCGGGCTAAGCTGCGGCGCGCCTTCGAGCTCCTGCCCGTCGCCCTCGTTGTCGAGTGCGCCGGCGGCGCGGCCGTCGACCCGTCCGACGGCCGCCGCGTCCTCGAGACGCCGTTGCGGGATCTCAACGAGACGGCCGGGCTGGTGTGCGGGACGGCCGCGGAGGTCGAGCGGGCGATGGATGCGCTGCTGGGGTAAGCGACGGGACCATTGAGCGCTGGGGAGATAGAGAGTAGACTCCGAATCAGACGTGATGATTTACAGTGGGAGGGGATGGGATTTAGACAAGACTGCTGGCTAGACCGGGAAACTACAATTAGAGGAGTTCGTACTGTTTATCACTTGAACGTAGTTTCATCGTCACTTGTAATACTTGAGAAGTCTGAAATTGCTAAGCTACCCTTAGCTGGAGTTGAAATCAGTAAGAATACAACGGGTCCCTCAGATCCTATACACATATATCACGCAGGTACTTCGCCAAATCTATACATAGCCCACCCCATGCTCGACTCGTGGAACGTCCAAAGTTGCTTTCCCTGATCCTCACCAGCTGCACCGGCCGTGATGTAAGCCGGCATCAAGTGATCGAAATGCTGTGCAATATATTAGCAACTGCCCCTCTCACCATCGGCCCCCTCCAGTATCACAGCGCAACCGATAAAAACGCAGGGAGAGATCCTGAGTGAGAACTTACAGGATGAGCCTGGCGAGCATCGGGCCTCTTCGCCACCTCGGCCAACCGCGCCTGCCTCTCGCTGGGCGGGGCTTCCATGGCGGGCTTGAGGGCCTCGTCGAACGAGACCACGTACGGCAGCGGCCGCGGCGAGTTGAACGTGAATCGGAGGTCGCGAAGGTTGTGCACCGACATGCCGGCGCCGACGATGACGATGTTCTCGTCGCGCAGGGCCGCGACGGCCTGGCCGAGGCGGTAGTGCTGGTCCACGTCCGGGCTGTTGTACTGGCTGACCTGCACTATGGGGATGTTGAGCGGGTTTTTCTCTGGGTGGAAGGCTGAGGCGGCTTGTTAGATGGGACTTGTTCGCTACTAGAGAGAGAGAGACGCTGTGCGCATGCGAGAAGAGTGGGCGGGGGAGCTCACCGACGGAGAACCCGACGTATACGCCGTGATCCAGGCCCCTCTTGACGCCCTCGGCCTCGATTCCTGCGTCCCGCAGCAGTCCGATGATCTTCGAGGCCAGCTCCGGGCTGCCTTTATTGGGGTACTGGACTTTATAGTACTCTGGCGGGAAACCATAGTAGCTGCTCGACCCCGAAATGTCCAGTTCAGTAATCCATCCTCAGTCAGCCGTGAAAGAAGGAAGGTGAGAGACGAACTCGTAGATGAGGTCGCTCGTCACCGCCGTGTTAACTTGTATGTCACGCGGCCCGGCCTCCCAGTGTGCCGAGAAGACTACAATTGCTTTGGGCTTCACTTTCTGTGTGATCTCCTGGCCGATCCGCTGCAGGACGGGATAGACTGGGTGTTCGGTATCGAACATTGTGTTGGGCTGGTTGACGAAGGGATGTCTTTGTCAGAGAGAGAGCTCACAACGACAACGGTTTCTGGCACGGAATTCCGGCATGTACTTACGCCGCCATGGCTCACAAAATAAACGGGGGTCCTCTTCGACATGGCTTTCGAGGTGCTGTTGAATGATCTCCCGGCTATCGCGGATGTCGATGCCGACGGTGGGAAAAGCGAACGTAGGGCGGGAGATATCCTGTTTGCGAGGAGATAGGCCACGATTGCGACGATGAGCGAGGATATCACTGCCAAGATCCTCCGCAAGGACCTTATTTCCATGTAGATAGGCGATCGAGTGGCGAGAGGGACGATGAGGGAATGGCAGAATTATGACAATAACACAATCGGCGATGGCTTCATTTGTCTCGGTTTATATGCATGGGGTGGGGTGGGGCGGGATGTCGCGCAATTACCAAGGATCTGTCAGCAGTTACCAAAGCCGAGAGCGAGGTCCATGGCGCTGTTCACGAATCGCCGTACAGCGGGGTTGTCTTTCCATTAGTGACAGACAGGACCCCGGGACCGTCTCGCATCGAAACTAAAGACTACTAACTAACTAAGTACCTGTTCTAGGGTCTGGAGATCGCTATTCTGCTTCTATTCTTTCGGAGCTTCGTTTCGCTCTCACCGGTAGATCAAACCATGGAAACCGGGTAAATATGCTGCATAGTTTTGTCGTCTTTGGGGAATTGTCCCCTTCCTAGGGACCACTCAAATTTAAGTACCTAACCTGCCTAGGTACTTACTTATCGTGACACGGAACAAGGAGAAGAAAAAAAGAAAGTTGTGACCGATGGAGGGGTTGTTTGTTACCCGGGAAGAGCTGGTGTGGGGCAAAATACCGATATACTTAGTGCTTAGTCCAACCTGTCTCAGTCGCCTCAACTACTCAACCTGCCTTGTGACCTCAAAGTCGACATACAAGTACTTAGCACTGGTTTGATGCCCGGGCTAGTGAATGATCTCAGCGTTTCGCGTAATCCTAGAAGCCTCATTGTCTATTAGATTTCTCTGTCTCGTCATCTTTATCGCCGTGTTCCTCTCCAGGACCCCCACCTGCTCAGCTGATCCGATCTTTTCTGACCCGACTAAGATGGCCATGGCACGAGCGAAGCCGCTCCTCATTGCGGCCTCTGCGAAGCATACGGCCACCGTCATATTCCTGCACGGCCTTGGCGACACCGGCTTCGGCTGGGCGTCGGCCGTCGAGAGCTGGACTCGCCGCAGCCAGCTCGACGAGGTCAAATGGGTGCTTCCTCATGCTCCACGCATTCCCATCACCGCCGTACGTGACCGCATCTCCGACGGAGACCCGCATGCGGGCGCATGGACCGGGGCTGACCGCTCATCTAGGCCGAGGGCATGTCCTTGCCGGGATGGTTTGACGTCGTACGTCCAGACCTACTCTACTATAAATACCTGATGCGACAGCGCACGACATGACATGTCCTGGCGCTGTGGTAGCTAGGCAGCTGTGGTATATCTAACAGAGTGACCAGTCGGCCCTGAACGGCGCCGTCGACGACATCAGAGCGAACCAAGATGAGCCCGGCTTGTTGCGGACGCGAGACTACGTCAATACCCTCATCCAGGCCGAGATCGACGCTGGCATACCGGCTAACCGCATCGTGCTGGGCGGCTTCTCGCAGGGCGGCGCCATGGCTTTGCTCACGGGCCTGACGGCCAAGGTCAAGCTTGCCGGCATTGTCGGCCTGTCTTGTTGGGTTCCACTTGACAGCAAAATCCCGAGTCTCATCCAGGAAAGTAACAATAACCAAGATACTCCCATATTCATGGCCCATGGTACGGTCGACCAAGTTGTACCCACGGCGTTTGGCAAGCTCTCGTACGAATTACTTAAGAAACTGAACTTCCCCGCCACCATGAAGCTGTACCCGTGAGTTACCAGCTCTACTCCATTTCCCCCCCGGTGCTACAATAGATAGGTTTTATCTCTAACATATGATGACATAGAAACATGCCCCATTCGGCCTGTGATGAGGAGCTGGACGAAGTCGAGGCTTTTCTCCATTCACGCCTGCCACCTCAGGAAGAGCAAAAGTCAGAGCTATGAAGTGCCGTGGCTTAAGTGGTCCTCTTATTAGAGATTATGACGATTGCTCCGATCGTTTTAAACAATATCCGTTTCTTTAGCGTACCTAGAGAAGATGTCCCATGATCCAAGAAGAAAAAGAAAAGAAAAGAAAAGAATCGGATGGGATGGGATAGAGTGAGCAAACGTGCACTTTTATTACTGCCTTTTCGGAATGTGCCGAGTATATACCTGCCAACTTAGAACCTGGGAGAAATAAGGATTAAGAGACTAGGTATTCTACAATGAGTGCAGGAATTCTAGCCTGACATGATGTGCTAAATTTTACTGGTGACTTGTTATATATGCCCTGGCTGGCTGTTATGCAAGCCTGAAGATGTTGCAGCATGACATCTCTTCGTTTTCTCTATGTAGCTCACCCTTCTCAATGTCCCTCCCTACTCAAAGGCGGAAACCCAATCCAGGTTTCTTTTAACATCATGTTCTCTCATAGTGTTAGCAAGTTAACTGCGCAAGGGATTAAGCCCTATAGCGGCGTGTGACTGTAGATCAGGAATCGACTGAAAGTAGACATACCTACTTAACTACTGACCTAAGTTAAGTATTTCTTATCATGAAATAGAATTCTGGCCATCCTACTAAGGCGACGATGTGGAGGGGTAGGTCCCAGTCTAGCGCTGCTACAGAGGTAGCTGACCAGGTGATTGGAACGCTAATGAACGCCTACCTACAGGGTACTTACAGTACGTACCCGCCCATACCAAGCAGGCAACCTCAGAGCGGGACATCACCTTCTTTATCTCCAGGACGTCAACTAACAGCTCTTCCTCATCTCATCACCTGCGGTACTAAACTTCTCCTCAAAGTGCTCTGCAGACTCTGCCTTGCCTCTCCCCCCCTGTTTGTCCATCGTCGAAGCCATGCTGCCCTAATAGTTATAGTACGACGTTATATCATTCCATATCACAAGCTTATCTGGCCTCGGCCCCTGCTCGTCCCTCCTAAAAGTAAACAAAGCCGACCAGTAATATCGGCTGCTATTCGAATAGAGTAAAGGTTTACTCGATCACCCGCATCACCTACGGAACCTGATCGCAACGTCACATGATGGCGACAAGGGCAGCGGAGGGGGTACGCACCCCCTCGCCGTCTCGAGTTCCCTTGCCCGGGTCGCCCACGTACTCGTATGCGTCGACCGCGAACCAGCTCTCCTCCCTAAACCTTCCGATGCCGCCGCCCCCACGGCCGTCGCATACTGTGCTCACAAAGGCCGACCTTGAGCAATCACAGCTGGCCTATTCGGACCTGCTCGCCACAGCCAAGTCTTACCGCATAGCCCTCGCCTCGCTCTCCAACGCGGCTTCGGCCTTCGGCGGTGCCCTCGAAGCCTGCGCACGTCTAAAGGAGTCTCGCGCCGACTCGCTCCTGAGCATGCCAGCCGGCGGCCCTCCCATCTCAGTGCTCTCCAACAGCTACACCATGAAAGCCACGTCCTGCACGGCCGACCACCTGATGAGCGCCAGCGGCGTCCACCACTTGGTTGCGAACCACCAGCAAATCCTGAGCGAGACGGTCTACCGGTCCTTCGAGGTACCACTGCTCCACGACATCGACAAGTGGCGGCGGGACATCGAAGATGCGGAGGAGGCCTACCAGAAGGAGGTGGCGTTGCGCAGCCGAGAGATCCGCCGTCTGGAAAAGGAGGGACTCAAGCTCCACAAGCAGCGGCGGCGGGACCTCTCCAAGTTCCGAGAGCACCTGGTGCAGCTCACGGGCAAGCTGGACGGGCTGTCTTCCCTGCACGGAGACCACGCCCAGGGACTACTGCGCGAGAGTCAGGAGGCGAGTACGAAGATCCTCGACGCCAGCTGCTCGCTCGTGCGCGCCGAGGTCGACATCTTCGAGAGCCTGGCGCGCAAGGGCTGGAGCGGCGGGGGCCTCGACGACCTATTGGAGAAGGGGCGGGACCTGTTCGCGGCCGACGACGACGCGGTCGCCGCGTCGGGGTCGGGGGCGGGGGCCGCCGCGAACGACGGGACAAAGCTGTTTAGTATACTGCCGCCCAAGAGCATACTGGCGGACTCGGCGTCGGACTCGGGGGTCGGGGGTCGAATACCCGGGCACCCGCGCTCGGACAGCCTGCTCGTCGAGACGGAGCGGTACCAGAGCCTGGCGGGGGCGGTCACGGACCGGGGAGACGCGGAGAGCATCTTCTCCGATTTCAACCAGAGTCGGGGCGTACGGCCATTCAGCCCACAACCCATACGCAGACAGGCCACGGACGTGATTATGGACCCGGAATCGCTCTTACAGGGAGACGAAGAATTCCTGGATCGGCCCGAGGTGGATGAAGCCACAGACAAAGACAACACGGAAGCGCGGGAGGGGCATGACAGCGATCGCGGCGGCAGAGGCTCTGCTTACGAAGATGATGATGATGATGATGATGTTGATGAGGAGGCGGAGAGGAATGCGACCCTCAGACCGAAGAAGGGCTCCTCGCCACAGGACATACGACTCAGCGAGGACGAAGGCCTGGCCGATGTGACGGTCGCGGACGGCGGGGTCTCGGCTGCGGACGAGGAAGCCGCCGAGTCGCCATGGCTGGACGAGGGACTGCGCGAGGCGAGCGCCCCGTCCGCGGAGGACACTTAGGGGAGGCTTCGCGGATGGAGCTTCGCCTCGAGGCGAGCCTCGTATACGGAGCCCTATCCAGACCCGGATCTGCGCGTTGGGCTCGCGGCAGACCCGGGTCCGGCGCCGGATCCGAGGCCGAGCACGGCCGCAGACGGGAGGGAGAGGGAGAGGGAGAGGTACGGCTCGGATGAGGCCGTGGGGCGGGCGGTGTTCTTGCATGGGGATTTTACGCACGGCGTTGGGTCTTGGGGGCCTCGGGATGCATTGGCTTCGAATTGTCTGATAACAAACCTCCATGGGGAGTCTAGATAGGGGGTTTCGTACATGTACTATTACCGTGTGCGCAGTCACCGAGCATGCGGGTTTATATATTTATTTTTTATTTATTTAAGGTTACGTTGTCCGTCGCATCTGTTGTCTAGGGTGTTCGATACGAACCTTGTCACTTTCACGAATTCGAATCGTTCCAGGTGCTTTGTGTGTGGGCACGTAAGGCGGACAGCAAGAAAGCGAGAATATGGTGAGATAGACAGACGTCTAGTTAAGCCAACGCCTGCTTTCGTTGTCTAGATATTCAGCTTCTAGTCATTGTCATCTATGGGGATAGATGCGCGCGTCCTGAGTTAGCCATTGTTTATTTTACGCTAAATAAGTATGTTGAACATAAGGACGAAAGGCTATGAACCCAAGAGTTAGGCAGATCTGAAGTAGATTAGGTATACTTAAAGCACGCATCGCCAAGGGAATAGCCAGGTATGAATCTGCAAACTACGCTTGAAAACCCCAACGTCTTGTTGTCAATTAGGACGTGGAAAGTCCAGCCATTTCAAGGATATTAAACTAGCGGGAATTGCGATGCAGGCGTAAATGAATAAATATATACTCCGGGCACAAAATACATAGTTTTCGCGCCAAACGTTTACCCTCCCTCCCTCATACCCTCATACGTATGACACGCTAACACGCTCGACGTGACTGAACTCCAACGAAAGATTAACGGAGGCGAAATCGACGGTCAAGGGCACGAAGGGGCTTGCGCTGCGCGCCTTGAGAGAATATCCCGACCTCCAAAAAGCATTTACCAGCTCAACTCCAATCGATTTCTAGCCGTCATCACGTTCCTTCTTTAGAGAGACATTGAATAATTGAGTTGAGTAATGCGCTGCTCTACTCTAGTCCTCCTTATCGCCGCTCACGAGCTCGTGGCCAAAGAGCCGGAACCAATAATCGAGCCAATACATGATTTTCCAGTAGAGGCTCGCCCTGTTCATGTCGAACTCGCCCACGTCGTTCCGGGGCACCTCGTTGCCGATCACGGCCCCGCTGAACCAGCCCAGCAGCGGTATGAGCGCGAGCACGCTCTCCGACCACGTGGGGCCCTTTTTCAGGGCGGCCTCGGCAGGCAGCAGTTTTATCCTCCTGGCCCCGGGGATGCGTCTACTCTGGGTTGTGTCGACCGCCTTCGGCTCGGAGTCGGGCTTGGCTTTCGGCTCCTCGGGCCCGGTTTCCAAGCCCGTCACCGTCGCAGTGGAGATGGTTGCTGAGGATACCGATACGAGCGCAGAGTCTATGGATTCCGTCGCCGACCGCGATCCTGACGGCCATGCGCCGGGTCTACTTAATCTGCGGCTGGGGCGGTCTGTGGCAGGTGATGGGAGGGGTGGTGGCAGGGCTCGACCGGAGCCATTGCGGGAATGCGACGCTCGCCGAGGGGGTTCTCGAAAAGAGTTTGGCCGACTGCTCTCCTCAATCATCCCAACATCACCGACGGCGTCGAGAACAGCCCCCATCTCCATGGGAGGCAGACCACGGTATAGCTCCGCATAGACGAGGTGACCCATAATTGACTGAGGAGAGGCGAACAGGGCAGCGCTGGCGGCTTCCTGCGACTCGAATGTGATCTTGATCCAGTGCTCTCCGCCTGCAATCTTGTTAACCCTCCCCCGCTCAGCCGGCGTCAGTGGCTGCCTCCGCGTCAGCGCCGCATCGCGCAGATCTGACTTCCACCGCCGCGCCTCGATCGGGGGCTCTCTGGAGTAATCCTCGCATATCCGGCCGGCGAGCTGTTCGTAGTGGTTGATGGCGGCATACTGCTGGGACGGGGATGCGTAGCCCCGGAGAATCACCTCGACGGGCTCTCTGTGGGGGACCGGTGCTTGACTGGTCGGCTTGGGGTCATCGTTCCTTGATCTCTGCTGCGACGGCTTGGCGGCGGCCTGCTCTGCCTGCTTGGCCAGATAGCTGGAGAATACTTTGTCGGCGCTCTGCATGGTGGCATCCTCGCGTTTCGGCGGCCCGCTCCCCGTCCTGGACCTCGACCGCCGTGTGGACTTGCCGAAAGAGCCTGTCTCGTTGATTTCGCGGGCGCGGGTGCGAGGCGCACCACGCTGACGGTCGTGTCTACGGAGAACCACGGTAAGCAGATGCAATGACGGTGAGAGCGAAGGAGAAGACGGGTCATCTAGTGTCTCGGCAACTTACTCTGCCCATATCATGGCATAAGGCCGCTGGATACCGTCGTCGCCGGTGTAGAGTTCCTCGTCCGGCACGTTATGGACGATCAAAGGCGGCATTGTTTTGTTTATGTCGGAGAGTCGCGGAACACGTCGGTTTGCCGCAGAGAACGTGTCGAGTTTCGGGCTCAGGGAGGTGCGGTGGCTCGATAAATGCGACAGGTCAGAGGGCGCGGGTTGAAGAATCAAAAGAAGAGCAATCGTCGCAAAGACCAATGAGACAGCCCGCCAGGTATCTCTTCTCTCTACCTAGGTCTCCGAGAAGTTGAAAGAAAAACTGCGGCTCTGAACTTCGTGGTGTCTGATTGGCGAAGCCTAGCCGCACTTAGGCCTTGTCCACATTCCCCGGCAACCAGCAACTGCCACTAGGTACCTAAGTACTTGGACAGCCCCACTACAGATAGCCATGTACCAGCTAGGTACCCCTACTATTAAACACACAGCTTCCTACTAGTTAGTTAGGTACTTAGGCACCTACCCATACAAGTGTGGTACACTCATACATGGGTACATTCATACATGGCTCTGCTCCACTAAATTTTCAGGAACACCAGAGCCGACCAACCAACCAACCGGCTAGGCGACCCCTGACGTAACATTACCTGCACGTACCAAGCAGAAAGCTTACCCTTGCTCTGTACATGCAGCTACCCCAAGGTCTACAAACTCCAAGTCAACGACATCACCAACTTCATTCACCTCGTCCCCGTCTGCCAGCGCCATATCCAATAGCCAATAGCCAATAGCCAGAATGTTTCGATTTGTAAGTAGTGAGCATAACCGGCAACCCCGAATGCCAGTGATGTCCGACCAGGGAGGCCATTACTGACGCGGTGGTGAATGGTGAATAGCGCAAGACCCTCGACATTGTCACCCTCTTCCACAAGCCCGGTTTGCCCGCCTCTGTGAGAGCCGCCACCGTGTTGAAGCAAGCCTCTGCGAATGCCACGGAAGGCGCCACTGAGGACCAGGCGAGCGACCACTCCCACCAGACGAATCCCCATCGTGCCGAGTTCGAATTGGAGATCACAGAGGAGCCTCCGACGGCCGACCAGCTCAAGACCATCCTCGAATACGTCGGCAAGAGCAAGATCGGCTCCATTGTGCAAGGCGCACAGACAGAGAACGAAGCCCTCAAGAAGCTCAAAGAGAATGCTAACAACTTCAATCGCCCCGTGGTTTGTCATCCCCGCATACCCACCACATCTCCCCCCTGGCTCTTCTACTCACATAGCACAGATTGTGGATTGGAACAATGGCAGAGCTCTTGCGTCAGATAAGGAGTCGGCGATCCTTAAGATGTTAAACCAATTAAATGAAAAGTAACTGCTTCAGGCGTATTCATTCAATGTATCAAGTAGTTAAGTCGGCCCCGCTTCTCTCGCCGGGTCGGGCCAAGTTTGTTTTTGCTGAGTGTTATGAAGCTGCAATCCGCAAATGAATGTGGGATTTATTGGGCTGGGAGGAAAGATATACTCAACCCCCAGGTACCTATTTTGACTGGGATGACCGAATGGCCCTTCCGCCGTTATTCTCCCTTCAGCGAGCTACCTATGCGGTTACGGTGTGGCATGCCCTTTGGCGTCTGTATTATATTGTCCTAGTGATGCACGTACAAAACTCGCTGCTCTATTAGTGCCTATTCATTATACACTCGCTTTTTTAAGGTGAATGTGAAGTCCCGGCCAAGCAGAAAGGGAAGCTGCAGGCCCTCGCATCACTGCACTTAGCCTTCCAATGACCCAACAGTGTCCTATTTAGTGTTTAGACAAATGCTTCATTCAAGTCAGTAACCATTCATACCCATATCGTGCAGCTTCATTGATCTTAGACAGGTTTTGTCAATCGTATTTGGGCAGAGCTATTACCTACGTACACAGTTTAGCCAGCCTCCCTTAACCAGACCAGCTGTGTCGTTTACAATGAGCAAACAGACGTTGGTCGTCCAGGCCAACCAACCCGCCTCCCTCCCGACCCTTCTCGGCCAGCTCCCTATTACCCATTCACTGTCGCCTCGGAGACATCGCTATTGAGCAGTTCCCAATACGGCATTATCCCACCCCCCATTGCCACTTGACTACCATTAACCACCTCGCCTCCATCTTCTACTTCTACCCATCTCTCTCCCATCTTCTCGTCCCAACGCACGCCTTCTTACTCTTCACTCCTTTGGTGTGCACAAACTTTGTTTTTTCTAAATCATCTCGTTCCCTACTCATCAGCAATTTGATACAGAGCTTCCCAGCTCCTAGGGCAATACTGCACACTACATCTCCTCTTAACTCTCTCGGGCACAATCCCGCCGGCGGTATCTCGTCATCCAATCTACTACCGCACACGCCGTGCCTCCTTCCTCGTTTCATAGATGAATAACCCACACCGAAATGGCACCCAAGTATCAGCTCTACGGCGGCTTCAGCGTCAAGGATGCACTGAATAAAGCCGGTGCACCAACATACGAGACCAAGTTCCAAGAGGGTGAGCCGCCGCCGAGTTTCTTCACCCAGATACCTGAGAACTCGGCAGCTGTCTTCTCGACGGTCTTCGGCACCAGACCGTTCCGCCGGGTTCAAAACCCCACCCCCGAGCGCCAGGGCCATTACTGGTGGGCGGCGGAGATCCAGCTCGTCTGTGACGAGCTGCGGCGGAACCTGCCGGATGAATGTCGAAAGGTGGTAACTCCCCGGGACTACTGGGATCTATACAAGTACTTTGATGCCTACGACATTTACCATCGCGGTGCGCAGAACCTGTGGAATGTCATCAACACGTTCGTCTTTGAGAACGAGTACGTGCAAGCGCTCGTCGACCGGGAGCAGAGGACAGAAGTAGAGCAATACATGCCACTATTCGAGTCGCTCGCTTCCGAGCTCCTGACGTGGCCTAAGGTGCAGTCGAGGCTTCTATCGTGGAACTCTAAGAAACAGCAGGATGTCCTCACGGCCATCGGGGCGTCCCACTTGCGGATATACGAGGGTTACGAGCAGTATCCAGCGCATTTCCGCGTCGCCATTCGGGGCATCTTTATGAGACACCACGGCGAGCTGCAGAAGAGACGGAGACTGGCCGGCTCGGGTCCAATGGCGCCTTACCCTGAACCTGCTAATGGCGCCGATTCTACTGATAGCTCTCTGTTACCGCAGATTGGTAAGTGCACACCCATGTTTCCTGTTCAAGGTGTACCTGGCATCGAAGATACGACCTGGACCCGGCCTACCTGTGGGAGGTCTTCTATGGTCCATACCTAAGGAACCTGCACCTGCCTCCACCGCGTCTTTCTACTCCCCTCACCTTCCTCCTCACCTTTCCTGCTCAGGTACTTAGGTTAGGTTAAGTACTTAGACCGGATGAGTATATCTGCTAACACACACGGTTCTCTACAGCCTCTCTGCGCCTCCGCCTGCAGTCCAAAGCAACGCTGGAAGATCCATTTATGGACAAGTTCGAGATTCCTAATCAGATCGTCAATAGAATTGTCATCGCCGATGGAACATCGAGAACAGCAGCCCTCAAGGCCCAGGGATACCGTCGTCCTTCGGGGACCGATCAGTGTCCAAGTAACCCAGTAGTGGACAGCGAGTACTGTGCTCCCGATACAGCAACGAATGTGCCTCAGCCTGCCATCCCTTCTTTGGGCCACAACCGCCATCAGCAGTTTCCCCCGGCACTGAACCCGGCACTGAACCAGCCACAGCCATCCTCGTCGAACCAGCAGCCAATGCCACAGACCACACCACAGTTCGCCCAGAGCACATTGACTTCATACCAGGCACCAGACACTCGCGGCCGAGGCACCTCTCAAGGCCCATTCGGTCCATTCGCCACCCAGTTTCCCATTTACGCACTGCCCCAACATCCGCCTGGCCCCCTTTCGACACCGCAGCAGACACATTACCCTTATCCAGTCTGTACAGACGGGGCCTGTGCCACTAATGCACCCCATCCTTACTTCCAAGCTGACCTTCCACGACAGCATGATGCGTCATCTACTCTTAACAATGGGGTAGGTAGTTCTGGAAAGCAAAACAGAACGTCGGGCCCGCACAAACATAGCAATGGAAAGTGGCAGCATGCCGGGTCTGACGACATTCACGGCCCCAAAGTCATCTTTCGCAGGGGAAGTTCCCAGAGCCAGTGGCAGGGTAGAGATTCCAACTGGCCACATAGGCGCACCTCGACCGCTAGTAATACTAGCAGCTATCAACCGTTTAACAATTCTCATCCGCAGCAGTTCAATGTTCCACCGGGTCTCAACCAAATTGGCAGGAGAACAAATAGTTCACAGATAACAGCAAACTTGGGACATTCGTTAAGTGAATACGGATGTGTAAATGCTGGCAGGAATCATCTATTCGCCAAGTGCGATCCTTGCCCTTGCATGAGATGCAAGGACAGAGACCGAACCATATTCGTTGGTGGTTTGCCAAACGCAGGCCACCACGGTGTCCCTGCCTTAGAATATTTAAAGAAACATTTTAGCAAATTTGGGCCAGTCGAGACCGTAGAACGAATGAGCTACACGCCTACGTCTGCTATTGTCAAGTAAGTTGAGATTCTATTGAAAAACCGACTGTGCTCATGTTACAAGACTAACATCCATCTTTACAGGTTTACTAGCCCTCAGGCAAGTGTTTCCGCTGTTATTTCTGAGCCCTTTCCACAAATAGATGGCCTGGAAAACTTTGGTCTTCACGTGGGTTTCCGTACTGGATCTCAGTTCTTTGACCCTTTGCAGCATTCCGCCCATAGAGCCTCCCGTCACAGTACCATAACGAAGCACGCTAGGGATTTAGTTTCGAGTCCAGAGGTCACAAAATCAGCGGTTATTCCACATGCAGATTCACATTACTCGAGAACGACCGACCTCACTGCCACCGATCCCAGCGTACCTGTACCTGGTCTTCATGGAACGCCACCTTATGGACCCCCCCAGGATTTGGCCGGAAATGCTACGGGTCAAACTCAGAATATGACTGCCCCCCCTCAGGCTAGCCCTCGCAACAATTCCAATTTTCCAGTGCAGCCAGAATATAACACAACACAGACAGATATTACACCTACAGCCTCGCAGGCGGGACTGGTCAGCGAATCTGGAAAGAATGATTTAGCCAAGCTAGATCTGGAAACGAGCATAGACTACGGTACAGTTCGTATTCGGCCCACAAAGGCTCAGTTTGTGGAAATCCCCCAAGGCTGGCAGCAGGATTCAGCTTCGTCTCATACAACGCATGAGCCAGGATCTATAACGGGGGGTATGACCGCCAAATCACAGGATAAAACTATTGTGACTGAGACGATATCAAATGCTGAGCGCAATGACTCATGCGTCGGTGTAAAACGTACCGTGAGCGAAACAGACACGGACAGGGAGAAGTCAGGTCAGCCTTCACCTCAGAAAAAGCTTCCGCAGATTATCCAGTTGGACGGCGCCCTACAGGGCCCCCAAAGTGATAAACCCACGGATCAAGAGGACCAAGAAAGAGGCGGCGATACTGGTCCGACAAAAAAGGGCAAGAAAAAGAAGAACAGCAGGAATCAACAAAAACGGGCTACGCAACTAGCAGCGTCTGATGGAACGCAGGCATTCGACCCAGCTATTATCGCCAGCGGTCTCGCACCGCATTACCAGAGAGGCCCAGAAGAGACAGGATCACAACCAACATGCCCAGAACTCTCTGAGCCCAACAGCTACCTGTCTTCAGTTCATACTGCCCCCGTAAACCTACAGTCCAGTGGGAACGAGCCATTCCCCCCTTACCAAGACCACATGCTTAATTGCCCACCTCCATCCAACCACAACAGAAGCGACACCACGGGATCAACACCAGATAGATATACTTCAAGCAACGCAACGATCGAGAAGCTCGATAATATGGCTACCCGCAGTCAGTCCCCAATTCAGGCGCATACGCCGACCAAGCCGCTAGATAGCAAGGGTGTCAGGAAATGCGAAGGAGGGTTGGAGAGCCCGAAGAGTGTCGGTACTGGGGGTGAAACGACACCCAAGAACGCCAGCGCAGGGCAGGCGAGCGGCAAGGGCAAAGGCAAATCCAAGAACGCCAAGGGCGGCCGAAGCAACCAGAAAAGTGGCAGTCAAGTCTTGCTTAGCCCAAAAGAAGAGCCTGGAGCTTCGAAAGGTTCAATCGGATCACACGATACCACTCCCAAAGTCCAGGCGGCGGTTGGTCACAAGCCGGAAGTATTGGGGCCAAACACATCAAAAGCCACTAATGTCGAGCAACGTCCAGTGGCCGAGGATCAGTCAACAGTAACCCCGAGTCGCGAGTCCCCAAAGAACGCCAGTATAGACCAAGCTGAGAAGGAAACGGCAAGAGAAGAAGCCGTTGTGCTTGAGAAGAGAGCTGTCAGGGATGGAGCCGGGCCTATGACCACAACAGACGTTGAGCTTAAAAATGGCAAGAACGGAGATAAAGACATCACCTTTGATCTATCTCGAACTGATCCAGGAGCTACGAAAGCCATTGGCACCTCAACATCCACTAAGCCGAAGCATGGAAAATGGAAGAACCGATCCGCTCTCAAGAAGGGCGTCGGCGCACAGCCCATCGCCAAAGCTAGCAAAGCCAACAACCCGACCCCGAGCAGCAGCCCGACCGCCAAGGCGGCGGGAGATGAACCCCACTCTCCTCCTCCACAAACTGCGTCCGGGGCACAGTCGACCAAGACCCAAGCGCGGTCGCCGCTCCGGCCCAAGCCGAACGTCGACGCCTCCCTCCTCGGGCCCCCAGCAGCGCGACGGGGCTCTAACCCAAAGCCGAAGCCGAAGCCCGCGCCGGCCCTCGCGCCCATCCCGCTGCGCACGCTGGGCCCGTGGCGGAAGGTCACGGGACCAGGATCGGCCACGGAGCCACGAGGTGGTGTCGCGAAAGGGGCCGAGAAAGAACCGATGGATGGCGAGCGCAAGGGCGGCTGATCCCATTCCTTCATGGAGGGAGATATAAGGCGTGTCTTCGGAGACCCAACGCGCGGGATTCTCACCACAAGTCTCGCGGGTTTCTATACTTTTCAATGGGGTTCCCTTGCTTTTTTTCGTAGAGGATGCTGGCCAGCATGCTCTGGATACCGTTACTCAACTGGGGGGCCCGCCCCCCCCCCCCCGGGGGGCGGGGGGGGGGGGGGGGGGGGGGGGGGGGTGTTTTTTTGTGGGGGGGGGGGGGGGGGGTGTGTTGGTGGG
>MU281370.1:0-136306 GCA_022385595.1 Xylaria palmicola | reverse complement strand
ACATTCTCGGGGGTTTATTAACTTTTAAAGGGGGTCCCTTTCGTTTTTTTGGTCGGGTTGGCGGGCCCGCTTGTCGTGTTTCCCGTTAACCAAATCCCCCCCCCCCCCCCCCCCTTTACATGGGGTTGCTTCCTTGACTTCATGTGGCGTTTAAAAGCAGGATCGCGTTGTGCTTGTTGGTTGCAATGAGGACGCCTGATGATACCGGGACACAAAATGCGGGATATAGTTCTTCTTTGGGACCCGATTTGGTTTACAGATGCACACAGGGGTGCAAATTGCCCCGGATTCGACGGCCAAGGATAATCTGATCGTTCTCTGTTTGAGGAGATCCGTGGGCGAGCGGTTCGCGAAGGAAATTGAGTAGTACGGTTAAAATATACAGAGGGCTTCTCTGTCGTGGCGCGCGTCCGCGCTGGATAGGATTGGATTGGTTGTTCCGTTGTTGGCGATTTATATCGCTACTAGCTTACTTTTGGAATTGAGAGACGAGACATTAATTGCAATTTTGGTGTGTTTTTACTACCTATGATATGATTGCTGCTGACGAGATTGTGAGATCAATGAATAACAGTGCCTAATACCGGTTAACGTAGAAAACAGTAGTCTAATTGGGGCACGAGGTGAGCTTCACATAGACTCCCGGTATCCATACCCCCGGCTGTCGTATGTCGTCCGAAGCTCAGGCGACCCGGACTACCCAATCCTGCCTCGGGATTCTCTGTATGCGCGCCACGTTCGGGGCCTCGCTCAGCATGAATAGTGTATTGTCATGTGTATTTCACAGGATTAGAGACGATGGTACATGCGAACATGCAAGGCATGATGCCGAGCTGGCGCGGGGGAGAGCTTGAAGTGAATTTTTCTTCTTCTTCTTCTTCTCCCTCTATTCTCTCCGTCTTCCTCGTCGCCGTCCTATGGGACGGTGGGTATATGTACAGCGTATAGAATATCATACATCGTTCTTGACGAGCGTCGTGACCGCTTCCTCGATTTGCTTGTCGGATAACCCTGCGAGTTGGATTGGTCCTTGTTAGTTTCTTTTCTCCATTGGAAAAAAAAAAAAGAATCATCGAGGCCGCATCTCCCTTCTCCTTACCCTCCCACCCCAGTTTCGACTCTTTTGTCTTTCTTTTGGGATTGTTGGACGTACCTTCTAATGACTGGCTCTTCTCTACTCCGAATTCTGCGTTTCGAAAAAACAATATCGCGGTCAGCATTGGAAACCCCGCCGTTCTTGTCCACCATCTGGTTCCCTTCTTTCCCGTGAACGGGCCATGGGGCGGAGACCGGGGGCGAGGGAGGGAGATGACAAACCGTAGCGGGCGTAGATCTTGGGGAGGGTGCCGGCCGCCTCGCGCATGAGGATCGGGGTGTGCGGGTTGTTCTTCTTCATGGTCGGGTAGGCGCGCGTGAGGAATGTCCTGCGGAGTTCGAATCATGGGTCTGAAGTCAGCTTTTTTCCTCCCTTTCGCTCTTTTCTTCTCCTTCATCTTCTTCTTTTTAACCACTCTCCCTCCCATCCATTTCATTCGAATTCTGCGCGCGCGCGCGCGCGACATTTTGATTTTGGGGAAGTCGGGTTTGAAGGAAGCGGGCGGGAAACGCACCTCGTCGCGGCGCTGGTCTCGCCCTGGCAGAACAGGAAGCGGACCTCCTTCAGGGCCTTGGTGAAGGCGTATTTGCTTGACATGGTTCGCGGGGTTTTGCTTTCTTTGTTTTTTTCTCTCGGCCGCCGGCGGGAGGAAGGGTCGTGATGCTGAGAGGGTTGATCGAGAGATGTTCCGACGAATTACAGCTCACCAGACGGACGTCGAGGCTCAGAGCTGGTGGATTTACAAGCAGCGACAGTGACGAGGTACCTGGGTATCAGTACCAGCTGCACCCAATTGGAATGCTGAATTGGTCATTAGCGGGGCCTTGAGTGCACTGTATGTGGGGCGTGTCCGATTTGCTTTTGGGTACTTGGTACCTACTTGCGAAGGCGGTTACGGAGTACATTAATGTAGGTACCTCTTACGTAGGTACGTACCCTAGGTAGTAAGTACCAAGAGATTTCGGGCTCCTGCAAGGGGGTCCCTCCGATGGCCGCCGGGGTCCCCAACAACATTTCCAGCATCCATCTTTTCCCATCGCCGTGAACACCGATAACAGCAGTGCTTCCCGCCCATCTCATCAGCACCACGGGGTATCGCCGTCGGACAAGCTCTCCCCTCCCTCTTCTCCCCCTTCTCCCCCCTCTCTCACACGCTGCGTTGATCGTGAAGTGAACGGCCGAGTTCCTGCCAGCACACACCTACCGCCATGGCTTCCACCACCACCATGTTCCGCGCCGCCCGGCCCATCTTCCAGCAGACCTCGCGTGCCGCCTTCCGGAGCCAGTTCGCTCGCACATCTGGCCGCCGCTTCCAGAGCACCTCCGCCGGCGACGGCCCCTCCACACAACAGAAGGCTAGCTGGTTCAAGCGCATGTGGGATTCGCCCATCGGCTTAAAGACGGTGCACTTCTGGTGAGTCGGACCGTCATCGCGCTTCCCGGCCACCACGGCTCAGCAAATAGCCCGTCGTACTCCCCTTCATCTTCTCCTAACCCCCTCCTTTTGACTGTGCCATGCCCGTGCGACCACCGATATACCCATCCCTACCTTTCATTCCCCGTGCCCCGACATTCAAGAGGATGCAATCTAACCCCAATGCCAGGGCTCCCGTCATGAAATGGGCCCTCGTGATCGCCGGCATCGGCGACTTCGCGCGCCCGGCCGAGAATCTCTCGCTGACGCAGAACGCCGCCCTCACCGCCACCGGTGCCATCTGGACGCGCTGGTGCTTCGTCATCACCCCGCAGAACTACCTCCTCGCCGCCGTCAACTTCTTCCTCGGCTGCGTCGGCGTCGCCCAGGTCACCCGCATCGTCATGTACAACGCCTCGCAGAAGGACAAGACGGCCAAGGACGCCATCACCGACGCTTAAGCGAGGGATCACCGCGCGTTATGTGACGTTAGAGTGAGTGACTCGAGGATGGCGGGCCGGTGAGCCGGGTGATATGGTGGCCGTGGTACCGTTGGCATGACGGTGTATATATAATGCGGGGGTAGCTCGGATCAGAGCGACGGCGGTTTGAACACGGGAGGAGAGGCACGGATTTTCTTTGCCCATCCGAACGGGCCCCCTTCTACACCTATACACTTATAGACGATTGGCGAATGCAGCCAGGCGATGCGGAATCATGCACCGCATCCCGGCCCTCGGCGCTTCACTGCATACAAAGCCACGGTGTCGGGACCCGCCGTGCAATGGATTAAAGGTGTACTACGCAAGCATAGAGTGCTGTCGTCGGTGTGAGATTACAAACCCGGCTGGGATTTCATACCTCACACCGTTCCCAGCTCGGCCTGGTCTGGGAGTTATCGGAACGCTTTGATATACTCATTGCCCTCGTTACTCGCGAGCTCATGTAGCACTAGTACACGATTAGAATTTATTTCATCATGTTTTTCTTCCCGTTACGTGTTCTGGCTTTTTTGGGGGGCGTCAGGTCAGCATCGTAAATCTCGGCTCCTCTTTCGTTATGCTTGGGTTTGGGCCGTGGTCGGAGACACGTGATTCCCACTGCCGTTGACGGTTCATATTGATTCCGTACTGCATTGGCATATAAGATTTTATATTCCCAGTCGCGTTTTACCTTGGATATGAATCCTCGTACGACGATCAGTCAACTGTCTTGGCTTGAGTCTCGACGGCCTGTGTTTCTATTCTCTCCATTGATTTTGGAGGCCGTCGTAGGGGAAACAACATTTCAAAACATTTTATGGATACTGCATGTCGAGTCTGGATGAGTCGCTCGTATACACTATGCGGAGATATATAATGAACACAGAGTATCCCCAGAGACAGATGGGACAAGACAAGAAATGAATAGAATAAAAACAACAGGAGTTAAGTCGAGATGAGAGAGGCATGCCATGGCGCGCTCCGAGCCCATATTAATTATCTCACCCGCCATAAAAAATTTCCGTCCGGATTCAATACTATTGAACGCTCACGTCTACCGGCTGCCGTTCTCATCGACCTCGTCGCCCTCGTTCCGAGGTTCAAAGTTGAGCTAATACGGGGCGAGTCAGCTCAGGCCCGTGGGAGATGACTGAAGAGAAAATGCACATGACAAAAAAAAAAAAAAAAAGGGGGTGGGGAGGGAAAGAAGGAAATTTCAGAACCAACATACCGAATTGCCATTATAAAGCTGCGCGTCCCCCCTCCTCCTGGCCCTCAGGTTCTCCATCGGAACATCCCCATCGCCCCTCGCGCCGTGCTGCTGATGATGATGGCCGGCGCCGAAGAACAGCGCGAGGAAGCCGCCGACGGACGCCGCGATGGCGCCGCAGAGCGACGAGAGGGCGCCGATCACGGGCGCCAGGAGGCCGCCGGCGGCGGCGCCGACGACGCCCGCGTACGCGACGCTGTAGCGCGTAGGGATGAGCACGAGGGTCGCCGAGGGCGCGAGCCCCAGGTCGCCGAGCGAGAGCGCCCCCTCCTCGCCGGGCTCGACCACCTTGTTGGGCCGCGGCGTGAGCACGACGCGGAATGCGTACGGCGCGTCGCCGTCGGTGCGCTCGGCGTCGATCCACCGCCGCACCACGCCCGCCAGCGTCTCGTCCGCCGCGAAGCGCGCGCGGATCGTGCTCCCGTCCAGCAGGCGCACCTGCAGGTGACAGGAATCGCCGCCCCGTCCCGGCTGCTGCTGCTGGCGGAGCGGGATCGGGGCCGTCTCGTGCTCCGCGGCGCCGGTCTCGGCGTCGGCGTCCGTGCCGGCGCTCAGGAGGATCCTGGCTCTGCGCTCCGCGGCCTCGCGCTCCTTCCGCGCCCGCTTGTCGTCCTCGATGCGCTTGAGGATCCGCTTGCGCTCCTCGTTGGCCTGGTGCTTGCGGAGCTTGACCTCGGTGGCGTGCGCCTGCTCCGCGTTCTGCGGGGCGCAGCTGCCGCATCGCTCGTCCACCCGCCTGCGGGCCTCCTCTTCGGCCTCGGCCCTTGCTTTGCCCTTCTTCTTCTCGGCCGCTGGGCGCCTCGCATCTTCTTCCCCTTCTTCTCCCTCCTCGTCCGCTGCTGTTGCTGCTGCTGCGGCGGGCGGTTGGGTTCTTGCTGCGCTGGACGTTGAAGAGCTGGCTGGTGCGACGGCAGGCTGGCTATCGTTATGTAAGGGAGCGGTGCTGTGTGCAGTTTGGGGCGTGGCGGTCTGAGCTGCTGGCGTTGCCGATACCGTGGATGATGAGGGCTGGCTTTGTGCGGCGCCTGGTTTACTGGTGCCGCCAAGTCTTCTGATAAACTCCTCTTTGCTCGTCCCAGCTGCGATGTACTCCTTCAGTTGCCCATTTCTGTGTTGTGTGAGCCGTGTCTCCGCGTTCCTTGGGAGCCCTGATAAAGGACAGCTAGGGTCTCACGCTAAATGAAGAGGATGTTACGTACCGTATTACTACGACTGTGGGCTTCCTGGGTATCGGGAAGAGGGCCTCCAAGTAACCGGCCTCTTCAGAGCCGGCGGGGAGTCTGAGGATCACGGACTGACTCTCAAGCCCCGATCGTAACTGGCCCTGTCAGCAGGAACATTCTACGAATCCCAGTCTTAGTTGTTCATACAGAGTCATCTGTAAGAAACTCATCTTCCCATAGCTGACTCTCACTCTCCCCGTCTGTGTGTCTATGTTAGCCTCCCGAAATGCCGTGTCAAGTTTTAAAAATATCATGAAATGTCTGTAGGTGGCAGTGTTCCCGGTATCATATCTCGGATAGATCAGATGACGAAGACGGGAGATGATATCGGGGCACTCATTCTTACTAGTGACAAAGCAGACAACCTGCTTCGATTGCTCGAGGGCAGTGGATATGCCGTCCTGTAAGCTCCCCTCGAAAAACATGTTTGATTGCAGAGTCTCTAACGGTGCCGATGCAGGAGAAGTAATGCGGTACGTATATGATAGAGACGCTCAATATACACAGTGCAGTGACCTTCTGGATAATGATGAGGTGGCGCCCGTTGACTTTGGGTGGGACGGTTCCAAGGTTTGCCGGCTGCAGGCGTCGATCGGTCGACTATACTTTCTATCCTAGGCCCAGTGAAATGCCCTGCTCATACTATACCGTTGTGTTGATCTCAGACCCTGGTCTCATCACATGCGTATTCGACAGTCGACTGGTGTTTAGTGCTTGTTTGAGCAGTTCAGAAAGGTGCACCCAAGTCTTGCAGGCATCAAGTTGAACATGTGGACGTTTAGGTACGCGCACGCTTATACCATTAATGAGCGTTAGAACCATAACTGATAAACCGATAATGCCTATAACTGCATAGGCTAGATGTGAGGTACCCAAGTACCTAGGTATCTACCTACAACTCTTGTTCCAGGAAATTTGCATGTGATACCTATATTCAAACCTCCTCTCGTAAAGAAAATTGACCCAATTGCCAATACAAGCCAGATACTTATGGCCTAACAATATTTCCCTCCGGAGAAAACATGAACGGGTGTGCGGCTATGGTTTGCTCTCGGTTGAGGATTACTGGAAGAATGGCATCCTTGGTCCGCCTTTCTCTTTGGCCAAGAATTCACCGAAAGTAGTGAAGCGGTAACCATACTTCTGTGCCAGGGCGTGGGTGTCGACCTTGAGGTCCATGATGTTCGCCCAGATGTTCCACCGCGTGCTCTCAGCTTTTCTCTGACGCTCTCCGGCCGCCACTCTTCTAGTAAGAATCTGCTTCCCTACCGCCTCGCCAATTGCCTCTGCCAGCTCCTCGATGGTTAGATCCTCCGAGGCTAGTTCGATCTCGTGGCCGGCAAACCTGCTTGGGTCGGTGAGGGCCATGGCCGCGAACTGCCCGATGTCCCCCACGTTGATGTGGGGGAACGAGGTTCCTGGCTCGCAGGAGTGGATGAGCTCGCCCGTCTCCCGGAACTCGGGGTAATCGATATCAATCACGGGAATCAGATAGTTAGACTGGAACATGGAAGGCCGGATGATGGTGTAAGACGTCAGTCCCGAGCGTCGCACGGCGTCCTCGACGAGCACCTCGTCCTCGTAGTATTCGATGAGGGAGCTGGCCTGCTCGTGGGCCGCGGGGATATCCCACTTCTCGCGATTCCCCGCCCAGATTGCCGTCGAGGCCACCACGTGCTCGACGCCGGCTTCTTTGCACGCCGCGAGGATGCCCGCTGCCTGCTTACCTTGTTCAGAGTTGATCGGGCGCGGCAGCAGGTTCAGGAAGATCGCGGCGCATCCCCGGGCTGCTTCCCGAAAGGCGTCGAAGTCGTCGTGGTCGCCTTTGAAGAGCGTGATGCCTCGGCCTTCGAGCTCGCGAGCAGCTGCCTTCGTTGGATCACGGACGACAGCGTTCACTTTTGCCCCTCGAGCGAGGAGGGCATCGATTGTAGCTCGGCCCTGTGCACCGGTGGCGGTAGTGACAAGATAGGTAGACATAGTCGGGGAGAGCCGTGAGATTTCAGAGTTGCCGGAACTTGGCGGTTCAAATTAACTAGAATCGGGTAGCACTAGCTTGTCGGGCTTCCTCGCATTTCAAGCATAAGAGAACTATCTCTGCCCATGCTTTTATACTTATGTTTCTCCGTTCTTGAAGCCACGCAGCTGGCTACGATTCGTCCTCTCAGTGTCGGATAACGCCTCATCGCGATCTCGATCCATTGCTCATCGCGAGCTTGGATGCACGTCCAGGCCGGCAGCCAAGCGCCGTGGATCACCTTTCGTGTCACCCGTGATACTGTTTGTCTCACAGCTGAAGCCATAAACACACGGCGAGCCAGTCCCCGTGCGTATTGATTCCGAAACTATGGGGCAGGCGTATGTAGACATCGGGGCCGAGCCTGACAAAGCATTTGATGTATCAGACAAATTATCAAATTGAATTAGTAATTGAATTTCTAATCGACAACCGTAAAATATCACGGAATACCGAGTCGGAGTGTAGAGTTATAGATTCTTAAAGGTCGGGTGTACCTACCTAGTTAGGTACCTAGGTACCTATCTCTAGACTTACGAATATGCAACTATGCGCGGTCCCACGTGTTATTCAGTTACCAGGTGTGTCAATCCTACGGGTAGGTACCGTACAGAGGTAGGTACGGTATCTAACCTTGTACATCCAAGAAATCGTCATCGAGTCCACTGGATTAGTACGGTGTCAACACCCGACAGCCATGCCACCACAATAAAGGCGAAGCCGCACACAGAAAACCGCCAATCAGACCAGCCATGAAGTACACAAGCTCCTGGTTGTCACGGCACACCCTCGCGCGGCAGGTAGAGCGCTCGATCGAGCGGCAATTCCACGCCGCGCCCGTCCCGCGAACGACCGCATTCCGGCCAGCCCAGGGCCGCAGCCACGCCGGGGCGCCGCATCCCGCCCGCCGGCCCTTCTCGCACGCGCGGCCGCGGCGGCAGCAGCAGCACCAGCAGCCGGGCGACGACCCCAACTTCACCTCGATCCTCGACAACCCGCCCGAGCTCGTGCGCGCCGGGCGGCGGCGGCACGGGCCGGGGCTGATCGTGCTGGCGCTGATCCCGGTGACGGCCTTCGTGCTGGGGTCCTGGCAGGTGCAGCGGCTGGGGTGGAAGACGGACCTGATCGCACGCTCCGAGGACCGCCTGGTGCAGCCGCCGCTGCCGCTGCCCCCCCGCGTCGACCCCGACGCCATCGCCGACTTCGACTACCGCCGCGTCGTCGCCCGGGGGCGCTACCGCCACGACCGCGAGATGCTCATCGGCCCGCGCATGCGCGACGGCGAGCAGGGCTACATGGTCGTCACCCCGCTCGAGCGCGACCCCGGTGGCTCCGACGGCCGCGGCACCACCACCGTCCTCGTCAACCGCGGCTGGGTCTCGCGCCGCCTGCGGCGCCAGCGGGACCGCCCTGAGGGCCTGCCCACGGGCGAGGTCGTCGTCGAGGGCCTGCTGCGAGAGCCCTGGAAGAAGAACATGTTCACGCCCGACAACCGCCCGGACAAGGGCGAGTTCTACTTCCCTGACGTCAAGCAGATGGCCGAGCTGTCGGGGAGCCAGCCCGTTTGGATTGAGCAGACGATGGGTATGTTATGTTTTATGTTACGGTCATGGGTCATTTTCACACTTGAGGCTGCTGATTTCTGTCTCGGCTTGGCCAATTCTTCACTTTCCCTTTCCCTTTTTTGTTCATTTAGTAGCGAATCTGCTGACATTTAATTTGCCGCAGAGCCTGACTTGATGCAGGCACTAGAGATGCAGTCGAAGGGTATCCCCATCGGAAGACCGGCCGAAGTCAACCTGCGAAATAATCATGCCCAGTATATTTTCACATGGTCAGCCCTCATACCTCCCCCTTTATGCCTATGCTGTCGTTACTAATGCTGAGTCAGGTATGGGTTGGCCGTTGCCACATCCATCATGTTTTACATGGTTGTGAAGAAGCCTCCGACGGACATGTCGCGTCGCATACGGATGAACAAGGAATGGTCATAGACATTCCCGTCAAACTGTGTCATTTGAAACCCAAGGCGCAGCACTTGGTTCATGTCAGTTCTTCCTGTTCCTCTACCTCGACATCTCCATGCCTCGTCTTCTTGCGAGGAGCTTTACGTGGGACCGGTACTGGCATCCGCAGCTCCTGTAAAAGCTCTCTGGGCAGGTGTCGCTGAGCTAGCGCGAAGGGCGTCGTTGAGGCGTTCGTTTGCCGCTGTCTGTATCATATTTGATATCAACATGTGTATTTTTATCAAGAAAGATAACCCTGTAGAGAAAGTGTATGAAAACGTACCTTCGCATGAGAGTAATCATGTCACTCTCATCGATAGTTTTACGGCCAGCATGCTTGGCATAGGCCGACAGATCATCTCCGAGCTGCTCGAAAAACCAGTCCGTAGCCTGCATCAGAACGTCTAACGTATCCGGACTAATCTTGCCTTTTGTTCCTGCAGTCTTTGCACACGTCGTTGCTAGCCGCTTGACCACACTTGGTGGCAAGGACGGATATTCTATGCCGTGCCGCGATATCTTCTTCCCCTTTTTTCTCTTGGTGACTCTATTCGGTGCTAGGCTAGCTGTGTGTGACAGATTTGCCTCTTCTATTGTACTGGTGTTATTCTCGGCCACACCATCGGCTTCATCTTCCGTGTCGAAATCGGGCATATCCATTGGTTCGTTTACGTGGTCGTCATCCTCATCCTCATCTATGTCGTTTAGAGGGAGGTTGTCGCTACCTAGATCTTCGATGCCCTCCGTTACCGTCAAGTCTCGGACAGGTGACTGGACGGGAGCCATGATGAAAGTAGTTTCATTGCCTGCGTCGGGAATCTCTATTGCCCCGAATACGCTATCGCCGCCGATAGTCTGCCGTCTTGCATCATCGGCATCCAGGCTATACACTATGTCAACTCCACAACGTCCTAGATGCCAATAGTAAATATAATAAAAGACTAACCGTTCAATTACTGCCGGCTCATCCATAACTACCTCTGCGCTATCGTCGAAGGCTGGCGGGGGGAAGAATCCGGAGTCAATGCCAGCATCGTCACTCTGTATGTCCGGTCCCATGTAATCACTATATCTCAAGCTCCCCAGGCTGCTTCTTATGGTATTATCAGTGACCGCTCGCCGGGGAAACTCAATCGACTGCATCGTGTAGTTGTCCTCCTCGAACCCACTAAGCCGAGGGGGTTTCAGGTCGTCCTCGTCCTCCTCCTCGGGGCCGAGGGGAAGAGAGAAACGGGGGCGCTCTATCGGAAAGTCATCATCGTCATCGAGCTCATCTTGCTCGGCAAACGAGGGCAGGGTCGAGTTGCCCTCCTTGTCCGGCGACCCGGACGACGAGGACGAAGAGATAACCTGGGACTTCGGGGCCAAGACTCGGCTGAGGTTGCGTAGGAGGTCCCGGGGCGTCTCGCGTTGCTCGCGCAAACTACGCCGGCGGGCCCTCCCCGGCGTGAACAGTGCGGCCCGGCGCTGGTCCAGTGCTCGGATGGCGGCGCGTGCGTGTGGGGTTGTGACATTGTTGCGCCGTGCCGAGGCCGAGGGACGACCCGATGGTGGCTCGCCGCTGATGCCTCGCTGGCTCGGGGTTGTAGCAGGGCGAGGCGTGCTCAAGGGCGCGAGCCCGCGGCCCTGCGATGTGCCTGTGCTGGGGTTCGCCATGATACGATATTCATGCGGATATGTGAAGTCTGGCCGCGGAATTGGCAGCTAAGGGGCAGCTCAGCTGACGATGGCAGTGATTGCACAGAGATCCGTAGCTCATTCTTGCTTGTGGTGGCTGCGGCGTATCCAGCAATGCGATTTCGTGTTGGCCACTACTTCGGTATGACGATGAGGGGTGCTGCTGTACGATAACGTGTTCTAAGATTGGATTGGGCTGAGCCGGCGCACATACGGCCTGGCGGAGGGAGCGCAAGTCGTCACGCGTTCCCACGCGTCGAAGGTGTTTTTTTGGTTGGCTTCATACATCATAGGAGGTACGTACCTACTAGGGAAAAGTGGAGTCCATGCTTGAGGTAACGCCTTTTGTGTAAAATACTGTGAGAGGTACACAGTACCTACTTCGACAACCCCGCTCCCACCTCTCCATCCCCATTGATCAGGTTCCAATGGCGGGGTCGCTCCCAAACCAGTAATTACTCCAGTAGGTATCCAGGTACCTATCCTTATCCGATCCTCCTCCTGCAGGACAGCCACCGTACTTCCGTGTCTACGGCAGCAGCCCGAACTCTCGGATCCCGGCGTCGAAGTCACGATGAAACGTTCTCCGTCCCTCGTTTCAGCAGAATGTTTCGAGAGGTGAACTAAGTATTGCGCCCAGCAAGGTACCACCAGCCCATCTGCAGCCAACTCCCAAGCGCCCAAGCCATCCTTCTTACCCAGCTCGGATATCACATGCATGCAGTGGCTTGTGCCGTCGTGCAGTAGTAAATGCAGCACCGCACCTACTGAAAGAACTTTATGAAGATTAGGAAATGGTTGTTGCTACATTAGGTACGCTGGTTTAGGTACCTACGGGCTACAGACGCTGGCCGTACTGGAGCGCCTGTCTCCCTATAGGCCAGCAAGATGGCCTGTGACCCGGATAAATGGCCACGATGACCTCGGGGCGTCCAATCAGCCCCCCTCCTATGGTTCTCGATATGCTATTTGTACAATAGGCTTCCGCTTTCCTTTTGTAGTTGATGAATGCTTCTCACCCCCAGAGCCTGCTGTCGATCAATCTCGAAAGGTAGGAAGATTATTGGGAGTCTAACCGTTCCGCCGCCAAGACTGATCAACCCTGCGGAGGGCAAGTCCTCGTCAAGTAACCCGTGTGTCATTGAGTCTGCAGCTTAATGAGTATCACATTGAAACTAATACTAAGTGGAATGGTCGATGAATTAGGGAGCTGTGACGAGAAACCTTGTGATACGGTGAGATTGATCTTGCTACTTAAAACGTATCTACTCCGTACTCGGCAGAGTTACAAGTAGATAGCACAAGCTACCACTGGCCCAGTCTCTTCTCGAGAATACGCCCCGACCAAGCAATGTGATTTGTTGCAAACGACGAAGTGTGGGCAAATCACAGCGGCTTGCTATTGCCCTTGGCCCTTTGGCACCACCCTAGACGAGGCACCCCTGATACCCATGGGCGGGCTATAAGTGTTCCAGGGCAGCCATGTCACAAGCTGTGCTTCAGGCAGTGTCGTGAGGTAGATAGGTGAGCCTCTATCTCCCTAGAGACTCTAGACAGGGCAGTCTCTCTCCTTTACATCTATGGGGCATATTATATAGATACTGGCGTAGGCTATAGTTACCTAACCTAGGTAGGCACTTCGATTTAGTAGGCAGATAATAAGGTAGGGATCATGGATGATACCGGACCAGGATGACCCTTTTTTAAAGCCCACTTTGAACAAATTCAACTTTACGTACCTGGGACAGGTAATACAAATTATTGTCAACTTTATTTTGACTAACAGGTTAATAAGCTTTGCATTTGGCCATTGCTTAGATTTTGGCTCTTCTCTATGCAGATAACGAGAGAGGCTGGAGCTCAAGTCTCAGAAGAACCCCATCATATCATGTAGAGGATCATAATAGCCCACCTGCTCGAATTCTATCTAGCAGCTGCAAGTTGAAGTGCTCAGAACAGAGCGGCCCACTGATACTACGGAGTACTAAGTAGGTAATTAGCCACTTTGCGTTGGGGTGTTGTACCTAGCTACTATTACCTACCTTTTAAGTTGGAAATACCCAACCTTCCCGTCTCTCTACGCTAAGTCTCACTAACGACGCCCAGGCCAGCTTCAGTGGGTTGTTACACGCTAGGAACCGTATGTGCTGGAATAAGGGGCGCTGTGCCGTACCTATTCCATAGGTAGTGTCGTGCGTTGTATTGTACCAAGGTTGATGTTTTTGCCCCGAAGTGGACATATTCGAGATGCAGCGCTCTGTAGTTACTAATATGGCAGTGAAATAAATACCCAACGTCAGTCTAGATAGTACTCCGTACCTGTAGGAACGGGCACATGACAAGGGGGAGCCAGGTAGGGGAAGCTGTCGCATTGCAAGCCAACCAACCGCGCCTTTCTTTGCGCTTTGCATTTTGGATTTCCTCTTTGATCCCTGAAAGGCTCACAGCACTCCAGGGAACCAGTGCAGGCCAACCACCCAACCAGGCGAGCCATTCACCAGCCTACCGAGTACGTACCTACATACCTGGTACACAACATCCACCCCGGGGGAGTACGTACCTTACCTGCTGCGGTACCTGCCCATCCACATCCGTCCACCCACCACACCCATCCACCCATCCATTCACCCCGTCCGTCGCCTCTGCTGGCCACCTCCGCCGGCCACATCCACACATCGCCCACCACATATCTACTCCCGTACCTAACACTACAACTACGCCTCGTCCTGCTGTCCTGCTGCTGCGCTGTTTCAGTTGAGAGAGCCATAGGAGCTCTGCGTTTGTGTGTGCGTCTGCGTCTGCGTCTGCGTCTGCGTCTGCGTGCCTATTCGTCGTCATCGTCATCTTCTTTCCTTTCTTTCTCCCTTCCCCGTCTTGTTCCGTCATTGGTACTTTCACCTGCGATCCGAGCGCCGCCTCTCTCTTCCGATTGACCGGTTGACGGGTTAATTGATTGATTGATCGATTCAATCATACACACCCGTCCGCCTGTCTCATCTGGTCTCTCGTCGTGTCATCCCTTTCACCTACAGGCGCTACCTCACGCCGGCAGCCGTGTGTCAGAACCTTAAAACACTTTGTCTTGTAGGTCCTCGCTCCCCTCGCCTCACTTTGCATACAAGGTGCTTTCAACACTGTTTCTCTCCCGGCCTCGGCTTGTCTGGCGCTGTTCGCCCTCACAGCAGACGCTTGCACGACCACTGACCACTGACGACGTCCTGTCTGCTCCCCTACTCATTGCACCTTGCCGCCGCCTCGGGAATCCTCTGGGAAGCCGGAGAGCCTGTCCTGTCGCTGTGATACGCATCATACCCATCATACATCATACATCATACGCATCACCTGCGCCAGCTACCTTCTTCCCTGCCCCTTCTTTGTCCTCGGCTGCCTTCGTGCAACACAGCACCCAAAGACGGGGAACAATATCGATCCGTCATCCCATGCCCTGCGGTTCTATTTGCATAATATCTGCACTGCGATTCCCACAGGTATTTTGCCTATTCCACACCACGCACTGCCTTGTCCAAAACCGTTCCACCTCGCCTGCACGATCTCTTTAGCCCATCGGGCCACCTCCAGCGCACCTCCATTTATACCCACCCCCAGAAGGCCAAAGCGCCTCCCGTGCATACCCCCCTTATCATCGTGCCGTTTTGTGCTGCCCGACTCCTGCAAGCTGCGGCACGCCATGCCTGTAACTAGCCAGCCAGCCTTAAGCCTGTCTCTCTGACCTCTTGCTGCAGCCTACACTCCAACGCTCACTCTTGAACTGCCTTCGCTCCCACGCCCTGACCGCTGACCGATTGCGCCTGATAACCCCTGACCCTCGCCGACCCTCGCCGATATCTTACCGTCGATTCTGATCACCGCCTGTCCACTTGCTCACTTTACCGCTACACACCGTCGTCGCGTCCGCTCGATTCTTCGGGTCTGCAAACCATGGCAGCTCCGGGCGTTCAGTCTCTGAAGGTACGCCCTACCGCAACATAGCTGTGCTATTGCAGAGTTTGCTGCCTTGCACAATGGACAACAACTGACACTTAGTCTCTACAGTGCGTCGTCACTGGTGATGGTGCTGTCGGCAAAGTAAGTCTTGCATGCCTTGTAGATGGCCTGCCGTTTTGATGCTAACGCTATTCTCAGACATGTCTTCTCATCTCATATACCACGAATGCCTTTCCTGGTGAATACATTCCCACAGTGTTGGTCCCCCAAACCCCTCTCCACCAAAAGCCATCTATTGACCCTCATTTTTCAGCTTTGACAATTACTCCGCAAGTGTTATGGTCGATGGGAAGCCTATTAGTCTCGGACTCTGGGATACTGCTGGACAGGAGGATTACGACCGCCTACGACCGCTTTCGTACCCCCAGACCGATGTCTTCCTGATCTGCTTCAGCATTGTCAGCCCACCCTCGTTCGATAACGTCAAGGCCAAGGTACGTGTGCCTCCTGTGTCATTCTTGTTGCGGACCTACTAATTTTGTCTCCTGCAGTGGCACCCCGAAATTGAACATCATGCCCCCAATATCCCGATCATCTTGGTCGGTACCAAGCTCGATCTCCGAGAGGACCCTGGCACCTTAGAGAGTCTCCGTTCTAAGAGGATGGAGCCTGTCTCTTATGACCAGGCTTTGATCTGTGCCAAGGAGATCAGGGCGCACAAGTATCTGGAGTGCTCTGCGTTGACCCAGCGAAACCTGAAGAGTGTTTTCGATGAAGCAATTCGGTATGAGCTGCCCATGTAATAAATTGGCATGGATAACCTGCTGACATATCGTGTAGTGCTGTTCTGAACCCTCGTCCTATCCCTGTGAAGGGAAAGAAGTCGGGCAAATGTGCTATCCTCTAGATCCTCACGCCTGTCCTCAACATAATATTTTCGTTGCGAGCAAGAGATATTGGCAAGGAATGCCGGCGTTTTGGGGGTTCATATAGGAAAGACACATCTCAGTGAGGGAGCGGCGTGCTGAGGCTACTTGTTTGCATTGTCCATTTACATCGGCCTCCCGTCCCCTCCTTTGCACACACTACATACCCAACCATTTGGTCCGCCCTGATTATGCGGCTAGGACTCTCTACAATGGATTTCGACTCGGAGAAAGCAAGAGCAGTTGTCACCCGTGGCAGTGGATTTGAGAAGCATTGGTGGTTTCTTGCAAAGGACTCTTTTTGTCCACGAAGTTCGATACCCAGATCTTCTGGTGTTTCTCTCTACAGTCTTGGTTCTAGCCAAGTTGGAGAAGACCAGAACTAAAGCATAGAACCTTCTGCCTGTTTGCTGCTCCTGGTTTTGATAGAACTTGCAAAGCTCTACTATAAGGCAAGGGAGGATGCCACATCGCCATTCGTCGATACTGTAAATACCACAGCTCACAATGGAAATGGAAGTGGACTATCTCCCCAATAGTACAGACTTCAAGTTGATAAGCATCTTTCTTTTTTCTTCTTTGTTTGGCCTTTAATTATACAAAGATGTGTTAGTAGCGTAGTGTCCCTTCTGCATATGAATGGTTTCCGATTCAATTTGTCAAGTACCATTCAACACCCAAGGTGATACCATTCGTTTGTGTACCGCCTTGATTGCAATACCGGGTACCATTCACTCTGTAATATCGACCCTATTCTAGCCCATTTTTAAAACTTCAGAGGGGGGTATCAAACGCCATGACGCCTAGCCGTGAATCCGTCTCCGCCTGCTGGGATGCATGGCGTCCGCGGCGCGGCCGCCTGCCTTCTTCCCCTTCCCGCCATCCTCGTCGGCCTCATCGCCGCCACCTCCTTTGCCGGCCTTCTCCCGGTCCTTCTTGTCGCGCAGGCGCGCCTCCTCCTGCGCCCGGCGCGCGCGCTCCTCGTTCAGCTTCTCGTTCTTGGCGCGGATGCGCTCGCGCCTGTAGTCGGTGTTGCCGCCGCCGCCGGCCGTGAGCTCGACGTTGATCTTGCGCTCCTCGCCGTTCTCCGCCGACGCGTCGGGGGCGCCGCGGCGGCCGCCGCGGTTATTGTTCCGACCGCCGGCGGCGGGACGGGACGAGGATGAGGACGAGGGGGTCGGGCACCGGAACACGCTGTGGTGGAAGAGCTTGAGGGCCGTCTTCATGTGGTCGTAGCGCGCGAACTCGACGAAGGCGACGCCGCGCGAGCGCGAGGGGTCGTTCTTCTGGTGCAGCAGGCGCACCGCCGTCGGGTGGACCGAGGCGAAGTGCGCCTCGATGTGCGCCGGGGTCGCGCTGTAGGGGAGGTTGCCGACGAAGACGATGAAGCGCTTCTTGGCGTCACCCTCCGCCTCTGCCTCTGCGCCGGCTTTTGTGCCGGCCTCCTCCGCCGGGGGTTCTGCGGTCGTGGGTTCGGACTCGGCCGCCGTCGTGGATGACTTGTTCTTGTTCTTTTTGTCTTTCTTGGTCTTCTTGGGCGATGAGGTGTCGGCGGGTTTCGACTCTGTTGCCTCGGCGTCTCGTGTGGTGGTGCTTGCTTCTACCACCGCCTCGCCGTCCGCCTCCAGCGTCTCCTCTGCTCGTGTTGCTGCTGCCTCTTCGCCGGCGATGTTCTTCTTGTCCTTCTTCGACTTCTTCTTCTTCTCGAGCTTGGGTCCCTCCTCGCCCTCGGCAGTGCTCACGCGCCTCCGCTTCTTGCTCGAGGCGTCCGTCGCCGCAGCCGGCACGGCAGCGGTAGCGGTAGCGGGGTCGTCATCCTGGGACTTGCGCTTCTTGGAGGCAGGCATTTTTGTGGGTTGACGAGGGACCACGGGATGACGAAAGGCGGCCAAGATGATTAATCCGATCAGGTACTGAAGTTGAGGTCTTGTTATCGAGGAGCGACTACCTGAGCCAAAGCTTGGGTTTTGGCTCTTCGTTCCGGGCAGTCGACAAGAATAACAACAATAGCACTTGATCTAGGTGAGTTAAACAGAAAATTTTAGTGGAGCCGCCGGCTTGCTATGCGGCCTTGTGGGGTAGGGCTTGGTTAGTTGCATAAAGTGGTCTAGACAGGTACACTTGAGGTTACCTCCAGGGCTCCTACGCAGAACTGCTCTTTCGATCCATGGGTATAATTATTCCCGATTCTCAGCTCCTGTCAATTGAAAGTCTGAAAAACTGACTGCTTTTCGGTTTGTAGGTGGTAGCAGGCAATGGACCAGGGGCAAGTTCACCCTCAACTCTGTACTAGTAGCGCCATAGCTGGGAAATAAGAAGAAACCAGAGACGGGTACCTGGGTACCTACATTGTACTAAGGTTAATACCGAGACGCTGCCTCAATCAAGTCGACAGGTACCTTTAACCAAAGTGGAGGGGTAGCGAGTTTCAAATATTTTACCTTCCGCGCTCCCGAGGCGTTGGTAGGTATTGTACCTCGATAGGTACCAAGTCTTTAAAGTTTAATGCTCCTTTCTCGGCTCGGCTTGTCGAAGCCGGAGGAGTTATATATTCTTGCCTGTACGCAAGGGCTGGGGGCGGGCTGAGCACAACCCCATTCACAATAAAGGGAAACTAGAAGCAGGTACTCATCACATAGCTTCAGCCTGAATTGCTCATTACTGAATTCTCGCAGAGGCGGATCCGAAGCGTTGATGCTCGTGTCTGAACTCTGGGCCCTTGAGCAACTGTAGACATGGAACCCGTGACCGCTGTCGAAGGGGCAATGGAGAGTGCGTCAGACGTTGACACCAAGATATATAGAATCAAAGACTCTCCGTTAGAGACATTCTGCTGTACCAGATTTTACACGGGAGGAAATGAAGGCTAGGAAGAGCAGCGAGTCAACAAGGTTCGACCCGAATTAGATAACGGCTTGCTTGGGGGACAAGCCTGTCGCGAACTTGTGGGGCAGAGAAGTGGATACCTAACGTACCTCGATAAATACATAGCACTATAGTTTGCCTGGCATCAAAAATCTTGATTATTGACTTGCGATTAAACAAGCTTGAAATCTATCTACCTCTCACTCACCCGGTCGTTGACAACGCTCACGATTGCCTACCTGCAGATCAAAATCGAGAGAACATCTCTAGCCATACTAGCATGGCTCAGGAGCCGCCTAGCAAGCCGGCAAACGTGGCGCCCAAAGCCAAGGCGAAGAAGCGAGCCCGTGAAGACGACGGCGGCTCGCGGAAGCGGAAAAAATCCGCCTTCGACCAGGAGGACCTCGATCTCGACCTGGACGCCGGCCTGAACAAGAAGATCGCCCTCCTCGACGACATGCTCCTCGCGGACCACCTGGCGCAGAAGACGAGGAGGTTCGGCACTGATCTGAAGCCCGTGGAGCTCTCTGCCCTGGACATCTCACGTGAGTCTTGTCGTGGTTGTTTGTCACAGTAACACGGGAATACTGAATATGCCAAAGCAAACGCAATCAAGGATTCAAGTTCGTTCTCTGAGCCCCGGAATCTGGAGAATCTGCCTGCTTTCCTGGAAGCGCACGCCAAGGATCTGAAGGCGCTCGGCGGTGCGCCCAAAGAAAACGGCTCTCCGCACACCCTCATCGTGACGGGTGCTGGCCTGAGGGCAGCGGAGCTCGTCAGGTACTTACAGCCCTGCTAATGCTATTTATTTTGCTGCATTCGATCGCTCCCTAACCATGTCTACAGAGCTCTAAGAAAATACCAATCGAAGGGGGTCACAGTAGGAAAGCTGGTACGAAAGACACATCTCTGGGTGTATTAGAGTTATACTGACAGAAGGCAGTTCGCCAAACATATCAAGATCGAAGACACCAAGAAGTTCCTCGAAAGTCACCGAACAGGTGTTGCGGTGGGCACACCAGTGAGGCTCAATGATCTAGTCGAGAGTGGTCGGTTTTCGAGGCACAGCTTGTCCGAGATCGAAGCTGACACACATCATAGGAACGCTTAAGCTAGACAAACTAGAACGGCTTGTCGTCGACGCCTCGCATATCGACCAGAAGAAGAGGGGCATCATGGACATGAAGGAGACCATGATACCTCTCGCCCGTTGGCTGTCCAGGACAGAGTTTAAGGAGAAGTACGCGGATCCCGAGCGGCCGCTGCAGCTCCTGTTCTACTGATCGGGGATATGGGGCCGACCACTGCGCTTCATTTGATCCCCTGTTCGATCGCATCTTCATTTGATACCCAGGAAAAGTGCTTTTGCTCTCAGGTCGGCGTTAGAAATGGTGTACAGTTCATTCGGAACGGGCTATATAGAAGATAGTGGACGCCATAACATTACAAATGTATGTTCAAAAGCCCTCCCAACAAAGGCAATTGAAGTATCTCCTTCGTACTCTTCGAGGTAGCATGGCGTAAAAAAAACATGCCTGGGGAGAAAAAAACAAAACAAAAAGCGCCTCATGCTGATCACTGCCCCTGTTACTAGTAGCCATTGATCCAGTAATCCTGCAGCAGGACGACGATGATCCACAAGACGAGCCCGCAGAAGGACGCGTGCAGGCGGGACGAGTCGGACTGGGTGATGACCCACGGCCGGTTGATGCTCGTGGACTGGGGGCTGCTGGTCAGGAAGGGCGTCGGGGACGGCGACCAGGTGAGGGTCATGGTGACGTGGTCGGTGAAGGTGGTGGTGACCGTGGTCACGGGGACGCTCTCCTGGCGCATCTGCAGGCCGGGGATCTCGGGGAGCTGGCGGCCGGCCAGGTAGTCGGCCTCGCGCGCGCGGAGGAGCTCCTCGTTGACGAAGCCGGGCGCCACCATGTAGATCTCGGCGCCGGCGTCCATGCACGTCGAGATGGTGCGGCTGAGCGCCTGCCCGTACTCGTTCGAATCGCATTGCGAGTAGAGGCATTGAAACAGCGACTAGCGAAGAGAGCACAGAATAGGTGTTAGCCTAGAACTTCAATCCCCCCCGCCGCCGCCGTGTTCGTGGGAAATACCCGTCGAAAAGAAAAGCTTGCCTTTTGATACTCTTCTTGGTGACAGAGGCAGTTCATGTCGAGGCACTGCGTCACGAACATGCTATTAACCATGCAATGCGAGCCGCAGCCTGGAAACACACATCAAGCCGGTCAGCCGTCAAATCACCAACTGGTCAGATGCAGGGCGCTATAGGTATTTCTTACTTGGCAGCTCCGGATCGGTCCCAACATCCAGCTTCAGCATTTCGGCAAGAGAGGCCTGCAGGAGGAGGAAAAAGAAGCTGATGTATCTCATTTTGGGGTCCGGATGGGAACGAAAATAGCGAAAGGCGAGCAAGCGCGGGGAGACTGATCAAAGCACGAAGTGGCCTTGATGCGTTGGGCTTGGATGCTTCGTCCGAATTGTTTTATTGTCTTTTTTTTTTTCAAGTTGTTTGTCGTCGTCCTTGTGTTACCTAATGTAGATTGTTGTTGTTCCCTGCTTTATCTCCTGATCCAATAAATCGTTGCAAAAAGCGAATGAATTCTCCGGCCGGGGGGAGCGGCGCGGTAAGGATAGTCACCAAGAAATCAGCCCCGAGGGGGGGAGTGAAGTCGATGCTTGACGATCCAAAAAACAAAAAAGGAGCGGTGTTGGGCTTTATAGGAAAAGCGAGCGAGCCTTGGTGGGCAGAAGGACTGGTGATGTTGTAGTCTGCTCCGAGCTGCTAAGTCATGACCCGCGGGAGTGCGAGGAGAGGTGGACGTGGACTGGCCACCGGACCCTTCTTCCCAAGCACTGCCCTATCGCGGCAGTGGCAGTCATGGGATAACTGGAAGGGAAGGGGTCACCTTATCAACGGTGAATCGTGATTAGCATCGTCATGTACCTCCTGTCTTCCTACCCACGCTGCCCATCCGGCAGGCGGAAGGCAGCGAAGTAGGCGGCCACCCCAGTCCTTCCATCAGTCTCGGCCCGCGGAATCAAAACCACGCCTTTCGGGTAAGGTTGACTCGGCGGTCAAATGTACGTACCTTTTGTTTGCTGCGACGCGCAACTTCTAATCCAACTCCGTGGCATGTCTCCTCCATGCGCACTTGATGACTTGATCATAGTCCTCACTCCCTAACTATCACACCCCTCGGACTCTTCGGTCAGATGCTTGAATGGATGCTTGAACAGATGCTTAAACAGATACTTAAAAGATCCTGATCTAACCTCAGAAGAAGACAACATATCTCTGGTCACGCCCCCATAGAGACGTGTACCGTTTGATGGGGTACTTCACGATATCGTATAGGCGAAGGTAAAAAGAATCGAAGGCCGGCTCATATGCAACCCAGGTGGGTTATTGGCGCTATATAAAGTGTCGGGGCAGCAACTGACGAATACAAGTACAATTGAATAGATGCAGCACGCATTATAGTGAAATGCGAGCAAATAAGTATCTATCACCAGGTTACCTTGTGGGCCTCAGTTGAGTTCCTGGGCCCGGCAGCGGAACCCCGCGGGCGGCGCGGTGCCCCGGGTGTATGGAGTTAGCGGGATTAGTGAGAGCGAGTGCGCCGGCACCGCCCGGGCCCGACTTCTGTAGAGGCACAACCATCTGCCTGGATCAAATCCTATACGGAGAATTCACCTCCCCCTTACACTATTGAAGGAAGCTCAGCTCCATTCTACCCGAGCCCCGGGTTTAAGAAGCAAAATCCACGCAAGCTCTGCTGCCAACTACTAGCAGGAGAATCGGGGTGTCTTCACCTTGAAACGCAAGACTATTAGGCAAATTGACTAACGAATAGCCTTCGATGTCCTCGTAGATCAGAGGGTTGTTCTCTATATAAGAAGCGGCAAGTCTGAAGCTGGTATCCCCCTCAGGATCGTTTGGTCTCCCACACCCCGACGACAACATACCTCTGCTAGTCCCCACGAATCCATCATCTCCTTCACATCTAAACTTATTCTAGGTACGCTGTTACGTTTCCATCTTTAAGATGACACATACGCGATCTGCCATCATCACTGGTGGCACTCAGAATCTTGGCTATCACATTGCGCTCGAACTCGCCCGTCAACATCCCGACTGGTTCGTTGTCGTCTGCTCGAGGTCCGATCGCGAACATGCGGCCGACACAATCAACAAGACACTGAAGCAAACCAATACAGCCTTCATGCCACTTGACCTATCTGATTCCAAGAGCGTTCGTCATTTCGCAAGGGAATGGTCCCAAAAGGGATACCCCCCTATTCAGGCCCTCTGCCTAAATGCTGGCCTGCAATTTCCCCACGAAATAGTGTACACGCCCGAAGGTGTCGAGGCCACCTTCGCCACTACCCATCTCGGCCACGCCCTCCTCTTCCACTTGATTTGCCCTCATCTCGCCCCCAAAGCCCGGGTGGTGGTCACTTCGAGCGGGACGCATGATCCCGCCACCAAGAGCGGTATGCCGGATCCCATCTACACGACGGCCGAAGAACTGGCCCGCCCCCCGCCGGCCATAGCAAACGGGTCGGGCCGCCGGCACTACACCAACGCCAAGCTGGCTAACGTCATGTGGACGTATGCCCTGCACAGGCGACTCAACCAGAAGGTCCCGGGCCGCGGCATCGCCGTCAACGCCTTCGACCCCGGCCTCATGCCGGGCACGGGGCTGGGGCGCGAGCTCAGTGGCCTGGAACGCTTCGCGTGGGACAGAGTCATGCCCAGGATCACGCCCGTCCTCAGGGCCGTCTATACCGCTAACATCCACAAGCCGAGCGAGTCGGGCGCCTCGCTCGCTTGGTTGGCCTGCTCCGATGAGATGGCGGGGGTCTCTGGGAAGTATTTTGAAGGCCGGAAGGAGATACCGTCTAGCAAGGACAGCTATGACGAGGACAAGATCAATGACTTGTGGCAATGGACCGTCAAGTACTGCGCGCGGGATCAGGCCGAGCTTGCGCGCTTCGAGAGTTTTACTTGATACCAGCTGTGGAGCAGTACTAATGGAAGAGTATGTCACTCGAAATAATAATGAGGAGGGGGACATTCGAAGTTTGAAAGTAAGAAGGGTTGGATGTTCGTTTCTCATGAGTCAACTTCCTTTCGGGATGTGCCTTATCGTTAGGATTAATGTGTAAGATGTCTTAATACAACAGGTTTATTCTCTTGAGAGCTTGCCAGGAACTGGGCTTTCTGGTTTTCCCCTGTCCAATTAAGCCAATATGTCAGCCCTGTTCAGTGATAATATACTACATTTTGAATATGAAATAGCTACTGTATGGTTACGTCAAAGCTTGAATGAAGGCCTCTTGACGATGAGAGTGACGGCATAGGAGCCTACCATCCTGGCAGCCGCTGTCTAGTTAAACTTCTATAACCCAAGTGCATTTCCCTCATCTCTTTGATCTACACATCTCTAAATTAGACTTCTAACTCCGTAATGGCTCCAACCCCGTATAAGGTTAACACATTGATGGCCGTGGGCGGAATACCAACAATTGTCTATTCGTCTCATGCCCTATCTCATACATAATCTCCAAAAGGGGGTTGCATCGCTCGAATAGACTCACTGAACTTCAAGGTTCGCCCGAGTCCGCATCAGGATCGGATAGAGATGCCAGCGGAACGCCCCCCCGAAGTCGTTACTGCCATCCCTTCGATCTGTAACCCGTTCTAGTAGATAAAGTCCAGATTAGCAGTCGGAGCTTGTCTGATGTTCCAGCCCATCAACTGCACACCTGCGTGAATAGTAATGCGCAAGGCAAACTCGTCATCGTCTAGTACTCTGTATACTTTGACGAACCCTTCAATCGCCGGTGCGGCGTCCCCGGCCCGTTAAAATAGCATCGCTTATATGCATCTCGTATTACTTGCCCGATATCATATGCACAACTAAGTCAAGCGAATGCCCCGTCGATGACCAAAATGGTGTGGCTGTCAGGATACCCTACGTCTGGGACAGGTCTTCAAGTACTAGAATGCTTTAGTCCTGTTAGTCGTCTTCTGCATTCGCTCACCCAAACAGCTATCACTGAATCAAAGGTGAATTGTCAAACAGCGTAATTTATAACCCAGATGTCACCTCGTATCCGTACCCAATTCTTGTCCTAGTCGCCATTTCTGGAAACCTTCCCAAATTCTGCAACAGACGCCTCTTCGACTGACTCCGAAGCTGGAGCGCATTTAGACTTGCGCATTAGCTCATTATTCCCGACCTTCTTCAATCTGCCCTTCGGAAAAATCAACCAATTATGGAACGACCGTAGCCAATGTCCTATGTCGTGACCAATGGCCGCCGCGACCGGCATCGTGAGTATACTACAGCGGGGTAATCGTGTAACACCTGAATGCTAGTGTCGCCGATGAGGAAATGAATCACGACGCTTCGACCCCTGTTGCCCAGGATGACAATTCGCACATCGCCTCGAGGATAGACTCCTCGCACAGGTACATTGTACGTTGCGAAGTGGTGATCTTCCTCGCCCGCCGCGGGCGATGAGATGGGCTGCATACCGCGCACGATGCATCGATCGCAAAAGTCTTTGTCAACGGTAGCGCTATTTGGTATTTTAATTATAGTAGTCGTTCCGATGTTTGTGTTGCCGCCAGCCGAATAGCGTGAGAGTTATGGTTCTCAATGTTGGTTTGTTTTCCCTAAATAATCTTTTCGCATTGCTGACCTGGTTAGCTAGTTCCCCGATATCGAGAAGCAATTTTCAACTGTCAGCCCCCGATACGAGACTGCCTTAAATGTCCTCGATATTTTATCGCTAATCATACGAGAATAAGAACATTTCAATTTTTAAAGCTCTCAGAAAAAATTGTCACTTTTGCGGTGCATTTCCAGTGTCGATTCTCAGACGTGTGGCAGAGTGAATACGAGACCCAGTACACATACACCTGTACCTACAGAACCCGCTACAGGGTATGGCCGCCCCCCCTTATTTTTCATATCACCATGATCAGTTCTTCAAGCATCGGCCTTGATTAGGTCCGCGGCCTATAAACGCAAGGTACTTAGCACAGAGAATAAGTATATATAAGGGGTGCTGACTCACCTTCTCAGCAATAGCATAAGTAGTCTGACACGTGTTCGCGCCCACAACAACCGGCATGATACTCGCATCAACGACACGGAGGTTCTTGACGCCGTAAACCTTCAGCTGCTCGTCGACGACGCCACCAAGCTCGCGGGGCAGCATGGCGCACGTCCCGACGGGGTGGAAATACGAGGGGTTAATGTTCTGGCGCAAGAACCGCTTCAGATCCTCCGGCTCGGTGACGTAGTCGGGCGGCTGCGTCTGGCGCGGTGCCATGTCGCGCAGTCGCGTCTCGAAATAATATCGCCTCGTGAAGCGCACGAACTCCACCATGATGTCGAGGTCCACCGGGTTAGTAAGCGCGCGGTAGTCCACGACCGGCTCGCTTCCGAATGGGTCCGTGACGTTGATGTTCACGCTCCCTCGGCTTAGCGGCTGTAGGTCCACGATTGTGCCTGATGAGGCGCTGCCTGTTAATACCTGATTGTAGAAGGCTGTGTTCGGAGAGCGAATGGCGGCGGCCATGTTCTTCATCTGTGCTTTGTATCCTGTGATGCTTGTGTTAGTAGGTAATCTGACTACTACGTTTCGGTGCAGAACAACACGGGTCCCGGTTCTTGTAGATTTTACATCAAAGTCGCGGATGTTAAACATGGCTCACCTGCAACCACCGTTGGATGCGTGCCGTTCGGCAAGAATGCTGCGTGATCTTGATTTTCGAGATTGGATGCGATCTTCTCGAAAGTATCGGGCGCAATAACCGGCATACCAAGCCAGGCAGCGGCACTACAGGCGCCGTAAGAGTAGGGGCCTATCAACCTTAATCAACTGCCAAATTCAAGAGTTGAGTACATCTATGCAAGATAACACACCGGTTTTATTAGCCTTCCAGACGTCCTGTGCCCAGGTGGAAAAGTTCCGATCGGTGTACATGTCTGTAGGATTCGGGTGAATAGTAAAGTTTTGAACTAATTTATACTATTAATACACTGCTCCATCAATTGGCTTGAACAAGTAGACTTACGAACGAAACCCATGAATATCATGGGGTGGTCATGGAAATTTTGTCCAACTCCAGGGAGGTCAACAACTGCCTCTACACCTGCCTCATTCAGGAGTGCGCTCGGCCCGATACCACTTAGCTGGAGGAGCTGTGGTGAGTGGATTGCACCAGCTGCTATGATGACTTCTTTGTTCACCTTGATCGTAGCGATTGTTGTTTGATTTGGGGCCCCCCGCTCAAAATATACGCCGGTAGCAATCTGGTTATCGAATAGTATCTTGGTAACTTTGGAACCAGTGATGAATTCCAAGTTAGTTCTATTTAAGTCATTGAAATGGCCGGTTCTTGCGTATGACCGTTCTACTTTGACGGGATCCATGAAGGTAGGAAACCAGTATACGCCTGCTTTCCCTGAGCCACTGTCGGGCGGGAATTCGACCCCTGGTATATCTCTGAAAGCCTCAAACTGTGTCTCTATTTCAATGTTAGAAGCCGGTCCATTATCTGGTTTCATGTTGCGCTAACCTAGAGCAGGCCACTGGAAACGTGGCCATGAAGTATGAACACTGGAACTGTTACCCCAGTAGGAGGCATCCCAAGTCATATTGACAGACTTGGCAACGTCACTATCAGGCGGCGAGAAATTAACCGCCTTCCACGATTAGATAACTTACAACTCATGGGGTTGGGGGTGACACACTTTCTTGAAATAGGGTAGTAAGCCCTTCCACGACCATGACGAGTCTTTGCCGAAGAAACTGCCCCATCTATCGTAATCGTCAGAGGTTGCTCGAATGGTCATCATCGCATTTATCGCAGAACTTCCTCCCACTAAATTCCCGATAAGGACGCTAGTTGTTCTGTTGTTCAAGTTTCTTTGGGGAACCGAGTTAATCTGATATGACCATTCTGGTCCAATTGCTGCGGATCCCGAATACACTTGGCTGATTTTCGAAGAGTCGACTGCACAATTAGTATCACTCAAGGATGTGGACTCTCGTCATTCACGCACCAACTTTGCCGTTCTCAATAACCAGAACTGTCGCTGTATTTTCATTATTCTTTAGCAGCTGGTTCATACCCCTGGGCTTCGGGAGAGCTCACATTTCCCATCCGCTGATAGTCTGTCAGCAACAGTCAAGCCGGCGGTTCCCGCTCCCACTATCACATAATCGTAGGACTCCAGGATGCGGGGCATATGGTCAGGTCGACTCCGCACATATCGCTGAGGGATAGGCAATGCCGCATATGCTGTCCCCGGAAGCGACGCCGCCCAAAGGGCGACACCGAGCAATAAGCTACTCAACATTTTTTTCTGGAATACCGGTAGTCTTGGGAGTTTTCGTCGCAGACCAACGGGCACGTCATGTCTCTGAACGTTTTAGCAGATGCTACTTTTATCAGGTTGGGTGACATGTTGCGTGCTTCGCGGCTGATTGCTGAATAAGTACAGACTAAGTCAATGCCGATTGGTTACATGCTATGCAGCCATAGAAAATAACCGTAGGGACGGCAATAACTATTTATATAGGCAGATAATGTGTAAAAACCCGCGGATATTAATTTTAGCAATGTGATAGATTTAATACCGGCAACGGGTTCAACTATATCATTGTACTACATCAAAGTGATAAGTTCGTAAAACCAGGTGTGAAGGGAAGAGAATAATCCTTAACATACGTTGGGGACGTTGGACGCCTCCCAGACGTTGCTGCAAACAAAAGCAAGTGCTGAGCAAGAGGTCAGTAAAGGACTGCCATTCGCAGACGAGTAACCGAGACCAACCGTGCACAACAGAAAAGTCGGGTGCTCGGAACTCATCCTTCTCAAAAGGACCTCTCCCATCATTGTCCCCAGGAACCGCCCAAGGCAGGGTTCGAATGAATTTGGTCGAGTCTTTCACGAGAGTAGTGAGCTTGGAAGTCTCTTGTGGGTCAGCAATGCTAATGACTCCCCGCCACTCGCAGCGTGCTCCGTATGGATCTCGATACGGCTCAATGAAGCCGAGAATACTCTCAACTCGCGGGTAAAGGTCTTGTACCCAGTTCTTCATGGACCTCCGGTACGCTTCTAGACTGCCGGATGTGAAGCTTTCCAAGTAGTCTAGGATGAAACGAGCCTGCCTGTCGTTCGCGGCAAAGCGGACAGCCTGCAGAAGATGACCACAGATCTCGGTCATCTCCATACAATGATCGCCACGTACTAATCGTACAGTTCCGTTCAACTCGGAATCTTGCTGGAGAACGTCAATGGGTATAGCAGATCCCTTGATGTAGTCTTGTAGCTCATCATTGCTCTGGGCGGAAGCTTGAAGAACCTGGTAAACCGTTTTGTCATTTTCAATACTCTTATGAACTCGGGTGTTCTCAGGCTCAAGATCATTACGCTGCATGACACGTGCAATTGCAGCGATCTCATTAAATGTGACCTTGGCATTCCCAAGATAGTAGCTCGACTCAGAAAGTGTCAACGCAGAAGGGTCCAACGACAACATTGGCTCTATCACAGCCTCCAACGCAGCGGTCGCGGCATGTCTGCAATGTCTGATGACGGTGTCTGGGAGGTAGAAGAATGATTCCAGGATATAAGGTGGGTTTTCTACGACATCCGACCGGGACCGGAAATACGTGCTCTGGCCGTCTAACTCTGTGTGTGAGGATTCACATGCTGCCGCTACCCGCTCTTCGCCAGTGGCAACGGTACACGAGGCAGACACTGTGCCTTGGAGCACTGGTTACGAGGGAAAAGACCTGTGGCTATTTCTAGGCGGAATCGAGGTAAAGTACCTAACTAACTACTTACCTTAGTTGGAGCAAGCAGAAGTCGGAGCTCTTGTACCAGCAACCAACCAGACTGTTCAGGGCGTAAGGGGGTGATTAGAGTGTCCCTTGCCGTGGTTGGTGTCACACTCATGCCATGCGGTGGTCCCGCGAATCAAGACGCGGCGGCGCCTTTCGCGGAGCCCAGCAGAGGCGGTCTAAGCCTCAGTGCAGCCGTGGGATCTTGGTATGTGCCGTCATAAAAACCGAGACGAATAGATAATTCAGGCCGACTAGTCAAAAAAAAAAATCGTAGTCGCACTGAGTTGGAGGCATTAACACGAGATAATAGATGAATAAGGAGTTTGACATCTTCATCCCGGTCGCATTCGTCCAAGGCGTCAATAGCAATCACAATATGGAGATTTTCGAGCATGCTTAGCTTCTGACATGTCGCGCCTAGCCTGGCGTGGTAGTGTTAGCTACAATCTATATCGTCTATCCCTCATGAAGGGACCAAAGTTGTATGCCTTGTATTGTGCGCCTTTGGACCTTTGTGGTACTGTGGGGTACGTGGGTTGGCCATGTTGGGGACGAGGTGAACCCGGCTTCGATAATATCTTTGTCCGGCCCACTCCAAGGCAGATTTTGTACGCTCTACTCCGGCCTATGATCGGTTGTGCTGCAATAAAGCATTGAACCAATCTGATTGTCGACGCCTCTTGGGAGATCATGCAGCGGGAGGGCCTTGGTCGAAAACAGCCTCCCCCTAGCCTCTGAGACGGCCTTGGAGGCTTTGACAGGCAGACTTCTTTACAGAAGTAGCAGATGCGTCAGGGGGGAGCCATCTTTGGGAAAATGTTACTCCGTCCTCCGGGACTGGGCATACGGCCGTTGCTGCTACACTCCTAACAGTCTTTGAGGGAATAGTCATAGAAGATACTATTATTAATTATCTAGAATATGTGACTTAAACCAGGGCATATATATATCCCTTGCCCAGGCTGTTAACCGCCTTATACCAGCAATGACAGAATACGACTCTAAGCAAGTCTGTGTCGAGCCAAACTGGCGGTCAGCCCACAACTTGGTCTTCCGGTCTTCGTATGTAGATAGAACAAGATGCCATCGATGGCCCTGTACGATAACGCCTGGGATGAAGCCAAGCTCAGACATGGCCGAAAGCACCTTGGCCTCAGTCGCATTATGCTCTGCTTCCTGCGCAGCGCTGCCGCCCCTACCTTGTTCTTCGTCGTTGATGCCTTGCCTTCGCAGCTTGTCGGCGACAGCCCACCGCAGAAATGCCCATTGTGCAGCGTGCCAGATGCCAATCTGAAGCTGTGCGGCCTCCCAGTGAACACCGGGCTTCTTAGTTTCGATGCTTAGCACTAGAGGCCGCCCGCTAACGGGGTAGAAGTCAGTATGGTTAACGGTGCCGGTAGGAGTAAGGCGGCTGAACTGGTTAACTTTGGCGCGCAGGGCTTCGTCTGTCGCGGCATGGTATACGCATATGTCGATCATCTTGCCTGGGGACCAAATAGGCTTCCAGGCTGGATGTAGGCGGGCGGTAGTACTATTGGAATTCGCAATGGATTAGCAATCGCAATAGCTTACGAATAGAACAATGTTTTCCGTTTTGAAAAGGATGCAAGGACAGGCAATGTAATGTAATAGCTCTTACCAGATCACAGCATCGAACTCGTCGCATAGCCGTCCATTCTCGTCCTCTAATGTAAGTTCTAGCAAACGCGCATGGACAGTACAGTTCCAGCTAACTTCCTCGTGGTCGTATTGTTGGCATTCATTTGCTTTCCTGCATATCCTTTCGACCTCCTGGAAAACAGGGATGCGACCGGGCAATAGCGCATCAGCCTCGTCGTCTGCGGCAGACTTGAAAGCATATCTCCACAGGCGCGGCATAGGGTCATGGGCAGTAACAGCCTCCATGACCCTCGATTTCACGGCATGGGGCAGGATGTCCTGGTTGCTTCCAATCTCCGTTATGGCGCTGAGGAGCTCGCGGGCGGCGGGCGGCAGCGCGTTTAGGTCGAGGGCGTTGAATTCGAGGACGGGTTCGTGGAGTCGAAGATTCAACATCTGTTTTTTAGGCGACGAGGCACGCGACGAGGTATGTGACGGTATCGACGAGGATAACGACGGCGTTGAGCCGCCTGGAAGGCCGGGCCGAGGCGTACTGTCGGGGTCTGCGGCACTTGTACGACGTCTCTTCTTGGGTGTTGATGGCATTATTTCCTTATGGTCGGCTTCTTCGACAGAAGCAATAGAAGCGGGAGGACTTGTGAGTTGTCGTTGTCGCTTTCTTGTCTTGGTTGTTATCGAAGGAGAGCTGGTGTCTTCGGCTCCCTTTTCAGGCAGACTGCAGATCCAAGAGGTAATAACAGCATTGCGATCGCTCGTATCAAAATGGATCATTGTCGGCCTTTGCTTGGGATGTTTAGAGATTTGGGGCATTGATATATATTGGCTGGCGATCAAGTGACAGCGGTGTTCCGAGGTTGTATTTAGTGTAGATTAGTGGGGGAGCGTGTTCACCTAGCAACCGTTGACCGGATTTGGGGGTGGGGGATCAGGTCAAGGACCCTGCTCAGTCGGCCCCAGCAACAACTGCGCCAACTAGGTGTGATAGCCGTAGCTAGCCCGCAGTAGTTTTTGCGGCTTAAGCGGATGGTGCATTGGTGCTTATCAGCCATACAAAGAGCAAGTTAGGTACATATCTGTTAAAAATCACCCTAATCGACCTAATACGATTGCAGCAGTGGGCGGTGACGGAGGCAGGCAGAGGGCAATGTGGTCGACATACAATTGGCTTCGTCTCAAAGCATTCCTAAACTCTGGCGACAGCCGTCGTGTTGCTGGCGGTGACCTTCTCGGACGCCATGCTGATTCGTTGCAGAGAATTGTTCAGGGTAGCGAACGAGCGCGTGTTTTGGGGAATGGCCTGCCCTGCGCGTTCGTCTAGACAGCGCCGCCCATCGAACGCGCTAAGCTGCAGACATCGCAAATAGCCGAAGACATCGCAAATAGCCGAAGACATCACAAATATTATACCCGCGATAGGGGTGAAGCCCAGTCCTAATAGCTTATCCAGCGGCGCATTGGACGGGACTACAGGGTAAGTTGATATAGATCAAACTTGCCAGAGCAGAATAATCACGCGGCAACTGACTATTTCAAGGACATATCACCAGCTCATCAATACCTGCGATGAATTCTTCGAATTTTATGAGTAAAGATCGCGATTCTGGACACAGGATTCGATTCTGGGCATCGTGACTGGGATAACCCTCGGGCACTCAGATTCAAGAATCACCAGCCCGAAAGCGGCCCTTATAACGTTAAACAGTATCACGACAGAAGGGGAAGTCTCACAGGTCAGGTACAACGAGTAGTAAGAGTATATTCAGGTGTAGGATTCAGACAAGACTAAAGCTTGGAGAGTGTAAGGGGAGTGTACGATAGATGGGTGAGAGGTGTAGTTCATATAGCACACAGGGGGGGGGGGTACCAGGTAGCCTCCAGGCTACTCCAGGCTACGTCATGACACGAACGTCCTACTATACATGCAGGCAAAAGCGCGGACTGTGCCACTCAGCTGTCAGCCCTACATCTTGCCGCAGTTATAAATACGTCAGAACGGACCGGTTAGGTCAGCAATACGATTCAGGTAGCTAAAAAAAGAAGTACGATGCTTATAATACTATACAAGAGCACTAAAAGCCCAAATCAAGACAGTTGAGGTGGTTTCAGTCGAGAGATGTTGATTCGTCGCGAAAGCCATGATCATTGTACTTGGGCCCTGTCTATTGTGTTTAATTGCTGGCGGCAAGGGATGAGAAGAATCGTTATTATCTAGACATATAGGATCTAACTTACAATTACCTATACCTGGTAACGCCACCCAGGCGTCGGTTGCGACGGGTGTAACCGACAACGCTCGTTCGTTTTCAGCTTACAAACCGCTGCCGATGGCTTCTCGGGATGAACCTCTCTCTCGGAAACTAATCGAATGGAGCCGCTTTTTAGTCGAATATGAGCACGAGTTTGATCTCACTATCTCACCTGATTACCCATTTATTCAGGTGGCGATTGTACTGAATAACGACCTGGGTTAGATGCTGCCCAATCACACTCGTTCATGGACCGAGTGGAATGGAACCTCGTATTTGATACCGCTACCTGGCGTTCCCAGGACTTGTCCGGGGCGTGCGGACCAAGTGGCTCTACTACTAAGCATCAACCTAGAATACGAGTATGAGGGAGGCACCGTCACCGGTAATCCGGAGTATATATAGCAGGCGCCATCGCATGTTAGTGAAAGGCTACCTTAGATAGAGCCTTGTTCATCTTTCCAACCTCGAACGCGCAAAAGACTGCCCTGCGACGTGTTAGCCGCACTCTCTAGCATATATTCTAGAGTATACTTATTCTCCCTCTCACCCCCTCCAGCAAATATACTAGAGTATACTTATTCTCACTCTCCCTCGCCAACATGCGCGCCCGAACCATTGCGTGGGCGTCCCTGCCCCTTGCCTATGCGCTCCCCTTGGAGCCTCGGGATGCCCCCGAATTCACCATTACGGGGTTGAGCGCGACCTTCCCGTATCCCAGCTCTCCGTACGGAGACCCCACCGTCGACTCCCATCTGGACATATCGGTGACCTATCCGGACCCCGCATCATCGACGGGCGCTACTCTCAGCACAACTTGCAGCCTGAACTGGCCTGAGGGCACCGATCCGGCTCCGACGGCCTGGACTCCGTGCGCCGACCCGTCACTGCAGTTTCGTCTCCCAGCAGAGGGGTGGACTAGCACGACGAAGTTCACTGTGGAATTGTGGGAGGAGCTGACGGCTGCTGGGTGAGTGAACAGAGCCTACAGAGCCTTATTTTCTTCAGCATCATCCTTGAAGGCGTGGAACTGTGTTTACTAACCAAATATCATCGCTTAGAACCGGCCTGGATGCCTCGCACCTTATCACATCCAATCCTGGAAACCCCAGCGACCCAAACGCATTCATGTTCTGCGTCCAGAAGGGCAAGTTCAACCCGCTGACTTGCACCCTGACTGGCCCGTTTGGCCAAGCGCCAAGAACGGTGGTTTTGCCTGCGGTCGAGCAGAGTTCAAGACCAGCTTGAGATGCTGAGCCTGATATCCCGATTTAAAAAGATAGCAGATGGCGTGAAAATGACATGGCGTGGAGTCCGACCGGGGCGTGTTTGTACCCAAATTGGCAATTACCAGTAGATAGTGGCCTGGATGGATAATGCGGTTAGAGAGCTTTTCAAGGCGAATAACAAAACCTCTTCCGAATAGCGCTCATGTCAGCCGTGGTTCTAGAAGTATGGGTGAATGACGTAAAAGGAATAACGGTAACTTAGTAATCAAGGTCCTAGCTGCCTAAGCGATAAAGGAGCATGAGAAGGTTACGACAATCTGCCATAAGCCAGCAGGGGTTGATTTGGTGGCCACCTCCAAACAGGGCAGGCAAGGGTCATTGACGAAGATTCTAGGGGTAAATGCTTAGATTGAGCCGATACGAGCCACTGAGGCGGGCAATTGCTGCAGCATGAGCATTCGGTACGAAGGCGTTTGCGGTGAGAGGTTCCCGCGAACCAGCCTCACCCTGCTCCTTGCGACGGGGCCCGTTTTATGAGGAACAAGAGAATTAGACGAAACACTCGACCTTGACAGGTCACTGACTTGTTAGGCGATCGAAGGATGCTAAGCTGAGCCAGCCTTGTATTTCAATCGTTCCGCGTTAGTATCGGCTGCGCTCCCCGACCAAGCTCCCATGGTTTCCCGTAGATAGGACACGTGCACAGGCCACAGTAGCATTGAAGTATCAGCGATATTTTCGGCTTTGTGCGATAATGCGTTCTCTTGTTCCCGAACCAAAGCAGGACGCAGACCTGTTAGAGCTTTCATCTGTATGAGCCCAATGGAAAGAAGGGAGTCGGAGTACGGAATTGAGAAAACAAGTGTAGATCAGGTTGGGGAAAGACTAGGCCGCATGAACCGAGTCGTCTAGGCATCATGTCTCGTCGCGAATAAAGCACATCAATGAGTAGGTAGGGGTAGTTAGAGAATGTCGCTCAACTTTCAAGTACCGCGATATTCTGCTCAATGATGACAGTACGGCCTGAAGCCCAGGCCTGTGGTTGCGATGTCAACAGTCACTGCGCGTGTGCAACCTGAAATGTCCTCTAGAGTGGACGCGGGTTGAGCCAGTGTTAAATGACGGGGGCGACGGTGCACAGCTACGAAGAGTGATGGATGTACCCAAGTGCCTTTTCAAAAACATTCGAAGGCCGACCGAGAATGGTTCAATGCTTGATCAATCAACATTCCCAGCGAGCCCGACGAGAGCCAGTATTGACGTGGGCAGACCAGGAAATCGTGCATACAGAAGGATCCATTGTACCAGTGCGATCACAACCCGGCGTGTTGAGAACACTTCAGTAGATGAACAAATGCTGATGGCTATGGGAGCCAATGAGAGCGATTGAAGCAATGATCAGACCGTGTCAAGCCAGCGCATTACTTGGGCTTCCGTGAAAGGTACAGCGTACCCTCCCGCCCAGTATGGGTTGTACCGTAGATCCTATGTTTTCGTGGCTAGTGGAGGCAGTGAGGAAAAGATACTTGCGCGAGAGATTCCACCAGGGGGGCAGGGGTGTTCAAAGCCGATTACATAACTCTCTGCGACATCAATAACTATTCTCGTTAATAATCCTTACAACAACCTGTCCTTGTCTGGGAGCCGCATCTCGATCTGCACTGGGACCGCCCAGCAATCAAATCTCATGCCGAAACCACGGAACCACTCACTCCCCTACCGGAGAACTGTCAGACTGCAGCACAGTGAGATTATCACGCTGTAGAAATTCCATTGGCCAAGATAATTCTTCAGCACAGTCGCCTCGGAGGTCAGCGGTTGCCTGATAATGAAATTTTCATGAGTTTGAGAAGCCATCTCTTATGAACGGTGATGCGAAACGTAGGCAGACAACTGCATCGCCGAAGCTTCGAGGGAAATGGCCGCCCGAAATTCGTCCATTTCGCCCTGATGTTAGGTAACCATTGCTCGCAGTCAAGTGTAGTTTGCTAGAACAGGCAGTCGGGCTGCGGTTATGATTCACTCACCAAGTCATATACCATAGCGAGTCTCTCGGCCATCTTATCTCAGCAGGGACTGCTTTTTTCTTTTCTCCCAGAACATCGACTCCCTGCGCTGGTAAACCTCCGCCAACCAGAATAGGTAAGTAGTCGTTTAGTCCAGCCCAATGGCCACCGCGTGCTCTCGCTCCCCGATCCCCGAGCCCCGAGCTTCCGCCTCAGCCTCAATCGCCGCTCAGAAGGCCATCCCAAGCCCTGTGTGACACAACCAAGCCGACGCTGCAACGACGGTGCTTGGCAGCGCTAGTACGTGAGTTCCGACGCGGCGGTCGAGCACACGGTACACGGCGCCTCGACACAACCCGAGGTGCCATATAGCCGACTCCCGTGGATCCGGCGCACGTGCTTGAAATTAGCAATATGAATGCAATGTTTCTTAAACGTCAAAGTTGGAAAACACTTCCTACTACTACTGGGTGTTCATACATAGTATATACTATTCTACACCTGGGCTAGCACGCTACAGCCCAACAGTTACAGTTCACCAAAGCACCAAGATTGCCCTTATTCAATCTACACGGACCTACCTAATCTACACTGATCTGGAATAGGACGATATGACTGACTGTTCGCCTGATAGCACGGACCATTCGGGGGCCGTGGACGAGGTAGGCTCGGGTCGTATGAAGTTCATATACTTCAGCAATGAATTCCCTCGTGATGATTTGCATAAGATCTTCCGACTCTTGGCTCAGCATAGTAAAGATCGCAAACATCCTATTCTCGCCAGATTTCTCGACGAAGCCACATTTGCGATTCAGGATGAAGTAAGGCAACTCCCCGCAGCAACCAGGTCCCAGATACCCCCTTTCGAATCAATTCTCGATTTCGCCGACTTCGATGATCGTCGTCGTAGTTCTCTGTCCGAGGCCGTCATTGGGGTGCTCCTTTGCATTATTGAGATAGGGACCTACATAGGGTAAGACTGCGTTGAACTTCGCGCCTCTTGGATTCGGCATATGTCCCTATTGCTGACACAGAGACTTATTGTAGGTACCATGAGGAATTCCCTGGGGATAAGGGTTCGGACGAGACCAGTATCTGCCTTGCGGGTCTTGGCATTGGCCTTCTTGCCACCGCAGCTGTATCTCTCGCCCCAAGCCTCGCCGACATCCCGCTCGTTGGTGCTCAAGTCCTCCGACAGGCCTTCCGACTTGGGATTATGGTCGACGAGGTCTCTACAAATCTGCAACCCCGTGATTTAACGGAGAACAGCACACCGGCTAGCTGGGCTTACGTTTTGACGGATGTCAATCCCACCGATGTCCAGCATGAATTAGATGTTGTACATGCTAGAGACGTAAGTGTGTGCAGAGAATTTTGATTCAGATATCTCAATTGACATAGAACATGATAGAAAACACCCGAGGCCAGCAAAATTTTCATCAGTGCTCTCACCACAACCTCGGTGACGGTCAGCGGGCCACCAGCTAGGCTGAAAGCCCTTTTCCGAATGTCGGATTTTTTCCGTGACCGCAAGCTTTTCAGTCTGCCGGTTTATGGAGGCTTATGCCATGCTGAGCATGTATACGACGAGACCCATACACAGCGCGTTGTTGATACACCGTCAATGAGGGCTTTGAACGATAATCCTATATTTGCCCCTCGAATTCCGATTTACTCGACGAGTACTGGTGAACCGTTCCCGGCCAAAACTACGAAAAGCTTATTTGAACACATCATCGGCGAGATTACAACACAGGTAATAAGATGGGACCGGGTTATCAAGGGGGTCACTCAGCACGCCCTCAAAATGGGCGCTGTGCAGTGCCAAATCCTCGTCTTTCGGGTTTCGGTACCTGTTCATGACCTCGCAGCGTCGTTGGAAAAGCGGCTCCCGTATTTGAATCTGTCAACGAATGAGATTATCCCCTGGATACACGACATCGAGAAAACACCTGAGAAATTATTAGGACCGAGAGGTCCTGCCCAGTCGAAGATCGCGATTGTCGGCATGTCCTGCCGGATGCCTGGAGGGGCTACCGACACGGAATCCTTCTGGCAGCTCCTAGAACAAGGGCTCGATGTCCACCGCAAGATACCCGCCGATCGATTCGATGTCGAGTCGCATTTCGACCCCGCCGGCAAACGCGTCAATGCTAGTCATACGCCATACGGGTGTTTCATTGATCAGCCCGGCCTTTTTGATGCCCCCTTCTTCAACATGTCGCCTCGGGAAGCTCAACAAACGGATCCTAGTGAGTAGCATTTGGATTCACATCCCATTACTTACGTTGCTACCGGGGAGCGATATTTCGGCCCCCTCATCTCTAGGACGCACCCACGTCTAAAAATGTCCCAACTCAGAGGGATCTTGACTGACGCCGATGTTGTAGTGCAGCGCCTTGCCATCGTGACAGCCTATGAGGCTTTAGAAAGAGCAGGATATGTTGGTAAGTCACTATCCCAGATCGTCTTTCCCATATCGCTAAATACCCTCTCTCGACTCCGGGTTCTAATTGCTGCCCGTTTGCTAACAAGCCATTCAGCAAACCGCACCCCAGCTACGAGACTAGAACGAATCGGTACCTTTTACGGGCAAGCGAGCGACGATTACCGCGAGGTTAACACAGCGCAAGAAGTTAGCACCTACTTCATTCCTGGCGGTTGCCGCGCCTTTGGCCCCGGGCGTATCAACTACTTCTTCAAATTCTCTGGGCCAAGTTATAGTATCGACACGGCATGTTCGTCTAGTTTGGCTACCATTCAGGTATGGACCCCGTCATTTGGTGCTTGTATCATGTCTCTTTATCATGTCTCCTGCCGTCATGTCTTTATATGTGGTAGACTTGACAATCAGCCTTCAATGTGTTACTGACTTCGCTCAATTGAATAGTCAGCTTGTACAGCACTGCTGCAGGGCGAGCTAGATACGGCTGTAGTTGGAGGCATGAATGGTAAGCCAACATTAGAATTCATCTTGCTCTTGCATAGAATGAATTGGGCAAGCTTTTGCTTCTGGGATCATTTTCTAACCTATGAATCACAGTATTGACAAATTCTGATGCTTTTGCGGGACTTAGTCACGGGCACTTTCTCTCGAAAACACCAAATGCGTGTAAGACATGGGACAGTGAAGCCGACGGCTACTGTCGCGCTGATGGTGTTGCATCCTTGGTGATGAAAAGACTTGAAGATGCCGAAGCCGACAATGATAATATTCTGGGTGTTGTCCTCTCGTCTGCTACTAACCACTCGGCCCAGGCCATCTCGATTACTCACCCACATGCAGGCCATCAAGCGTACTTAGGCAAGCTCGTCGCGAACCGTGCTGCTATAGACCCTCTTAGTGTTGGATTTGTTGAGATGCATGGCACGGGGACACAAGCTGGCGATGCAGAAGAGATTCAATCTGTCACTGAAGTGTATGCACCCAACGCCACCGGAAAGAGGCGCAGCGCCAAGAACCCCCTCTATATTGGTGCTGTCAAGGCGAACGTTGGTCACGGTGAGGCCGTAGCTGGAGTCACCGCTGTCGTCAAGGTCTTGCTCATGCTCCAGAAAAATGCCATTCCACCGCATGTAGGGATCAAAAATACCCTCAATCCAAAATTCCCAAAGGACATGGACGCGAGGAACATCCATATACCGTATCAAAAGGTCGACTGGCCACGGCCATCATCTGGCCAGAAGCGAATGGCCGTGGTCAACAATTTCAGCGCTGCTGGTGGCAATACATCATTGCTACTTGAGGATGGGCCTCTTCCTGACGTCCGTAAATACCAGTCTACTGATCCTCGACCAACGCATGTCATATCAGTGTCTGCCAAGAGCAAGGTATCATTGCGGGGGAATGTTGAGAGACTGCTGAAATACCTGGAAAGCGATTCAGACAACGTTTCATCGTTGGAGCATCTCTCTTACACGACAATGGCTAGACGCTATCACCACAACCATCGTATCGTGTTGGCTGCCTCAGATACTTCGCAAGTCAAGAAACAACTTGAATCGGCTCTTGCAGATATCGACTCTCACAAGCCCATTTCCTCAAGAGATGCGCCCTCTATAGCTTTCACTTTTACCGGCCAAGGAGCGTCGTATCAATCCTACAGTCTCGAGCTATTCCACGAATGTCCATCCTTCCGGAGACATGTCCTCAACCTGGACCAGATCGTGCAAAACCAAGGATTCCCAACTATTCTTCCCGTGCTAGACGGTAGCCACGAAAAGGACCATGCTCACCCAGCTATTGTATCGCAGCTCGCGCTAGTCTGCGTCCAGATTGCCTTGGTTAAGTACTGGGCATCTTTGGGCATCCGACCAGATGTGGTGGCAGGCCACAGTCTCGGCGAATACGCAGCCTTACAGGCAGCGGGTGTTCTGTCAGCTAGTGATGCTATCTTCTTAGTAGGATCGCGGGCGCGTCTGCTAGAAGAGAAAACCACACTGGGCAGCCATAAAATGATGGCGGTACGAGCTTCACTGAAGCAGATTGAAGACACCCTAGTGCCCTCTGGCGCACCTTTTGAGGTGGCATGCCTCAATGGGCCGAAGGAAACAGTCCTCAGCGGATCCGAGGCCGAAGTGGGTGCTGCTACTCAGCTGCTTCAGAAAGAGGGATATAAATGCTTTATACTGGACGTTCCCTATGCATTCCACTCGGAGCAAATGAGTCCCGTGCTCGAAGAATTCGAGCAACTCGCTACTTCGGGTGTTATATTCCAAGCCCCCCAGGTCCCTATCGTCTCCCCGCTCCTCGACAAGGTCATATTTGACGAGAAAACGGTCAATGCTACTTACTTGAGACGTGCAACGCGAGAAACATGCAACTTCCTACGGGGTATAGAGACAGCCCGAAATATCGGCACTGTTGACGACGATACGGTCTGGATCGAGATTGGGCCACACCCGGTGTGCGTCGGTTTCGTCAAGAACATACTTGGGGCAGCCGTCTCACGCATAGCTGTTCCCTCGTTCAGGCGAGGAGAGAATAATTGGACAACTATGAGCCAAAGCTTAGCCGCCTTGCACGGCGCGGGAGTGAACATCGAATGGAATGAATACCACAGTCCGTTCGAAAAGGGCCTTCGACTACTCGATCTACCTACATATTCCTGGAATGAAAAAACATACTGGCTTCAGTATAACGGGGATTGGGCCCTCACTAAGGGCAATCACTTCTACGACGAAGAAAAGGGCATTGGGGCCTTTGCTAAGCAGCCTACCTCTCTCTCAGCCCCGGTCTCAGTTAGCAGTCTAAGCACATCGCTGGTCCAATGCATCCTGGAGGAGAGTTTCGATGGTGCTTCTGGCACAGTACTCATGCAATCAGATCTATCGCATCCCGATTTCAGGGCAGCCGCCTGGGGCCATAAGATGAATGGTTGCGGTGTTGTCACATCAGTAAGTACAAGAACGAAAGCGCGCGACCTAGCCTTTCATCTCCAATCACGGTGGTATCTGACTAATTGTACTACAGTCCATTCATGCTGATATAGCATACACACTGGGTAACTACCTCTATAAGAAGCTTCGACCGAATGGCACACCGCTTCACATCAACATCACGAATCTGGAGGTGCTAAAGGGGCTCGTTGCCAACCGGGATGCCAACAAGCAACAGCTACTTCAAGTTCGAGCTTCGACTATCAACATTGATGAGCATGAGGCGACACTCGAATGGTATAACGTCCACGACGGTGTACCGGCCGAGGACGCCTTCGCGAGCGCAACTCTGCGATATGACACCGCCACCTCCTGGCTGGCCTCCTGGATCCCGATCAAGCATCTAGTGCAGAGCAGAATAGAAGACCTCGACCGCCTCGCCAATTCTGGCTTAGCTAACCGACTTAGCAACAACATGGCGTACCAGCTATTTGCCAATAACCTAGTAGACTATGCCGAGGTGTACCGAGGGATGAAGTCCGTTGTGCTAAACGGACTTGAAGCCGCGGCCGATGTAACTCTTGCTGCGGAAACCTCACATGGAAGCTCCTCTGCCACTTACACTGTGCCGCCATATTTCATCGACAGTGTCGCTCACTTGGCAGGTTTCGTTATGAACGTTTCCGATGCCCTAGATACGGCAGCTAAGTATGCAGTCACACCGGGGGTAAGCAAACCAAACTTCCTATCATTGCAACCGTCTAGGTTTTTGCGGTTCCTGACCTTGAGATTATAGTGGCGGTCGATGCGGTTTGCCAAGCCACTCACTCCCGGTGGGAGGTACAAGTCGTACGTGAAGATGATCCCGACTGAGGATGATCCGTCTGTCTTCCTGGGGGATGTGTACGTACTCCAGGACGGAGAGATTATGGGAATGGTCGGTGGTATCCAGTTCCGCCGATTTCCTCGCATCCTGCTGTCACGGTTCTTCTCGGCGCCCGACGATTCAAAGGCGCCGCCGGTGGCGGTCGCAAGCAGTGCGAAAGCAGAAAAGAAGAGCGTCCCCGCGCCTAATCCAAGCCCTGTGACGAACGCAGTTGCGAAACCTGCCGCGCAACCGAGCAGTCCCGCCCCGGTGGCGGCAGCTGTGAAGCCCGCTGTTTTAGTCAATGGGCATACGAATCACGATGAAAGCGCCGCGGCCACGGAGAGTCGTCACGCTGAATCTACAGAGGCTACAGCTGGCGCCGCTGTGGAAAACCCCGACAGCACCACCGCAAAGGCCATCCAGCTCGTTGCTGAAGAGGCGGCGATTGACATTGTGGAGTTGACGGATGATGCCAGATTCTCTGATCTTGGCGTCGACTCTCTTATGAGTCTTGTCATTGCTGAGAAGTTTCGAGAACAACTGGGAGTTGTGGTGAATGGAAGCTTATTCCTTGAGTATCCCACTATCGGGGATTTACGCAGTTGGTTGGACGAGTACTACAGCTAGACCTGGCACTACAGGACCGCTGTCACTAGAGCAGGTAGAATGTTAGATGGTATTGGGGAAACTTTTCTTTCTCTTTCATGACATGTAGTTTCGATACTATGGGTAGAGTTCTGGACTGGAATTTCTTAGAAAGTTGATCATTTCCTAAGTCGTCAATACACAGATCTAGCGGTACCTCCTCTAGTATGCCATGAGAGCGTCTTACTCAGTATACACGGAGTTATGCACTTCGGAGTCCGCTGATACCGGATCATTCAGATCGGGGATTATAGGATATTCTGAATCCCGCGACGAAGGGCGTTGACCTTGACTAGTATAATATCGACTCTGATCCGCCTCCCTATTGCTTCTGGGTGTTGTTAACCATCGAGCACCGAGAAACGTATTTTACACCCGAGTTCTAATCATGGCAAGCAACGGACAAATCCCTCCCCAACCAGCAGGGGCAGACCCGGCGACTCAGTTTCTGTGCCTGACGATATGCGGCTATCGTCGGGCAGGCATGAGCGAGGAAGATTACCGGCACTACATGACCCAGGTGCAGGCACCTATGACAGTGGAACTGATGGTCAAGTATGGCATTAAACGTTGGACAATGGTAGGCAAAACACCAATCATTCCGAGTCGTGGGGTCATGAGCGTAAGCTAAGCATCAGTCAACTCGTGAAGGTCCACAACACTACTCAAACACGCGGTTTCATGGGCCAGCTATTCGATCATCAAATGTCCAATCTAGCCGACTTCGACTGTTTCAGCCAGGTCGTCTTCAAGGATTTGGAGGGCTATAAGAGCATGAAGGATGATCCGTGGTATAAGGAGCGTCTTGAAGGGGACCATTTGAACTTTGCCGACATGAAGCGGAGCACGATGACTATCGGTTGGATCACCGAGTTCATTCACGATGGCGAGATTGTATCTGGAATGAAGGATTGTTAGGACGGAGGTTGAGGCGCCCCCCTCTTCTCCCCATTCTCGAGCTACACTCTTGCTAGGTCAGTCATCTTGGGCAATTGGCTGTATGACATTCAATACAGCAACCTGGACAAATTATATCAGTGATATCTTCCGTAACATGCACAATTATCACTCTATTTTCATGGAAATATTTACTATCATTCAGCATAACAAAGCGGCATAGTTAGCCACATCCCCCAAGAAATCCTTCAGTGTTGGGATGAACACTTCTGGCTTCCCCCAAAATGGACAGTACAGTGCTCACAGTCTTCAACGTCAATGCAATTTCTGCCATAGCTTACCATATGTGATACCTTTGATCTTGCTGTGATCGAGGTGTTACTCGCTGGCACCGACGACTACGAGAGCAGGGACATCGGTATCCGCCACTATCTGATGCTGGTTGGAGTAGTTGCCGAAGCCGAGGTTCTCAAACAGGACGCGACGTGCACTCGGGGTCTGTTCGACTCGCTATCTCGGCCATCTTGGCGGTTCTTTTTGCGAAAGCCCTCCGTTCCTCCGGGGTATGGTCCTGCCGCATGTTCCAACGGGTGAAGTCATCGTCACGAGGTGCGTCGTATTGAGCTACTACTAGCGCACCGACAAAGACCATGCCCTTCATACCAGGAAACAAAGGCAGCATCTCAACGGCGATGTGTGCGCCGAGAGACCAGCCTAGGACAACCGCCTCGTCAATACTGAGCATTGAGCTCCTGCAGGACTTATATAGCTGCCTTGGCGTAAGCCGGGTTAGTGTAGGTGGTGACTGGATCGGTGGCGTTGCTAGACTCGCCATGACCCTGCAGATCGGCTGCTAAGACCCGCCACCTTAATGCAATGTCACTATGCAAGGAGCAAAGCGGGTAGATCACCCGGACAGCTAGTCGGCCGTGGGTGGTATTAATATCTATGGTAGCGGTGGACAGTGTAGCCCCTCGCCGTGTTACGCTAGAATAAGTATTGACTGAAGGAATGAGATAGACCCCGATGATGACTTGAGAGAGAGCCCTTGAATGCCTCAAAATCTTATGAATGTATTGCTTACATGCAGCCCCGGGCATCATATCAGTCAGTATAGAGGGACAAGCAAACTCCAATGCCTTGCCAAAAGTCTAGGTATCCGTATCAACGACCTATGGCTTCGGTCATGTCGCGGACAATAGTTGATTGGCTGATCGGTACCCGACTACATCAAAACACGATTCTACTCGGGGTATGTCTGCCGCTTTAACATGAGATTTCTGGCCATACCAACTCCCGGCACTCGGATCGTGCTATTGCGCGGCGATTCCGTTCAATTGCTTCTAGTCCTAGCCATTTCTTGTGACATCTCATAGGCTATACTCACCTCATCCCTAAATGAGTATAATCAGACTGTCATAAAGCCCATTGTTGTTTCAATACGAACTACACAGCCAATTCCACACAAGCGAAAGCGACATAACAATCGATCACCATGGCGACCTATGCCGTTTTTGGCGCCACCGGCAACTGTGGTAGCTCACTCATCGAGGTCCTTCTGCCCTCTCCTGATGTCACCATTCATGCATACTGTCGGAACAAGGCCAAGCTGGAGCGGATGTTCCCAGGTCCTATCAAGTCCGGGCGGGTGAAGGTCTTCGAAGGCCAGATCGACAACGTGGACGTCTTCGCGCAATGCGTGAAGAACTGCCGGGCAGTCTTCTTGGCGGTGACGATGAACGACAACATCCCCAAAGTGCGAGTAGCCCAGGACACGACACGGACGCTCTTATCGGCCCTCAAGAGGGTGCGAGCGGAGGCACCGGACATGAAGATGCCAAAGATCGTGGTGCTATCGTCGGCCAGCCTCGAGCCAAAGCTATGCGGCAACTTCCCGGCCGTAATGCACTGGGTGGTGGTGCGTGCCAACTCGCACGTATACGAGGACCTCCGCGTTCAGGAGCGTATGCTGCGCGCCGAGGAGGCCTGGTTGTCCAGCATCTTCATCAAGCCTGGGGGTCTCACAATAGACAAACAGCGAGGACACGCGCTCAGTCTGGTGGAACAAGACACCTTTGTCTCCTACATGGATCTGGCGGCTGGCATGGTCGAAGCAGCCGACGATGTCGACAACCGCTATGACATGAAAGACGTCAGCGTCAAGAACACGAATGGCAGCGCAAAATTCCCCGTCGTCCTGCCCCTGATGGCTTTCTGCGGTGTTCTGAGGCATTTCTTCCCCTGGCTTCACCCGGTGCTTCCTATGTTTGGATAATTCAATCTCACTATGGGCGAGGCAGTACAATGCACATACTATACTATAGCACTTAGACAGGACTGTAATTCAAACATGGAGTTCCCCAACTACAGCTCATAATCACACAATCTAGTATCAGATCCAGTACGGAGTACATAGACCAATTTCATAATGAGATCGCAGAAGCTTGGATGCTCTAACGATAATGATGACAGGCCATGAGCAACGGGTGGTGCTCAGCTTGTCCGGTTTGGGGCATGACTGACCGGCCATGGCAACTCATGTCACTTGTTACTTGTCACTTTGAGCTCCGAACAGAAACGGCGATAAACGCAGTTGTGCTCGTGGTCCGTCTAGGTATCTCTACTCTGTGAGCTGAAGGCCTAATGGCACATATGCAGCACAGGGGAACCATCGACGCCACCGCGTCCCCCGGGCCTAGTATCGACAAGCGAACTCTCGGGCATTGACTTGACACATAATACGCGCTACTGTCATGAATGCCGTCTTTGATCGGATACCGACCTTTTCTAAACAGCGGTTGTGAAACTAGCTTATCCCCTAGAAAAAAGGCATCGGGTGCGAGAGAGAGGTCGGTCTCCGACTCCTCAGAATGAGCGGGACTATCACACCGACATTGGTACGCCGATCACGGGGGTAGCATTGGACAAACCTGAGCCAGGCCGGGCCTAGGTACCCTGCAGGTGGCTGGCCCTATTCATCTATCTACCTATACTTTCATCATATTGTCAATTAATTGCCCCTTAGTTCAGTTTGATTGTCCTAGCCATATCTTTTTCGTTACTGCGCTCTCTCGCCCTCCAATCAAAGATGTCGGGTCGTGGTTCCGCCATTCTCAGTGCCGAGGCGGCCGTCCTTAGTGGCGTCTTCTTAGCAGGTTCGTCGTAGGCGCACTCATCCCCTGTACGAATGCCGCTCACCTCGTATCTCAGGAGCCTTGATGAATATCGCGATTCTAGATGTGCCGGTGCTACTCGAGGTCAAGGCGCAGACCTCTGACATTGTAGATCACTGGTGCAGAATCTACGAATATGGTAGCCGTCTGTATCCGTTTTTATCCATCGCCATCTGCCTTCTTTACGGGTTCGCCCTTCTCGGGGGCGGCAAGCCCCAGCGATATTGGGGTACATTTCTTGGCGCCGCGACAATCACTCTCGCGATGGTCCCGTACACCTGGATCTTCATGATGCCGACAAACAACAAGCTATTTCAAGCACAAGCCTTGCATCGGTCAGGAGTAATGACGTCGTCTGAGGAAATACAAGCTCTCATTTTGACCTGGCAGAAACTACATTTCGTGCGGTCTTTGTTCCCCTTGGTTGGTGCTCTGCTTGGCTCCACGAGGGCTTTCTAGGTAGTTGGCACACTGGGACTCAACAGTTGCATCAACAGAGGTCTTCTCTTACGGTCTTGTTGCAAATATGCTAGTGTTTAAGTGACCCCTGCGCAGTTTGTAAAACGTATACGTTTAATGTGTGCCTTGTTTATACGTGGACAGAGTCGCTGTATCCTTTAATTTAAGTAACTCGTTGACTTAGCGAAACTTCAACAACCGTAATGCCATTCTTCATGTCCCAAGCACTCATGCTTGAGGTATTGACGAGGCATATTGGGGAATGCATAAGTAGCAAGGCTTCGGGCATGGTACGGACAGTCAGCTTCGGTACACGATTACCGACGGAGCCCATCCATGCGTCGAAATTCAAGGAAACTGCTCCTAAACTGTTCATGATAGCCACTCACGCCATATACACATTACTTCCTTTTCAATTGACAGGGACAAATATTGATGAAGTGCTGCCTGCCACGACTATTCCGCCTTCGTCCGCTAACTCCTGCCTCCTCGATTCGAGTACAGCTGAATTTTGCGTCTAAGTATAGTTGACTGCCTGTGTGTTTGGTAAGGTGTTGGCCATGAAATGCCCCAACCATTTAAAGTTGACAGTCACTGATATGTATAGGGAGTACGAAGTCGGAATCATACTCCAAACATGGGTGAAGAAAACCTAAACCAAATTGCCTATGTTGATGGCGGAGATCTATCAAATCCTCGACAATCTATCTATGCGCATATTGAGGATGGTCTGCTCAAGAATCCCGATCGCCCTGCCGTCATATTCATGCATCAAACCGTACGCGATTTCAGGGAGCTGTTAGGGGTTGCTGAGGACTCCCCAGACTGTGATCAAGATCCCAAGCCCAGTTCAGACTTCTTGACTATTACCTACGCACAACTACACCAGAGCGCACTCGATCTGGTATCGGGCCTCATAGCGAATGGACTTGCGCCGGGATCGACTGTCTTATGTGCCATCCCGAACATAGCCGAGCATGCGCTGCTGGTATGGGCGTGCGCTCTGTTGCGCTTAACTATCACAGCAGCTGATCCTGGTGTGCTCGAGGATACATCCAAGCTCACTCGCTTCCTTGAGCTTGTCAAACCTCAGGCCGCTGTTGTCTATGATATTGATGTCGCTCGAGCGATCGATTCAGCGTCGGCGAATCTACAGGCTACGCCTCTAACACTTCGTCTTATCGTCAACAAGAGCGCCGACGACATCGGCTCTGGGTGGAAGACATTCCGCACCGTACTCCAGGACGGCTCATCCTCGCGCATGAACTCGCAAGATGAGTCGCGATTGATCGAAGAGGCCAGGCGCGACGACCCCGACCGCATATACGCCGTCCTCTTCACGTCCGGCACGACCTCCGGCCAGCCCAAGGGCTGTCCGATGCGCGTGGGGTCCGTGACGCACATCCTCGAGTCGCAGTCGTGGCTCATCAACGCCGACAACTGCGGCCGCGTGCTGCAGCAGGCCAGCAACGCGCACTCCATTGCGCTGCGCCACATGCTGCAGACCTGGCGCGCCGGCGGCGCCGTCGTGGTCCCGACGGGTCGGAGCTTCGCCGTCGAGGACACGATCGACGCGATCCGGCACCACGGCGCCACGTTCATCGTCCTCTCGCCGACCATGATGCACGCGCTCGAGCCCGTGCTCGCAGATGCCGCCGACACGAATGCCGTCAACACTATTCACCTGGGCGGCGATGCGGTTACCAAGGAGGCCCTCGTCAAGTGCGCCACTATGTTCCCCCGAGCTCGTGTCTTCATCAACCATGGGATGAGCGAGGGCGGAGGCTTCTACACATGGCCATTTATTGATCGAGATGTATCCGAGATACCCTACCTGGGTGGCATCTGCCCCGTAGGCGCGGTGGCGAGGGGAGCTCGCTTGCGCGTCTGGGACTCCGATCGCTCTTCCACGGCGCCTTATAGACACCCCGGCGAGTTGCACGTCAGCACGGATAGCCTGATTCGGGGGTATCTAGGGGGCGTTGATGGGTCCTCCTTTTACCGAGACGACGAGAGGGCGCTCTGGATGAATACCGGCGACGTTGGGATGATGACAGAGGACGGCCTAGTGTATATCCTCGGTCGTAGCAAGGATGCAATCAAGCGTGCCGGAATTGCCATCATGCCGGCCGCGCTCGAGAGCTCCATTGCACACTTCACTGGTGCACAGGTATGTTTTCTTTCCTTGAATTCTAGGTCTGGTTGGTATTCCGTTGCCCCTTACTAACCACCCTATTCTCTCTCAAGGCCTGCGTCGTCGCGGTACCGAACCCGAAACAGGGCCACGATCCCTTTGTAGTCCTCAGCAGCCTCCAAGACTTTACACAAGACCAGATTAGCGATCACGTACTGCAAACCTTTGGTGGGGGGTATGCTCTTGGCGGTTTGGTCAGCCTGGACCAGATCGGTCTTACGGCGTTTCCAGTTAATGGGTCGCACAAGATCATGAAGTCAGAAGTCCAGAGAGCCGTGATCGAGTTCGTGGAGTCCGGCACAAGATTGTAGTATCTTGAAAGCTCTTACATAGTCAATATATCGATAGATATCCTCGGGAGGTATGAAAATATATCACAGCCGCTCCGGCACTCTATTATCGTATCAGCCAAGCTCTTCCGAACTCTCACGTTGAGGCAAGCAAAGACTGAAAAGCACTGAGAGCATTTGAAATGTAATAGATTCGTCATTTGCCTCCTCAGCTTGAATAACGATCATATCATCTATCGGGAAATCTAAGACGCGAAAGATTGCCCATACGGGAAAGAATCTGGACAGCACGTTTCGCCCGCATATTTGCAATATGACATTTTCTGCCAACTACGTTATAGTTGTATCAACTTATATACACGCGTTCAGCGCTCAGTGTTAATTTGGTATTGCACCTCGAGAGCAATGACCGCATTATCTGGGGCCATAAACTGTTTGGTAACGGCCAGCTTGCCCAGGTTATCTCGCACGCTGCTGAGTAGCTCGGTAATCTCAGTCATTTCTATCTCCCTACAGTTCGCCAGTTGCCACTTAGACAGGTCTCGCAGACGCGCTGCAGCCTCTACATCCGGACTCACGCCATCCCGGCGACCAAGCGGACTAGTAACGAGGAGTATGGCAGACCGCCGATTGGCACGCAGTATGCCTATATGAGCCCTCAGCTCTGCAACTATGCGTGCTGGCACTTCTACTGACGTAACAGTTGGCGACGCAGCCGGTAAGTGAATGATGTAGACTGAGGCATTGACCACAGTCTGGAGCGCGCCAGGCGAGCGCTGTTGAATAGTGATGCCTTTATTTGCTCGAAGACCATGATCTAAGTGCAGGGTCGAATGATGATGCATATCATCAGCGGTGGGATCGCTCATTTGAACAACAAACCTCAACGATGGGTAGAGCGCTACCAGCGCCGTTGCTACCACCGTAGACAACGAACCTACCTATGCAAATAACGGAGCGACAAGTTAGCATTGTTACCCGTAGGGCAAAGCATTGTAGTTGGCGAGCTCACCTCCACGACTGTGGCACCGTCTAAGACATTCCAGGGATATTGAGAGAGAATGTTTATCGCGCTAGCCTCAAAATCGCCCATTCCAAAACGCAGATAGGCCGGCCATTGGCGCTGCAGCCGTGGCCGTTGCTCGTAGGCATTGGAGAAGGCATTCGGGGTATGGAAGGTAAGATTGTAGGCAGTCTCGTCTGGACGCTGACTGATACCGTAGTTTTGAGTGGCGGCGGCCATCTGCAGTGCGGTAGGCGCAGCAACTTCAGATAAGAAGAGGACTGCGTCAAGCAGGCTTGGGTTGGTAACGAACGAGGCCGATAAAGCCGTGTGCGCAACTTGTCCCGGCTGGGGTTGGCGTAGGAAGCCCGCCGTGACCGTCATCTGGACGACCCGGGAGAGGTGCGCCTCCGGCATGCCCGCCAGATCGGCAACATCTTGCGTAGAAACACTGCCATGAAGCGGGATGAAAGCAAGCACTTGGAACTCGCCTAACCAACGCAGACAGGCCAGAAGCTGGTTCTACTGAGAGTGAGTTTCAAACGAACAGGCGATCATCGGCGAGGAAAGAAAGGAGGGAGGTGACGTGTATCAAATGGCATAAGCACATGTCATAGGCGGCTTAGCCATTGATACGAAATCATAGTGCTTGAGGTGAACTACCTAAGCGTCAGATGAAGAAATTGGGGTGGTGATAGCGCCATACCTGCGTCGCCAACTGCTGCAGGAAGTCAGCAGGTTGTTGAACTAAGTTCCGAATCTGGTTCGAATAGCGAAGAATTGACTTGTTGATCTGATGAGCCTCACTGGCAGGGTCGGGTGTGCCGATGCTGGTCTTGTGTAGATTTGCCGGTGCCTCATCAGACACTGCTCTTGAGTAAGCACCACCACGGCTGCGGTAAGTCACCAAAGTCTGGACGGCCTTGGCAAGGTCGTTGCCAAGTGTTTCAAGCCGGGATAGACTCGTTGGATCATTCAAGGCGTTTGTAAGCATGGTGTCTCAGTTTTGAAACCATATACGAATAACTACCTGTGCCAGGGGCGTGGGTTATGGTACACGAGGGGAGATGTGACGGGCAGATTACATATACATTCTAGCAACCAGATCAATTGACTACGGCGTACATCGGCATTCATAGCACTATAGCGCATAACTTAGAGCCGTAACTAAACCAAGGTTGCCACTACAGTTACGTTATGAATGGGAGAACATTGGGGGTCGTACGGAGTACTATGCAGGTATCCCAGCCAGTTGCCGCAAGCCACGCCCGCCTTTCTCGGGTTATACTAGTACTAGGTACATGGCTTGCACGGTATAGCTGACCTACGGGGTGTCCATCTGACGTATCACAATACCTAATGCAACATGCAACAAGATGGAGCAGCTGAATGAGGCGACCGAGCCATGTTCCTCTAATCTCGACTACGTACGTAGAGAGAGTAACCACGTCAACGGTGTCAGCGGTTACGTACATGAAGATAATAACAAAATAATTGAACACGTACAATGGTACTGCGCCGGCCTCATATTGAAGTCCCTATGACACCCGTGAACTTTGGCGGTAATAGCCGCTTGTAGACAGTTCCTCTTGGCTGAATACACATCAACATACCTACCCAAAGAGCTATTGACTGTAGTCTAGCCTTATTCATTAGGGAAGCGCACCTCGGTAAGGCAAAGAGGCTGAACCGTACGGGGTACAAGATCCACCTCGCGTCGCGACCCGACCCGACCCGATGGCTGCATACGCTGATCGCTCTAGACTAACCGTGGAATCGCGCCTCTGATGGCTTAGTCACCTCACAACGCAGGTCCGGCTGCAGCGGTCAGTTTCGAGGCCAGCTGAGGCTAACATACCTAATACCTACCTCGTCCTTGGGGGCCATCCGTTCCGTTCGGATATAGCCAGGCAGCACCTCAGAGTTTTAGGTGTGACAGCAGCTGCTTGCTGCCGGGCTAATGCATCTATCACACTCTACTGCCATCCTAAGCCAGCTGGGCACCAACGAACCCGGCATCGGAAACTCCGTTTGTCGCAGCCAACCAGCTCCTGGCGCCTTGTCGTCGCTGTACCAACGGATGATATTGGCGGCCAGTAGGATCAAAAATACCACTTCACGAACTTTTGAACAGCTAGTGAGGAAACACGTCCCCACTAAGTGAACTAACCGAGTTTTCAATGCCGTAGGTCTTCGCTTATGGCTCGCACCGATGGCCTCGGCGGCGCGTCAACATGTGCAAGGGTCTGTGGGCATGCTAGGAACGGGCGTGATAAACATGCCCCTTAGAGTCTAGTCAGTAGAGTGGCACACGAGCTACTTGAGCGGGCATTACCTATTAGAGTAGTCCGACAAGCAATAGTTGAAGAAGCCGGAGGACGTTCGATGCAAGTTAGGATACAGGAAACGTGGAGTGGAATTACCTAGTTAGACTGTCGCCTTACAAAGGTGGTGGAGCAGCGATGCTGAGGAACAATCACTGATTAAGGCCTAAAGGAATACCTGTCTTAATTAATTCACGATAGGAACAGACCGTAGTAATTAGCGCATGTATTTCAGTTTGTTAAAACACGGCTTTGCTGAAATCATCGGCAGAGGTGTATTTTTGTTTCCATCAGCGACCATCTGACATATAAGACGTCTGTCGCCCTCATGTAAAAAAGGAGACAAAGTATATTCAGACAGTCACTTTGTTGAAATACTCCTCAATCCGGTGTTCATGCGCTACATCAGTCAAGTTCTGCTTTCTGAGCACCAAATCTGTAGCGGAGTCTTAAAGATTATTTAGTGGCAACGCTGTGTAGGTACGTAAATATCAACGGAGTCTGAATCCTCCCGCCACCTATTCTTCCTATTCGGCATTGGGGACAACATGATGCTGCGATTTATAAGCCGGCCTTTAATCGACAAAATTCCCGAATCTGTCAATCCAGGTCTAGTACAGCGTAGTTGGTCGGTCCCCGATCTACGCGGGGCTTGCAGAACCGAGGAATAGGTTCTATATAACAATGGCATTCGTCGCTTCGCAGTTCATAGAGACCTAGTAGTTAATTGATCGCATTACCTGAGAATATATCCCCACGTCTGCTTTTGCTTTGAGCCATACCTGTTTTATTGCCAATTTACCCCTCTCAACGTCACCGTGCAAATATGTCGGCGACTTCTTCGATCCAGCTCTCGCCGGCACATCTCGGTATCTTCAAAGCCGCCGAGATTGCCCCAGGCGCATTGGAAGAGTGCAACAACCTCCTGAAGAAGAACCATGAAGACTACCACATCTTCTTCCGAGACCCAGCTTTTCACAATCATACCGCACATAGTCTGCTCACGAACTTGGCGCTGGGGGCCAGTCCGCAAGACCTTCGAGATCGGTTCAATGAGAACGCTGCCATACAGCGCAAAATCCCTGAGATAGACACGGGGCTGCTTGAGAAATTAGAGGACGATAGCGTGTTTTTGGCCACCATTAGCCAAATCCACCAGTATCACACTTTTCTCGAGTTCTTCAAGAGACAGATTGAGGCCAAGGGCTACCGAGCTGTCGTACTTGAATATGTATTTGGACGAACCCCAGTCGCTGACCGCATGTTGGTCCAAATGGTCGAAGGCGCATTTCACCCAATCATCCACCTTGGGTTTGGCATTGAGTTCGATCTGCCAGTCATTGTAGCTGAGGCTCTCGCTCAAGCAGCCAGCCACAGCAGCATGGAAATTGGAAAAGTGCTCTTTGAGGCCGAGATCAAAGCTTCGGCTGCTGGTAGCACCGATGGTAAACCCAAGCCATTAGTCGAGCTCGTACACAGCGTGCGAGATAATGAGCATCTCCGCAATGCCCCTGTTTGGTCGGACCTGGGTAATAAAATGAAGGCGGGCGTTGTCGGCCGCGCTGGTGGCGACATGGCGAGCATCGCCGCTCAATTCTTCATCAAGCCGAACGACCTCGAGGATCTAGACAGACGGACGGCTGAGATGGCGAGCGTATGTGCCTATATTGCCTGCGCAGCACACCAGCCGGGCCGCGCTCGCAAGATCGATTTCTTCATCATGCACTCCGTCACCAGCAGTATATTCTGCACTGTCTTGAACCGTCAGGATTGGATCCCCTTGGCGGATCGTGCTCGCGCAGTTGAGTTCAAGACCCGGACCGACTTGATGTGGTACGCAGCAATTGGATCCCCAGCCCTTGACATCACGGCCATCTCGGAGTACGAGAGCCCGGATGGCGTCAGCCTAAGCTGGGAAGAGCTCTACCGTGACGTCAGGAGTGAATCCGACGATGGCCACGCGGCGAAGTTCATCCGGGCGCTCAAAAGCGGAGAAATGACGGCAGAGCAATATGAGCAGACAGAGGAATGGGGAGCCTACTTTCCATGCCGTGGGGATATGTGGTTGAGAATGGCCAGGCTGTGTCAGGACACAACGAAGGACACCCCATGGGACTTCAAATGGATACTCTTTGCCGGTTTCGAGCAAGGATGGAAGCGACCGGACCTAGCCGATCCTCTTAATCGCTCCAAGAAGCCTGTGAATGGTTCTTGACGGATGCAACTTGCAGAACTGTGCTTTTCGTACACCTCTGGTTTCCACTCTATAGATAGTGCCTCCTTTCGCATGGTAGCTACTATATACTATCTCGACCAGCAGTAACAATGTAACCAAAAGTTGTTTCTAAAGATAAACTCGCATATTTCGTGTTGTAGATGATTCAGCTAGCTGCAGTGTCGGCGTCCGTTAGATCGTAACATGTATGGTTATCGTTAACCCGAGCATGCTGGAAGTGACACGGACACCCCATCCAATGGTGGCGACCAGCATGGTCGATCCTGGCTTGAGAATCGGGGACGCCGATTCAATTCTCTATGCTCTAGTGTGAATACGCCGGGCTTATGGTACTTTGCACTTCTCGCCCGCGCTTTATAACCACTGTTCCGTCGCCTTCTGGATTTCTTTCTGTCAATTTCTCATTATACTTGCTCCCATCCTCAATGAGATACTGTAATCATGGCAGATCAAACCTCAAAGAAGAATAAGGGCGGCTATCGGCAAATCAATGCGACCCTCAATATCTGTGCTTTTGAGGACTACCTTGAATCTCAGCAGTCTCGGTTACCAGAGCTTGCTGACATTGAACAACTTACACCACGAGTACTGCGGATATTAGGACAGAATGCTGGGAAGGTAAGGCACCCCAGAAACCTGATATGATGCTTAGTCCTTTGATGCTAACATAAATATTATAGTTCACACTCCAAGGCACTAATACCTACATCATCGGTACCGGCTCCCGGAGACTTTTGGTAGATACCGGTCAGGGTATTCCCGAGTGGATCGATTTGGTGTCGACTACTCTTGCAGCGTCTGGCATTAGCATCTCGCACGTTCTTCTCACTCACTGGCACGGTGACCACACGGGCGGCGTGCCTGACTTGTTGAGAACGTACCCGGACCTCATAGACTCGATCTACAAGCACACTCCCGGCAAAGGCCAACAGCCCATTGTCGACGGGCAAATCTTCTTGGTCCCTGGGGCCACCGTACGGGCTGTACATGCACCGGGCCACTCTCACGACCATATGTGTTTTGTTCTCGAGGAGGAGAATGCCATGTTCACGGGGGACAATGTGCTGGGCCACGGCACCTCTGCAGTCGAGCAGCTGGGTACGTGGATGGAGTCACTACGCATCATGAGATCACACAACAACCAAATCGGCTATCCTGCTCATGGCGCTGTAATAGCCAATCTTTCAGCCAAGATCAGTGCCGAACTATCGAGCAAAACGAAGCGAGAGACTCAGGTTCTGCGGTCGCTCATCAAGAATGGAGCCTACGCCGGGGCTGGAAGACGCAAAACGAGTTTCACAGTCAAGCAACTTGTCTCTTTGATGCATGGCAACGAGCTTGATGAGCAAGTAAGGGTTATGGCAGTCGAGCCATTCATGGACGAGGTGCTGCGCAAGCTAGCTGAGGATGGTATGGTAGCATTTCAGATTCGCGGCGGAGAGAGAAAGTGGTACAGCCTTCAATCGGATTGGTCGGTCAGCTTAGTCTATTAGGAAAGCCCTGTAAGACCGTGTACGTATGAGAACTTGCATTTGACGGAACGAAGCATTCCCTAGAGATACTGTATGTTTGGGCGCACAGAATCATATTCTCATTCCTTTGGCTTTCATTCTCAATAAACCGACTTGATTCATAGTTCAATCATTGATGAGCAACATGTGTTCTTGCGTCTTGCTTAGGAAAAGCCAACCACTAGGTAGGTATCATTTGTGTTCCCAGCCACTCCCGGAACCGATAGGGGACGACTTCAACTGGGGTATTCCTAATTGGGACAAGTTAGGTAGCAGCTCCGATCTAGATACCATCTGCATGCAAGGATCGGCAATCAGAGCTCGGGGGTGTCAGACGAGGCGGGTATCAGGGGTCTTGAATCCGATGATGTGGACATGGGCGGACCACCATTCGGGCACGCCTCCACGTCAGAAAGGCACCCGCTCAACGACAAGACGCACGCACATGCACCCAGAATTTTGAATTCAATGGTTGAAGGGCTCGGATACAGGGATCGGAAGTCGGGAGTCTTGAATGAGAAGACGGGGATCGTGTATGTAGCTAGTGTGAAGCCACATGGTCTCCAGTTCGGTGGCCGGCCTTCGCTTCCCCTCACTAAATCCCCTTTTCGTGCTTCCCGGGCAGGTTGAACAGCAATGCACGCATTTTTGAAGCTACGAGGACAATCATGCCGTCAAAGCGGTAACATATATAGACCGGAGCTTCGATAGTCCAGTGCCCGAGACACTCGACCACGAGGCACCTCCCCGTGGGCCCAGGCTCACTGAGACCCTATGCTTTCGATATGAGAAAGTTATGGGTTCTGCAACACTACCCTCGTTCCCGTATTTTCGACGGAAGGAGACTGCGACAACGGACCGGCCCTTCACATTACCCTCCATCTAACCTAGCCTATGGCCACGATAGCTGCTGCTTCGCGAGTACCACCTCTAGGCCACCTCTGCAGGGCCCGGGCCGCAGAGAGCGCCAAAGTTTACACCGGCGAGGAGGCTTGAGTTCTATCGCTGTTATCACATTTCAAGAGATACTAGAGAATGCTAAAATAACGCTGACTCGATAGTCGATTTAGTAGTAAGACAGCAGCGGTGTTGTGATCTCAAGTAGGACAGGTGATAGGGAGATAGGCATGATTAAGACGACAGGCCTATCCTCTATCATCCTTGCACTACACCGGCCCATTCCCCATGTAGTTTGATTTTCCTTTTGTTCCAGCGAACTTAAGCATAAATCAGACGCAGGACTTCGGGAGCTAAGCCAGATCCACGATAGGTAATGCTTATAGCCCTGGATTTACATGTGATACTGCAGCTTAAACGTGGGTAAGCTTTCAGGTCTGGAAGCACACCGCGCCACTGTTTCCAAAAGTCCGCAAGCTGCCGATACTGCAGCCTTCAGCCAGCCATCGGGGCTCCGGATTGGCGAAAGCGGCATCCACTGATGGATAATATCACATCATTGGCGACCGGATACTCCGTAGTACTTTGCTCTAGCTAGCCTTCTCTGAGGCTCCACTCACGTATACGAGGCTTGTGATGCTGGCGAAGCGCCGCCCAGAGGAGAGTACATAGTATACTGCTACCCTGGGTACATGCGCGCGGATAATACTGCCTCTGACTGCATGCAGATTGGTGTAGCAAGACGCCTGCGATAAAGCGGAAAGAAAAGGTTTCAACCACCATGTGTTACTTGTTGGTCCAGTATATTTCCATTGCCTCGAGGCCGGCGTATCGTGGGAGGATTGCACAGAGTTTGAATTGTTCGCCTGGAACGCCTCACTTGAAACTCGAGCGTTTCCAGATACTGCCTCAGCTCTTATCACTTGACCTCGCCTTCGGGGTCGATCTCCTCGCATTGCACATACTACTCTCAAAAGCATCATGCCATCACAGTCACAGACCCAGTCAACAACAACCAAACCAAAATTGCGGGACAGCTGTTTAGCATGCTCCTCGTCAAAGATTCGGTGTCCTAGGGAGAAGCCGGCATGCTCGCGCTGCGTTCGGCGAAAGGTAAACTGTGAGTACTTGACTAGTAGGCGAGCCGGCCGAAAGCATGATGTATTCGACAGTCATAGTAGTCGGAATAATGCCACCCTAAGTATTGCCGCTTCTCTCTCAGCTTTCTGCCACATTTTGACTGACATGAGTGTTATGGCGCAGATAAGGCGGTCATAGCTTCTGCATCACCAGGCGCAATGGCTATGCTTCAGTCAATACCCAATAGCACTTTTGGCGTCAACACAACGACAACAACAACAACAACAGCAGCAACAGCAACAGCAACATCGCCGATAACAACTGTGACAGACCCCATATTTTTGCTGACGCCGCAAAGCTTCGGCTCTGAAGCCCCATCCGAAGCGGCATTAGTCAAAGATGCTTCACAAACATATCCAAGCCTCCTAGTTGCGGATGGCTTTGACTTTGATGCGCTGTTAGCGCCACTCGCATCATTCCCCATCCCGGATGAATTTGACACCGATCTATTATTAAGCAGCTCTCTTGACTTGACCAACAGTCATGATAGCAACAGCAGTCTTGATGGCATGTCGGGGAGCGTGGCCTTTTCCCCAGATATGCCGACGGGAGGGCATGACCATGTCAGTCAAACGACGTTCTGCGGACACACTTCAGACGAGCCCATTGGCAGAATATGCAACGTGGAGAGCAGCTGTGGTATAATTGGAACGTGCTGCAGCTGTTTGATACAGATCATTGAGTTGATGAAGCAGCTGTTCCCCCGTCCTTCTCCTGTTTCCACGCCATCCACGATGGGTTCTGGCGTCTGCGCGCAAGCTCTTCCCTCGGCGTCGACCATCATCGAGCGGAATAGGAGTAGCATCGACACCGTTAGCGAAGTGCTAGCGTGCCCTTGTTCTGATGACGCCCACATACTCGCCATAACGGCGCAGGTCGTATCAAAGGTGTTGCAGTGGTACGCGATTGCGGCGCGAACGACTCCGGTAACTTCCGAGGCGCCACCTCGCAGCAGTCTCAGCCGGGAGGGCAGCCGAAGGGTGGATGGTAGCGCAGACAATCCCTGGCGCGCCGCCGCTCCACCACCACGTCCAGGTCATGAACAAGGGTTTTGGGGGGCGAAAAGGGAAGACGATAACTCTCATCGAATGGCGGCGCAGCTAGTTCTGGGCGAGTTACATCACATACAACGCCTCATGGCCGCGCTCGTGGCCAAGCTCAATTCCCAGAGAACGGCGCCGGACGGAACGGGCGTCTCCTCAAGCCACGCGCCTGAGCCGCCGCTGCCGCTGCCTCCGTCCGCCGCCGTGTTGGATCTGCTGGGGGCCGACTTGAAGGAGCGGCTGAGGGCGCTGTCGCTCGAAATTGTAAAGAACTTACGGAATAATTGAGACCCCTACATGACAATGTTGGCGGAGTAACCCAGCATGGCGTCTGTATCAGTCTACAGAATGACGAGGTTCCCAAGAAGCTGTGTCGATGTTGTAGCGAGGATCGTGATAGGCATAAATTGCCGCGATCCGGAAACCCCGCGTGCATGGACCAAGGTTCGGAGCCTTAGACCGGCGGCTCCTCAAACCTCAACGTAAAAAAGTAGTCAGGGCGAAGGCATGCAGTGCATATACTACGTAGGTACATACTTGGCAGCTCGGCTTCGACGAGCGACCTGCCAGGCAAGGGTTCATGCGTAGGCGCTGTGATCGTCGATCTCACCGGGGGTGGGGGGCTCCATCGTAGAGGACTGGCGATGTGACGACGGTTTAGGGAACCCCCGACAAAACGCTGTTGACCCAACAGGCCAGGAAGAGGAAAAAAAAAAAAAAAAAGTCGGTTGGATGTACGTATGCCTGGTTCTTTAGGGGTGGGACTGTAGTACTACTTACTCTCTGCATGGGTAGCCTGTAGCTATACTACCTAGCTGACAACAGCAATGCCGGCTTGGCAGGGTCTTGCCACGATGCCTAGCGTGCATGCAGTTCCCAACGCGAGCACATTGCTGGTACTACATACGCTTAGGTACAAAAGTTTTCTCTTCCGCTGAACTAACAAGTCATCGCACACGCCGAGATAGGAAGATGTTGCATTGCACAATCTTGGGCTGCTAAGCAAGAGATCACTTCCCTGGGCAGTGATTTAGGGTAAGAGACAAACACACTGACTTGCACCTACTTAACTAGGTAGATATGGATACTTTGCCAAAAAGGGTAATTACCGAAATGGGATTAGGCTGGGCCCACTCGTTTAGGAACCTTGTGCCTACGTAGGTACCTGGTACTAATGCGAAATGCACTCCCTATCAAGTCATAAATATGCATATACACAAGATGAAAAAGAAAATTATCTTCACACACTGATAAAGTAGTCTAATTAAAATGGAGATTGTTCTCCGACGTCAAGGCCAGAACATACACTTCAACATATTTGCCTCCTCCTATCCGAAACGAGCCGCTGAGCCCAATCGCCTCCCCCACCCCCGGGCAGAACTCATCTACCCCGGTCCATGCATGGCTTGGATTAGTACCGGACAATCCTATCATCCCGTACAATGTCTCTGGCTGCGCGGTGAGCGAGTGCATACACACTTGCTTGGGGGTGGCACGTTGGCACCCTCGGTATCGTGCTGGAGTCGACCACGCGGATGCCCTTCAGCCCCTTGATCCGCCAGTTCGGGCCCACGACGGTGCCGAGGGCGATAGTGCCCATGGGGTGGTGGAACGAGGACGCGCTCTGCTGGACCGCCGCCCAGAGCTGGTCGTCGGTCGTCACGTCGGCGCCGGGCCACAACTCCTTGACGTAGTGCGGCCGGATGAACTGCGAGCTCAGGATGCTGCGCAGGTCCTTGTAGGCGTGGAGGATGGCGGCCTTGTCCGCCGCCGACCCGTAGTAGTTGGAGTGGATGACGGGCGCGTCGCGGTAGTCGGACGAGTTGATGGTCAGGTACCCCGACCCCTCGGGCTGCACGAGCGCCACGAAGGCCGTGGCGAGGCTCACGTTGGGCGTCGGCTCGCGGAACGGCACCACCGAGAACTCGGCCAGCACGTGGGGGCGGTCCGACGGCAGAGACAGGAAGTGAGTGCCATTGACCCCGGCGAAGGCCGAGTCGGGGAGTCGATAGGTGCCGAACGACTGCCCATTGTTCGACCCAAGGGGCCCGGAAGCATTGGCCTGATACTCAGCAGCAGCAATTGCCGCCCCGGTGTTGTTGGTCAATATCTGCCACGTCGTGTAGATGTCGTCTGTGACTTGGAACTCGATGTAGGAGTGGTGATGGTCCCACAGACTCCTTCCGATCTCGGGGATATCGGCCACAACTGGAATGTTGAGACTTGATAGAGTGTGCTTCGGCCCAACGCCGGACTGCATGAGCAGCTTCGGACTATTGATAGCACCGCCAGCCACGATGATCTCTCTAGCTTGAAGAGTCGTTGTCTTCTTGGTCAACGTGTTGATATAAGTTACATGAGTCGCAGTCTTTCCGCGGAATCCAATCTTCGTCACCCATGAGTTGTGGAGCAGCTGCACGTTGGGGCGTTTTGCCGCGTCCCAGCCGAAGGTGTTGCGGGCATAGGAACGAGTGCGGTTGGAAACGCGGGTCGTCTGAAGACTCCATTCCACGCCTATTCCTGTCCCATCTACCAAGCTGACCTCTGGTAGATTAAGTTCTGATTTGAGAGCACTGGTGAACGGCAGCTCAAGTCCCGTGAGAAAGTTTGATCTGGTAATCTCCAAAGGACCGTCTCCGAACACACTGGTATTCACAAACTGCTCGTAATCTGCGGGCTGCTCAGTGTAGTGTGCGGTGGCCTTAAAATCATCCAGCAAGGAGCTCCAGCGTAGCCCTCGATTACCGGAGATCTTGGCCCATTCATCAAAGACCGAGGCTGCACCGCGGCAATACCCGAGGGCATTGACTGCACTGCCACCCCCGAAACCAAAACCTTGCGCTATGTCCGGCGTTAGACCACCGAGGTTGGGGTCAGGCTCCGAATAGTAGGGCCATGTTTTATCAGCATTATTCGGGAATAACGCAGGGACTATAGTAGGCGTTTCTCAGCAAAGCTCTCGAAAAATGACATTGGGTGTGGAAGACAAACTGTTAACGTCGTCGTTATTCTCATAGTCGCCTCCCGCCTCGAGTAACGTCACAGTAACACGAGGGTTACGTGACAAGTATTCGGCGACCACGAATCCGGCGGGACCTCCGCCCACGACTATGTAATCACGCTTCGCTAGGGCTCCGGGCAATGCCCCAGCGACGCACAGGATCGCCAGAGGGAGAAAGCGTGCTAGGGCCGGCATGTTGGTTAACTTCCAAGTTGGCAAGAAACCTCGAGCTGCCGATATGTGCGCGGCGCCTCAGATATGTAAAATGATGAAAGCCAAGAACCATCCATGATCTCGCTAGCCCCGATCTCCTGCAGACCTTTCGCTCGGACCTAAGAACACCGTATCGTGGCGCAAATGCACACGCAGCGGATCACGCTATCGACGGGGGTCGGTTGCCGAGGAAAAGTAAGCGCTTGGGAATAAGACGGTTCCAAGAAGCCAAATAGCGGTCGGGACTTACCTGACTTCCTCTTCAGCACCGGCGAAATGCCAGCCATTTAGCACCGGTGAAATGCCATGGCTGGCTGACTGTCTCGAAATCGGACGGAACCGGTCTTGGCTAGGTTGTGATATGAAGATTTTTGGTCATTCTAGCGAGGCTGAAATTAGAGTACCCAACCACCGATTGTGGAAGAAAAACACCTGACCTCAGCTCTCAACTCTCAGCCTCTGCCGTAGACATCAAGGCGGTCCCGGTAGTTTCTTTTGTGAATCCAATAGTGATAATAGGCGTCGTGTTCCTTTAAGTAATAGAGGTTTATCGATCTCAAGCCTGCACAATTTATCATCTGGACTGTACATTTATTCTGTCAAAGTAATGTGCAGTCTTGTTGTATGTCTTGTCCCTCTCACTTGATCGCTTTCTTTAGAGAGCGAACATTCTTGAAGTTGTTGGTATTATTTCTGATACTCAACCAAATATCCCATCAACTTCAAGTCACTCGGCGTCACATCTACTATGAAAACAGCGTTTCACCAAGTCCTAATGGTCCTTGTACTCGTCGCACCACCAGCGTTAGAATGTCTAGTGATATCTGCTTAAAGTAAATGGGCCTCTACGATCTTTACGGCATCCCGCGCTCGTTCCTGCGGTGGACAAACAACCGAACCATGGTCGCCTCTGACCGCTCGCTAGTATCGGATCGTCCTTCCAATATGAGAGAGGTGTCATGGGACCGACCGAGTCCACTTAGTCAACTTACAGCAGCGATTAGCCGATGAAGCACAACGACTAAGCAATGTTATTGAGCAAGCTACCTATTTTTCCGGAACAAGTTTCCGGAGCTTGCCAGCCAGGCTGGAAGTAACAGTCAGTCTCCAATGCCTCGGGAAACTAGATACTTGAGTACGTATGCTATTGCCTTCCCGTCTTCCAAGCGGCAGCGCTTGTGGTTCGAATAGCTTTGCTGTTAGGTTTGGTCGAACGGGTACTAACTCACCTGAGCGTAGGCCACGTATGCCAGGAAAGAAACCTCCGCCCCTGGATTGCCGATGCCGAACTCAGAGAGTTGGTGACTGGTGCCCGCCAGGTCTCTTGCCGATCGAGTTAATATCAAAATGCGATATGTCGGATATGCAGTGCATACGCGTACAACTTTCTATCATACCTCAGGTTATGGTAGTTAACCGACTGTGCCTACTTGGCGCGAGGAATTCGACTTCCAGATATTTAACTGGACACATTTGCCACCAACTTAATATTCCTTCGACCTTGAAGCGCGCACAGTAGCGGGAGTCCGTCTACGGTTAAACGTGAATCTGAACAAGTTCCTCCTAGGTTAGCAATCATGTCTTACGTTACAAAATCAATCACAGAGCTGGCGGCTTCGATATCTCGCAACACTGCTATCATGAACGATTACTATGTGGCTCACAATCTCCCTCTGCCCTCGCTCGATGTCGACAGCCCCACAACAATCGCCATCCCGGGGAGCGAGAAGGCGGTGCGTGAAGCGCACGAGCAGGCCATCGCAGACAGCTTCACTCTGCACCACGTCATGAAAGGGCCACGGGAGATGTTGATGGGCCTCGCAGTATGAAAGTCCTCGCGCGATCGTCTCGAGCATGCCCCCCGCTAATCAAATGCAGGCGAACAGCGCCAACGACGCGCTGAGTCTGCAGGCCGTGCGCCGATTCAAGATCGCGGACAAGTTCCCGCTCGACGAGAAGGTGTCTTTCGAGTTCTTGGCCAAGGCTTGTGGCGTGAATGTCATAGACCTGTCGCGCCTGATCCGCCATGCGATGACGAACTTCATCTTCCGCGAGGAGGATGGCCTCGTGACTCACACGGCCGCCTCGAGGGCCCTGCGCGAAAACGTGCCCTTGACCAACCTCTTGGAAATGCTGACTGAGGAGATGTTCAAAGGCGCTCCTCACGTAAGTCTTTCCAGCCTGTGGACTGTTTACCAGCGCATGCTCACCGCGGGTTGTAGACTCTGGACGCGCTGACTAAATTCAACGGATTTCACGCGCCAAATAACTCGGTACGTTCACCTGCCCCCCGTTTGGCCGGGTCGTCCTAGTCTGACTCGCTCACTTCGTCTTCAGGGCTTCAGTCTGGGTTATCGTACGGACAAGGGATTCTACGATGAGACCCGGCAGTACCCCGACCGCGCACAGCGATTCGCAGCGGCGATGGGGGCGTTTGCCGCCGAGAAGAGCCTCGAGCCTCTTGCCACAGGGTGGGATTGGGGCGCGGTCGACGCCGCAAAGGGAACCGTAGTCGACATCGGCGGCGGATGGGGTCCCGTCTGCATCGGCCTGGCCAAGCGCTACCCGAACACCAACTACATTGTCCAGGACTTCGCGGACGTGGTTGCCGATGGCCCGGCGCACGTGCCCGATGAGCTGAAGGACCGCATCACATTCCAGAGCTATAACATGATGGTGGGAGAGCAGCCGGTAAAGGACGCGGCGGTCTACTTCATGCGTGCGATCCTGCACAATTGGCCGGACGCGTGCTGCGTCACGATCCTCCGAAACACACTCCCAGGTAAGTGCACAGAGAGCCTTCACCATAAATGCATGTATGCTTATTATTGTATTGCCGTCTAGCGCTTCAGAAGGGCGCACACATCTTGGTACAGGATTGGGTTTGGGGAGCCCCCTGGAGTCTACCTCAATACACGGAGAAGTATTTTAGGCAAGTGACCACATGCCCTCGACTATTCCATCCCCCGCCCAGGGAATATTGGCACAGACAGTTCTAATATCGAAGCTCTTGAATAGGTCCTGGGATCTCAACATGACGACCCTCTATGGGTCCCGTGAACGTAGCTTTGCGGATTGGAAGCAGCTCATCAACGAGGCCAACCCGGGATTATCGGTTCGGCTCTACGAGATTGGTGCTGATCAGCTCTTGGACATCAGCTGGGCTTAGAATAAGCCGCTGCATTCGCGGAGCTTTGGAAAGGGATTCCCCTGTGATGACAAATTCTTGGAGTTCACCAGTATTCAGAATTGATCTCCGGCCCCAGAATAGTCCCCCTCGTGTGGAATGACGACATACTGAAAGTAGCTAGGAGAAGGTGACGATGCTGACAGGCATGCACGTAGTGGCACCGTAGCGGTTGGTTCGACGTGCGCGGCTGCAGGCTGGCGCTCCACGTATTTGGTAATTTACATTATTTACCAGTCAATCAAGATCAAGATCCATATAAAGATCAATATCAATATACCAACAAGTTACGTTCAATAGCATGGCAGTGGCCGAGCACTCCCCCTTTCTTGCGCTGCGAGGTATGAGGATTCCAGGGATACCTGTTAGACGTCCAAACGCGCTACAATAAATTCGTGCAAGGTGATTCATCTCTACCATTTCAACTCGGGCTCCTCTTCACTGTACCTAAGTAAGCACTGCATCGTCGATATTTGCGCTATATAAGAGATCAACAAGTCAATTCGTCATCTTCCAATGATTGGTTTTCTATGTTCGGCACTTGCAGCCCCCCACAAAATAAAGCTAGTTGGAGCAAGGGCGACCCCAGCAGGTCAACAGTCAATACGCGTATTAGTCAAGATGGTGGGGCAAGGTGCGGGGCATAAGCATGGGTATTGACCCATCAGCACACGGGCTCGGAGATAGGTAATCTCCTGGGGACAGGGTACGGTCACCGATGGTGGGGCCCTGGGCGCGACAACGACGGATATGGCAAAGCATTTACTTACTTCCCAGCGCAAGTTCGAGACACGCACGCATCGAAGTCGGTCCCGGCTGCCCGCTGGTGATGGGCGATGGAAATCGGTTCTCTCTACTTTTCCGGTTACACAGGCCAGAACTTAGTGAACTTAGCGAACTTAGCGGACTTAACGCGGACCTGAGACAGCAACTCATTCGCCCGAGCTTGGTCGAGACGACGTCACAGTCACACCCCCATTAATGGCTGCTTGCGCGCTCGCTCTGTCCCTCCCTGCCCAATTCTTCTTTGTCCATGCCTAACCATCACTTGACCCCCCTCATTATCCTCCGTTGCTCTCGTTGCGCCTTGATCCTGCCTCCACCAGACCGCTTGGAAACATTCGGATTCTTCCCCACGCACCAGACACCACCAGGCATCACCAGACACCACCTGAAAACAACTCATCATGACCACCGACAAAACTATCATTCTCGTCACTGGTACGTCCTGCGCCTTCAGTGGAGATCCACGTTGCCGTGCTGATACGAGAGCTAGGAGCTAGTGGTGGCATTGGACTGGAGACCGTCTTGGCTCTGGCCCAGGCCTCGCCCGACTATGTGATTCTCCTGGGCAGTCGCTCCGTAGAGAAGGGCAACAAGGCACACGAAACTCTGAAGACTACGAACGGAGAGACATTGAAGGGCACCATCTCCGTCCTCCAGCTCAACGTGACAGACCAGAAGAGCATCGTCGCCGCAAAGGAGCAGGTAGAGTCCGAGTACGGCAGACTGGACGTGCTGATCAACAACGCCGGCATCATCGTCACCAAGGAGTGCGATGTCCTGACCAATATGCGTGAGACCTTCGAGACCAACGTCTTCGGCACCGAAGTCGTGACGCAGACCTTTTTGCCCCTCCTCAAGAAGTCGTCGGCCCCGCGCCTCATCCATGTGTCGTCCGACCAGGGCTCCATCACAAACCGTCTGGACCCCACAAGCCCGGGCTACCACGTCCCCGGTGAGTACTACCGCGCGAGCAAGGCTGCGCTCAACATGTTGTCGGCCTGCCACAGGGTCAACTTTGGAGGATGGGGTTGCAAGGTCTGCGCCTTCAACCCGGACTTCTGCGTCACCAACCTGACTGGAGAGGGTGACCGCGATTTCCGCAAGAACAACGGCGCGAGGGACGCACGGGACGCTGCGCTAGCTCTCGTCGAGGTCGTGGGAGGCAAGAGAGACGAGGATCTTACCAAGTCTGGTATCGTACATCTCGATGGCGGTGTCATCCCATGGTAGACATTATCGGATAGGTCTGTTCTGTCTGCTTCAAAACAGTCGTGTGAAATGAGCCTATTGCAATGACGGGTAATGTCAAGAATGAGATATGAGGACTCGAGATATAAGGACTAGTTGAACAGTGGTAGCCATCATATTCGGTCTTTATGTATCTAGCTGGCATATGGATATTACTTTAAGGAGAAATGCTCGGCTTCTCTTGTAGCATCGCCCTCTGGCGAAAGTACTAGATAGATAGGTTATGCATTGCTGGATCCCTCGTTTGTACCGGCCCCGAGGAATAACTCAATCGTTTAACTGGTCCATCTATATCTCGCCGCGCTGGGTTATGCTAGAATAATTCTCCGGACGGGGTTATAAATCACCGCTACAAACGTACCATGCCCACGTATGTCATTAAAATTGCACAATAAAATTAATGTAGAACATCTTGGCTAGGTGGCAGCGCATGCAGGGCTTTCCGCTAAACCCGAGAGCAATAGGGCACTACAGGGGTGTGAACGCCACGCCGGACGAAGGCGAGCTGACCTGCTGTACGAGGTAGTACTCTGTACCTACCTATGCTTTGTCCTGCACGCCCTCTTCTCGCCTATAAACATACGGAGAACACGCAAACAGGTAATCACCATCCGACCCTTCTCTCTCCTTTTCACCACTCACTTCGACCATATATCGATAAAGAAATTATCTTGAGAAGAAAAGAAAAAACACAGCAACCCAAAAAAAAAATAGAACATTAGACTTTCAAACTCGCTAGACTCACTTTCCCACTAGTTACAGCTGAGAGAGGAAGTCCAACACATGGACACTCAGGCCCCCATGGCGGTGCCGAACACCGTCGACGAGTCCGTGACCGCCAGCAACAACAACAACGAGACGACCCAGCAGCCGACGAATGCCTCTCCTTCTTCCACCACCCATCTCTCCGGGTTCCGCCTCGTCCTGACGCTCTTTGCGCTCTGCATCGCCACGTTCTGCGTCGCGCTCGACAACACCATCATCTCGACGGCGATCCCCTCCATCACCGACGAGTTCCACGCCCTGGCGGATGTCGGCTGGTACGGCTCTGGTATGTAAACGTAACACTGAAATCCCCCATCTTCGCCGTACAAGCACAGTTCGTCCCAGGCGCGCGCCCGCCCGCCCCCCAGACATTTTTTTCCGCTGACGACCCCTCGATGCTTTTAGCTTATCTTCTTACGACATGCGGTGAGTTGGCCCTCGCTCCTCCCCTTTTTCGTCTTTTCCTGCGACGAGAGAGAAACTGACTGACGGGGCCTGCTTCCGCGGCCCAAAACAGCACTGCAACTCCCGTTCGGAAAAATATATGGCTTGTTCGACCCAAAATGGACTTTTCTCATCGCGCTCTTACTGTTTGAGCTCGGCTCGCTGATCTGCGCCGTCGCGAAGACATCTACCACGTTCATCGGAGGCGTAGGTCATTTCGTCTTACTTAATATCTTCGTCGTCTCTGGAGACGGCATTCCAGGTTGCCATTTCTGACGGGTAGTGCTTTGATAGAGAGCCCTTGCCGGTATCGGCTCAGCGGGTGTATTCAGCGGTTCACTGGTCATTATCGCTCATGCCTCGTCCATCGAGAAACGGCCAATCTATACGAGCATCCTCGGGGCCATGTTCGGGATTGCTTCTATTGTCGGGCCTCTGGTATGACTTCTGCGCCTCGGCCCCGTGCGTTGCTGCACCTAGCATTCTGTCCGATACTAACTTGTCTCTGTAGATCGGCGGTGCGTTCACGGACTTGGTGACTTGGAGGTGGTGCTTTTATATCAACTTGCCGCTCGGGTATGCACGTCTCCGGTCGGCCAGTCTTGGCAAGTCTTTAACACAACTAACGGGTTGATAATTTGATAGTGCTGTTACTGCCTTCGTCATTCTGTTCTTCCTGGGATCCATATCCATGGGAAACCCCCTCGAGAATAACACCGTTTTGGGCTTGCTCTGGAGTCTAGATCCTCTTGGCTTCATCCTCTTCGTCCCGAGTATAGTGTCTGTACTCATTGCCTTACAAGTGAGCCTCAGATCCATCTCAGACCTATCTCAGATTCACTGGGGTGACGTCACACGTTGATGATCTTCCCCTGTTCCTCTACTGACTGAAACATAGTTTGGTGGTAGTACCTATAGTTTCAGTGACGGGCGCGTCATAGCCCTCTTCGTTGTTTTCGGAGTTACACTTATTGCCTTCATCGGCGTTCAAGCTTGGCTTGGTGAGAAAGCTACGAGTAAGTCTTTGCCCTTGTCGCATTTCTAACTTCAAAAAAACGAGGCTATTCGGAGCCATCTCGGAGATATATTGTTGACCGTGGCCTATGGCAGTTCCTCCCCGTGTCGGGCTTCAGCGTACCATCTGGAGTGCGAGCCTGGTGTCGTTCCTCCTCTCTGGCGCTTTCTTTCTGCTAATCTACTTCATCCCCATCTACTTCCAAGCCATCAAGGGACAGACGGCGCTCGGCTCCGGCATCGACAGTATTCCCCTCATCCTGTCCAACGTTGTGGCGATCATCCTCGCCGGCGCCCTCACCACCCGCTTCGGCTACTACATGCCCTTCGTCTACCTGTGCGTCGTCCTCATCTCCATCGCCTCGGGCCTCTTGACCACCCTGACCCCCGAGACCGGCACGGGGAAGTGGATCGGCTACCAGATCCTCTTCGGCTTCGGCTGCGGGTGCGGCCTGCAACTGCAGCAGATCGCCGCCCAGACCGTGCTGCCGTTCCAGGACGTCCCGACGGGCATCGCCATCACGCTGTTCTTCCAGAACTTCGGGGGGGCCCTGTTCGTCAGCGTCGGCAACAATGTCCTGAACAGCCAGCTGGTCGCGCGGTTCACCGCGCTGAATATCCCCGGCCTGAGCGTCAGCGACATCCTCAGCACCGGGGCGACGGGAATACGCGGGATCGTGCCCGCCGAGTACCTCGATGCCGTGATCGTCGAGTATAACATGGCGCTGCGACAGACGTTCCAGGTTGCGCTGATCGTCTCCGTGCTCACCGTCATCGGTGCCGTGTTCATGGAATGGAAAAGCGTCAAGGCTCCCTATGGTGAGACCCGTGCCATCAGTAGTGGCTCCGAGACGCTGGAAAAGGCTGAAGAACAGGTTTAGAGGTTATAGACCAACTGACCAAAGGACTGAGGTTTACAAGTCGCGGGAGCATTGGCGGCATATGCATATCTAGATGGGGCGCTTCTCAAGAATTATTTGGGAGAATGTTAGAATGACTGTAATGGTAATGGTGTAATCATACCAATGATAGACTAATGGGCAACACGCGAAAATCTCTCCACGATGGAACTGCCGAGTTACTGCCGCCGTGGTGCTGCTGGTGCTCACCAGGAGGTGTGCCATTCACCAATTTATTCCCACTGGCATCGATACGTGATACTTCGAAATCCGGTCGCACGCCCTCGTAGCGGAGCAGGCCGCGCACCAGCTGGAACTTGCCCTCCCTGGTCGGCTTCAGCAGGAACAGCCCCTGCTCTCCCGCGAGCGACACGATCCAGTCCCCCGCGCCGGCAGCGGTCGGGCGCTGCCGCGTGGCGACGACGTCGAGGCGGAATCGCCGCCGGGACGGCCTGCCGGCCAGGACGGTGCAGTCCCTCAGCGCGACCAGGCAGACGAGGCCGAACACGTAGCTCGCGGCGCCGCGCCCGAGGACGAGCGACGCGACGAGCGCGACGACCGAGGCCGCGATGGTGTGGAAGAAGGGCGCCCGGAAACACTCGCACCCCTTCTTGTCGTGGTGCGCGAGCGCGTGCAGGACCCGGGGCGCGTGGTGCGTGCGCGAGGGGTCGTCCGAGGGATACCGCGCCTGCTCCTCGGCCGGCACGCCCGCGGTCCACCGCCACCTGACGTGGGGGGGCATCCCGTTGGAGGATGAGGAGGCGGAGGGGCTCACCTGGGACAGGAGGCTCCTGTAGGTGGCGCAGCGCGGCAGCTCCTCGAGGTCGAACTGCAGACGGTCGTTGTTGTCGTCGGCAGCGGCGGCTGGCACCCTCACGAGGCGCGCGAGGGCCACGCCGCACAGCGGCAGCTCCCGGCGCCCGGCGCGGCCCGCGTCGGGCTGCGGGTCGACGGCCGCGCCCAGCTTGATGCCGTCGGTGTCGATGACCGGCCGCCACCGGTGGCGCATCAGGGCGGTCTGCTCGGTCCAGAGGAGGGCGGCCTCGTGGTCGGTCCAGTCGGCCACCCAGGTGGGCAGGGCGCCCGGCATCCTGTTGACCTGCAAGCCCTTGAACCAGGTGGTCCGGTAGCGCCGGTTGTGGGCGTCGAGGCCGGCGGCGTGCAGGATGCCCAGGTCGAGCGGCTCCGAGCGCGTCCGGCCCGGCTCCGTCCACGGCGCGCGCGTCACCAGCGCGCGCGACACCTGCGTGTACACTAGCTCTGGGTTGATCGTGTAGTCAATTGGGAGGACGTCCCCGGCGCGCTCGAGGAGGCTCTCCTCACGGAACAGGACGCCCAGCAGGGCGTAGATCTTGTCCTTGGGCTCGTTGCAGGACCGGTGGATCGTGCGGCTGAGCAGGTCCGTCAGCGTGAAGGCCCCGTCGGACACGCCGAGCTTCTCCACGGAGGCGAGGAGCCTGCGCAGCGTGTGTCGCGCTTTCACCGAATACATGGAGGCGGCCGCGGCGTCCAGCAGGGCGGCGAGGCGGTCCAGGGCACGATGGAACCGGTCCCAGTCCATCTCGTACTCGGAGCAGAGGACCGTCGCGCACCGCGCGAGGTAGAGCTCCTGGAACGTCCAGGCCCGGTAGAACCACTCCCGCTGGCCCAGGTTGTGGAGCGAGAGCCACAGGTCCTCGGGATCGGCCATCCCGGCGAGTCGAGCCTCCAGGCCGTCCACGGTTGATTCGTGAGTGGCAGGCGACGCTTCCAGCAGAGCCCGCCAGGCCATGTCGGTGAACTCGTCGGCCTCTCCGAGCCAGATGATGACGCGCCGGGCCAGCTGGTAGATCGTGCCCATGATCTTGACCTGGCTCGCCAGCTCCGCAACGTTGTTCTGGTTGATGCAGATGGCGTCGACCCATATCACGAGCGCCGGGTCCCTGGACCATATCCGGAAGAGGGCCTGGAAGAGGCTCCGCTGCACGTTGAAGGGCACCCTGTTGCAGTAGATCAGCTTCGGATCCGCCACGTCGCCCCATCGGTAGGAGAGCGCGTCGTAGGCGATGCCCTCCAGCGCGGCGAGGCTGACGGTCTTCAGCTTGCAGTCGATCCGGTCGCCCTGTATCCCCTTCAGTTTCAGGACGCGGATCGAGGTGGATTTTTTGATGGGCGCCCCCGGATAGCCATCCTTTCGGGTGCCCAGCCCGAAGCGCTGGAACAAGCTGAGCATAGTGTATCTCCTTCGCTGTAGAATAACGGGGTGAGCGGGAGACTCTTAACCGGCCAAGTCCGTTATTTCCCCTGGAAGGATTCGGGTTCCGGAAAATCCTAATTCCGACCCTGTGTAGAAATTAAATAAGCTAGACATACAGCCTCGAACCTGTTTACTACTAAGCATGATGAACCCCTTGGGAATAAGATGTTGGTGAGGAAGAAGAGGTTAAAATGATATCATGGGCTGCGCTCTATTTTTTGGCCCGGCCCAGCACCAAATCGCGGGCCAAGTCCTCGGCACTTTCTTCCTTCAAAATACAAAGATGGGCACTACTCCCAAGTGCGTTATTGGAACCACACGGGAATTCGAGAATTCCTCTTCTGAGAACTGCTTAAGATTGACAAAATTGCGCTAGCTTTTTCCAAAGAGAGCTCCTAATCGCCAATGGGAATGCTACGTCCCATGTAGCGCACAGGAGCGGCCAGTTGCTCTCTTGGAGTAACTCCTAGCTCAATGCAAGAAGTCAAGTGGTACGATTCCAACGGCTGGAGAACGCTTGAATATCACTCTCAACAGCGAATTAAGTTAGCAAACCATCACATGAACCGTACGAGAACAGTGGCACGAAGGGACACGGACATCCTGCCAGTGTATATATTAAGGCCTTCATGCTCTACCCAACACACCAACCAAGGTGAACACGACGCCCATACACCTTCCGTTCGCCGTGAACTTGGATCAAGCCAACGTGCCATGCGGTGTGGCGAAGCTGTCAGGTAGGGGTATAAAGCACGTTGTTGTGGTGTATACCGCCGCCGTAGCTGCTCTATCCTATAGAGGCACCACTACGGCTTCATTAGCCACAACAGCGACAGGCCCTTTCAGTGGGAAGCGCGGATATTGGTATTCCGAGATGCGCTGCTCAATATCCCATTTTCCTGCGATAATTGCCTTTCAATAACCACCTGATTTCCACCCTTTAGGGGATTACGATACCCCGAATTCTCTCTCAACTCCGCACTGTACACCGACCTGATTTCGGATCTCCGCACAACTTGTGACGGGCAACAGAATCCTAGTCTTTCTTTCTCCGTAAACCTGCCTTACCATATATAGGCTTACCGAAGCGTATTCCACATCATCGTTTATCCACTGCATGTATGGTATGTCTTCCTTCATTCTCAGACCCCGACATACCTATAACGAACAGAAACACAGTATCTCATAGCTCAGTGACACCGATCCTAAGATCCGTTGTAGCTGCTGCAGTCGTCCTGTCTCTAACGAGCGGTTTAGCCATTCGACGGGCGGTGAACTTGAGAAGCAACTGCTCTTTCCAGGTCATATCCATCGATGCTCCATTCATCGACGTCTCTTCTATACCCATCTTCGACAATGCTCTTTTCTAGCGTATAAGTCGACTCTCGAATGACAGGATTAATATTGACACGGGCGCCAGGATAGCCGGTAGGTGTCCAGGATTTCACCAAAATCCCAGCCACCAAGCATCAGAAATCTGTCGAAAAGAGGTTTGTCATGTGTGACGACCCCAGATAGCACGATTCTTCCTGTGAACAGCAAGGCCCGATTACCTTGAGCTCTATTTACTGTCTCTCCAGGAACCCCGGAACTTGTGTCTCAGGAGCGCAGCCTCCGGTATTGTGCCATCGTTGGTGCTATTCGAATGCGGCTGCCCCATGCCGAAGCCGTCGATCGTGAGGATCAGGATGTCGCCGTACAGCCTCGGCCCGGTAGGTTTCATACCGGAGAAGTCCGTCACGTCCGTCACGTTCAGGTCCATCGCCTTCAATTGCTCGAGGACGGCATCCGTCCAAGACGCCGGCCCGGAGGATGTCATGACCTCAACGCTCGACAGGTTGAGGCGGCTCAGGGTCGTGTTGTGTTGGGCGGCGAGGTCCTCCAGGGCATAGATTGTGCGGTAGGCCATCCTCATGAAGAGCGGATGGCCGGGCGCGGCGGCGATGGTCCACTGGCAGAACTGCAGCCTGTGTAGTATCTCCGCCCATGCCCCGCCGTTCAGCTGATCCCATTCTATGCCGATCACGACCTTGGCCTTATCGCGGTATTGTTCAGGCACCCAGTCATCGATGGGCTTCAGAGCCTCGGTGTCGGTGTCGGTGTAGACGCCGCCCTCGATGAAAAGCATGAGGTAGCGCAAGAGATCCGACTTCACGCCGGGGTTCTCTATGGCCCGCCAGGCATCGAGAATTCTGGTATCGCCGGAAAAGTGCGTGGCGATGAAGTCGTCGGCCTCCGCCTGGCCAATGAGAATGTAGCCGTAGCCAGGGTTTCGTGTAAGCCAACTCGGCGCATCAGCCAGTATCTGCGGGTCGAAGAGGGCATCGGCTGGCTTGTTGGGATGAGGAAGTAGTATCTGCCATATCTTAGGAGGAATCAGATGGCCTCTTGAGAATGTAAAGGGAAGCGTGTATTTCGGGGGCGTAGCCAGCGACGCCGAGCGAGATAAGTCGTTCGGGAAGGCGACTTGCGGCGTCAATGGTTGAGTTCTAAAGTCTAATAAGAGAAATAAGATGACGCAAAGAATGGAGCCGGCCGTGACGAAGGTATGGTTCTTGCGAATCATTCTGAACACCATGTCGCAGTGCTGTTGCGGGTGTTGCAGCATTTCTGGTTATATCCGCAAGCCAAGAAGAGGTGAAAGAGCAGAAAAAGGGAGATGAAAAGAAATAAGTTGAAAAACAAGAACATGTGAGAAACTAAGAGGCAAGGACTCAAACGGCAGCAATATCTATTCCTAGAACGAGGGGGCTTCAAAAGTACACATTCGAGTATGCTGGAGGAAGTTGGTGGCGGCTAACTCAGGTATTACACGTGCCCCAAGATCTATAAAAGGAAAAGACAGAGAATCAGCATAGTGACTACCATCTAAGCAACCCTAGACTTATTGGCCCCAGTCGACGATGACTTGGCGTGGCATGAGGAGTTGTATTTTAGGGGGCGGCGTATGTATGCATGTTGGTCGTTTGGCCCCCTCAACCCTGTCCGCTCCACCGACCTTTGACTTCCACGATCCGCATCACTAACAATCTCATGCGCTAGCGCTCACTATACAGTATAGGACATCAAACAAAGCAACTACTTGGCGCCCATTGTCTTGAATTGGTCATTGCATATTCACACGATGCGTTGTAACCGCGCACCACGCTCGACTCAGCCAAGGTTGAGGATCTTCATGTCTTGGATGATCGGAGCCTTGTCGGAACTCGACCGATAGTATCAAAAGTTTCCGACGGTCGCCTCGTACACACCGGCAAATCAACGTCGCTAAAGCCATGTAGGCTCGCAAGTGTATTTAAACTTATCGCAACACCACGTGTGCTAGCATCTTTCGAACCATACTTGATAACTCGAAAATTGGAATTGCAAGGATTTAAGTGGCATGACGACCAGGGTCTTTTCTAGCTCTCAATATTTGGTTGAGTGGCGCGGTAGGTTTCATAGATACGTATGCACTCAACCAATGACATGAATGCTTTTGATGTTGGTCTCACCTCAAAACCCACCAGCAGCCCTCAACCCAGTACCTGCTTTGACGGTCAGTGTATAGGGGGCTTGTTCTACCTGTGGCCATATTGTTCAGAGCTTGTCGGTATGCCACCTAGATCTGGCCTGCGAGTCTCCTCGAGTATCCGGCTGTTGGGATGGTCTCCCTCCATGATACAAGACTTCCCCCGTTAAAGCCGGGAATCCGTCCTTCTGATCGATGACCACAGAGGGATTCCTTATTCTGGCACCATGGCATCCAACACCATCACAGCGTACCCATCATTAACAACAAGTTGGACGCCAGACAGCTCGTGCGTGACGAGCACAGCTTTCTGGTATGTCGTCTACGGCGAGGATGTCGTCTTCAGTGATATGTTTGGGATGCCATCCGTCACAAATCTCGGCCAAGAGAGCAGTCCGACCGGTGGCTGTGTTCCGCCATCATACACGCTCAGCGTCCCATACCTGACCCACGGTGGTTGTCCGAAAAATTATTTTGGAGCGTGCTCGACTGCAACGTCGTACGAGGGCCGGCCAGCTGACTACATAATGTGCTGCCCGTCGGTCTCGGACTGGAACTTCAATTGCGCGGCTGCAACAGACGCCGAGGCGGCGCCGTACGGATGTCAGGCAACCTTCACATCTGGCGCTGTAATTACTGGGTCACGGACAGACCTGATAGCCAGTACGGGCCAAGCCGAGACCCATACTATTGGCGATGACCGTGGCGTGAATGCTTGGGGCATTGCTATACTCTCGGTGAGTACAAGGCAGTGAAAGAGAAATGAAACACGCCAGTTGACTGACACGGGATCGCCTGCGCAGACGCCATCACTCAGTTCGTCTAGCACCGCACTGCCGGCCAGCAGCTCAACAATCGGCACAGCCTCCGGCGCCGTCCCAACTTCGGCCACGGCTTCAACTTCAAACTCGGCTCCGACTTCTGCTTCATCCGCGCAGGGCCTCAGCACCGGGGCCGCAGCGGGAATAGGCGTAGGCGTAGGTGTGGGCGCCTCTGCCATTCTTGGTATCCTCGCCTTCTGGTTTCTGCGACGGAAGCGCAGGTCGAGACAACAGTCTATGAGCGAGGGTTATCAGTACCAGCCAGGAACAATACAGAACGGGCAATATTATTATGCTCCACACGATTCACAAATCATGCCGCCTGTGGCAGAAATCAAGCCGGATGACAATGGCAGGCGGGCTGAGTTGGATAATTCTAAAAGTTATGAGATGCCAGGCTGATTTGTGAGAGACGTGGCACAGCCAGCATTCCAGTGTCAGAATTACCAGTCAGTGGGTGTTGATGGAGATTCGTTCGGTTGTGAGGGCTGTTCCTTGCAAGTAATACGGCGCCTAAGCTCTCGTCGAGACGAATATAATGTTTAAAGAATCCTGTATCTGTGCATCCGATCCCGATAGTTTGTCTCGACGGCGCAGGCGATACAAGGCATCCGCAACAACAGCCAAGGATTCCCCGGATGTGTGAAATATATTCAACCTATCGACGTATCGTGACAGAAACGATGCACCTACCTCCCGCCGGTAATTAAAGAGGTATAATGAGATGTTTAATAAAAATATGGGGTTTTTTTGCGAACCTTTCCCATGTGTTCGCGTGGACGAGACGCGCCTATGTCGGCGTCCCCTCCACCTTGGCCTCTCGACCGAATTGTGACGTCCATGGGGACGTTTGAGCCGTTTACTGCCATGCCCAGGGCGGCCGTCCTTCAAATGTGAAGTTTGGATACATTGGCGCCGTGGAATACAAGAATGGAGAGTGAGAAGTGAAGTGTGCGATTAACCTGGAGGTTGACTGATCGAAGTAATCGCTAGCTACCGTAAAAGGACTGGCGAGCCAACAGACTGGAGCTTGGGTCGTAGAGCGTGCGAAGTCATCGATTCTACAACGAGAGTTGGATGTGACTTGTCTTCTAGAAGAAGAAGCAAGGAGGAAGGGGTGAGTGGGTGTTTGGGTGTTGTGTTGAGCAGCCAGGTGGATATCGATGTTGTGAGATGGATGGAGTGAGTATATGGAAACCACCGTGAGGGCGTGTGAGGGCGGTAGGTACTGATCTAGGTTGACGCTGTCCCTCGTACCTGCCTCACATGTTCTACCTATAGAATAACTCGGGCAGTGGCACAGCCAGTCACGTGGCATAACAGAGGCATGGCCTGCTAAGGAATGGGAATTGGGTGCATAAGCAAAGTACTTATTTAGCAGATACCTTCGCGGCGCGTCTCATTGTGATGACAGCATACCATACCGGTCAAATGATGTTGGCAACAGGGTTTCTAAATTAGCGGTGGGCCGTTCCGTGCTATCGGGTTTCTAGAACGATCCATCTATCCAATCAGGATACGATATTACCACTATTGAAATCCCTGATTTGGGACAAACGCTACCTACATAGGTACCTACCTCTGTAGTGCAGTCGTTATGCTGGCTGCTACAGGTCTCCGAAGACTATCCACTGCACCCTATACGTCGTCATCAATTGTTGTCAAGAGAATCGGTCAAATAAAGTGCTTTTTATGGCAGGATGTTGATGCGAACCAGATAGGGTGGTCAAGGGGCCAATAATAGCACCTGCCCGCATAGGTCCAGAGCGCCGCCGAAGCCTTAGTTTTGCGTAAGTTTCCCCGCCAAATGCTTAGGCGTCGGTGGGCGCAGGAGGGATTTGACTTTCGTTCATTCTTTTTTCTGCCTTTATTTAAATTTACGGCCACCATGAGATAACTCCTCAATAGCCATGTCCATCGTTATTGGCCGTGGCCATGGCCGGCGTGGTGGTCGTGGACCTCGACCACCCAGTCCTCGAACCCATCCTTGTAGAGCCTGTCCAAGATCTTTTGAGGCTTCTTGGACGCCATAGCCCGCCCCCACTCCTTGAACTCGGCATCGTTCAAAAGGCACGAATCGAGCGCCGAGCGCAGCCGTGTCTCGCCCCCGTTGCGCATCTGCTGTCCGATGAAGACGAGTTCCTGCCGTCGGTCGCCCCATTTCCCCTGGAAATCGCGCCTGATGGCCTCCTTCGCCTTCGGGTCGTGGGGCCATTCGCTCTCGTCCAATTCGCAGCGCCATATGTCGCCCCCGGTCAGCGTGAGCATCACCCCCGCCTGAGACCACTCGCCGAACTGAAGGCTATTGTTAGTGGTGGCTATACGCGAGAGGTGGTGGCCATGGGGGGCGCTTTACCATCAGGGGCCGACTTGCCAGCCACAGAAATCCCTTGGATCGTAGAAGAGGGCCAAAGGTCTTGTCGGCCATCTTACTCGCGAGACGTGCCTTCTTGTCTAGCTGTGGCTGAGGATCCTCCATATTGATATCGGCGTCATCTCCCCACGGCCCGTTGGAGTCGCCATCGTCGTCGTCTTCGTCTTCGTCTTCGTCCTCATCTTCATCTTCGTCAATATTCTCGTCCTCCTCATCTATAAATTCCTCTTGAATGACGACGAAGACGTCCTTGATGGTGTTCCAAAGGCGCTCGGGTTCAAACGGGCGCCGCGCACGGTAGACAAACGTCCCGATACCATACTCCTCTGTTTCGGGATTGATCTCTTCGTGTATACTCCGCAACCACCCGGGGCTCAACGCCGCCTTCTCGTACGAGAACATGCGCGTGTCGAGGATGTCGCGGAGATCGAAGGTCGATTTGACCGCGGTGACGACCTTGGCACCGGGATTGAGGTTTCGAACCACCCCCTTGATTCGGTTGACATCGCCCTTGGATACCAGGTCGCATTTATTGACTACGATGACGTCGGCGAATTCGACCTGGTCGACTTGGAGGTCGGAGATGTTGCGGTCGTCCTCTTCCGGCGTGTCACTCTGCCGATCCTTGAGGAAGTCGGCAGTCGCGAAGTCCTGCATGAAGTTGACCGCGTCGACGATGGTGACGCATGTGTCGAGCCGGGCAACACGGGATAAGCCGCCAGCCTTGAGGATCTCGGCCAAGCGCATCCTCTGCTCTCCGCCCATCTCATTCTCCTCGTCCCCCTCAAGATCATGGCCAGCGAGAACGGACATCTCGGCGAACCTAGTATGGTTGGTAGTATCGTCAGTATAAGTGTTTCGCTCTCGGAGAGTACCTGGATGCTCACTCCTCTGAGAACGTCTCTGCGACCTGCATAGGTTCGCTTACCCCCGAGCTCTCGATGACCAGGTAGTCGACTCGCTTGTCCTCGGCCAGGCGCGCCACTTCTTCGAGGAGATCGCCTCGCAAGGTACAGCATATGCAGCCGTTCTGCATGGCGACGACCTGCTCTTCCTTCCGAGTGACATCGTGGTTGGACAGTAAGGCGGCATCAATGTTCAGAGAGCCGACATCGTTGACAATAACACCCACTCGGAACCCATGGCCTGGATCTGTGAGGATCTTTTCGAGGAGAGTGGTTTTCCCAGCACCCAAGAACCCACTTAGGAGGGTGACGGGAAGACGCTCACTGTCCTGCCGGGTCTCACCGTTCTTGGGAATCGGAACCATCTTGGCGTTGATGGGATTCCCTAACAATCCTCTACAAGCTCAGAATACCCGCAGTCGAAGTGCTGAAGTGAGTGTCGAAGAGTGTAAGAGGAAGAGTGTAAGAGGAAGAGTGTAAGAGGGAGAGTGTAAGTGGGGGTGGTTCTGCCAAAGCGTCCCTGGTCAACGGCGTTTTATACCCATTGCTGCGATTGACTGCCGCTTCGCCAAACTCCATTCAGCTTGTTCTACTCGACTTTCCGCTTCTCTTTCGGCTCTCGTGTTTGATCTTTTCGTGCTGCCAAAAGGAGGACCTTGGTGGCCGTTTGAAATTGCCATGCTATGATAGGTCGCCGCCCACGCAATGGGCCAAGATTCGACGTTGGAGGTGGAGACTTATGTGATCTGGTTCAGACACCTTGATGGCATCTGCAAATTCTCGACGTCACTGGTGTTAAGGACACTTGTGGGCACATGCGTCCGAGAGCACATAGGGCTACGTGTTAAAATGTCCAGGATTTCTACTCTACACTGCCTTGGGGTAATACATGGCCGTTCCAACATCCAGCGAAACGAGGGGACAGTAACGAAGAAGAAGAGAGAGAGGTCAACTACAAGAATGAAACTACCCCGAGTATTTTTTACAAGTTTACATGCATAAAGGCTCTCATTGCAGACCCCGCACGGAGTCGTGGTAAGTTGTTATAGAGTCTGCAGAAGCAAGAGGCGACGCATAAGGAGACTGGTAGCTACGGAGGCAGCAGAGCGACGACCAGCCCGCTATTTTGGTCACGCCTAGTCTAGCGACGAGAAGGCATTGTAGCAGCAGAAAAGAAAAAGCAAAAATATGCTAACATAGCATAGGGTATGTTACCCATAGCGCGTATTATCCTCGCCTCTCCTTCTCGATCCGGACAACACCTATAGTTTATATTCCCGCATTCGGGAGGCCGAAATGCGTCTATCACCAAAGTTAATGCTGAGCCCACACACTCATACACAAGCAGAGAAATTGTTCATTAGTGAGTCAGAAAGAGAGCGCTTGTAAGTGGCGAGGGGCTCCAAGGAGAGACCTGATAAGGACCACTGAGGCTTTTGCTCTCTTATACAGTAGACTAGATGCCTTCTTTGAAGATCAACCTTTCTATGTGTGCAGACTCAGTCTGTCTCCCCCCGATTGAGGTCTCCCCTATTCATAGCAAGCAAAATATCTCAGTAATGAGACGTAATACCAAGTAAGTTCTCACCCGCCAAGCGAGGCATGCCATTATCCGACAGTACATCTTAACAGGGCTTCGAACACCAAGCTAACAGCCCGGTTTAAGGTCTTCTCGAGAGCAACCACCTTATTCTCATTCTCTGTCTCCTTTCCCCCTCACTCCGCATTCTCCCTCGTGATCTTCACTAGCCCGTCCAGCCAGTCCTGGTGCCCGTTGAGCATCCGATTGGGCCTCGTGGCCGCCAGCCGCGCAGCGGGCTTCCCGATCTGCGACTCCTGTGTCAGGATGCGGACCGCGCCCCACGCCACGCCCTCCACGACCCAGGCATGGTAGATGTCCAGCGCGGCGTCGGCGTCGGCGTCGGCGTCCTCGTCCCCGCCCCCCTCCTGCCAGGACCGCCACGCGACGCGGCGCGGCCGGCCGGGGCCGGCGGGCGCGGCCGACTCCCGCACCTCGGACCGGATCGGCGGGAACCCAAAGGTCGAGAACCAGAACACGTCGCCCTCGGCCAGCCGCGGGCCGGAGCGCGGCGCCGTGATCCGGCTCGCGTTGTCGTAGCACGACTCCCACTTCGAGATGTCGCTGAGGTACGGCCACACCTGCTGCGCGGTGATCCCCGTCGTGTACGCCTCGTTCGACCCGAAGTTGTCCGTGGTGCCCGGGAGGTACTTCTGCCGCCATGTGATGTCGGAGAGCATTGTCGGCTAATCGGGGGGTATAATGAGATTTTGTGGTTGCTGGGACTTTGTTACGCGAGGAGTAGGGCAATGGATCATACTCGAATTGAGGTCCGTTCCAGTTAGGCGATGCAGCTGGTTCTTATACACTGTTTACGTCACCTTTGGATATCAACGTAAGAATACCGTCAGGGGTAGTGATCCCATCATACATGACCTAAGGCGGGGGGGTGCTCGTCGCGCGAATGTAGTTGCGCCGTCTGTATCATTATAATCTCTCAAACCCTCCAATGAAGGACTGAGAAGAGAAGAAACACAGTTCTGCCCCGAGGGAGTTCTACAAGAACACTTTAACCAAATCTGCATCAGGTGGTGGGCAACTAAGGGTATCAGTTCCATCCATTTAACTACCTTGAGCCCAGTGGCCTCGACAAGTCATGCAACTAATTATAGTACATGCCATTGTTAAACTCTATCAAACGGGTTGAATAATAATCTACACCAACCATGCCTAGCTCTCATGACCGCGACGCGTTGAGGGCGTCGTGGGCGTGGCACGAATCAGATCCTCGCCCGTTGGCTGGGGTACCAGGCGCTCCACCGCGCGCGTCGGCGCCCAGTGCACGGTCCCGTACCGGTAGAGCTCCCCGAACGTGCCCGGCCTGTGGTCCGCGTCCCGGAAGCCGTCGCGCTTGACCAGGTCGCCGAGCGCGGGCAGGCCGCCGGCCGAGTTGTGGTAGACCTTGTACATGTGGCTGCCCTCGAGCACCCGCACGACGAAGTCCTCGGCGGCCCTCCTCTTCTCCTCGTCCGGCTCGTCGAGCGGCGTCGTGAACAGGTCCGCCTGCCGCCGCCCGTCGTAGCCCGTCATGATGGCCCCGAGGATGCCGTTCTGGATCCCCTCCACCATGAAGACCTTGTTCTCCCAGAACTCGCGCCCGTTCCAGCCGGTCCCGACGTCGAGCAGGTTCTTGGTGCGGTCGCCGAGGAGCATCTGTGCCACGTAGTCGCTCATGTCGAGGATCTTGTCCTTGAACTCCCAGTCGGCCATCCCATCGGCAAGCCCGACGTCCTGGACCAGGGGTAATCTGTGGAATCCGACACAGTTGGTGCGCTCCCTCCACAGTTCCTTGTAGGAGAGATGCCAGTTCTTGATGAAGACGCACCCCTTGCGCGCAGCCATCATGTAGTTGCCGAAGCTACCCCATTGCTTCCTGATCTGGCCGGTGATGATCCAGACGGCCATCTCATACGGCGAGTCGGGCGCCGTCAACGCGTCCCAGAACAACTGGTCGAGGTGGGTATGCAGCATGTTTCCGACGTCCATCCAGACGCCGCCGTGCTCGTATAGCAGCGGCAGCCGCACGAGGTCGGCAGCATGTTGCGCCGCATGCTTGCCGTCCATAGCCCGGTTCACGAAACAGTCGGGGAACCAGTCTTTGCCGACATACTTGTAGACGTTGTTGGGCGAGTCGTCCACGAGGTCGACGATGCGGACGGTCCAGGAACTGCCGAGCTTCCTCACCCAGTTCAAGACGGTGCACCGGTAGCTCGGGTACATGCGGTCCAAGCCCTTGTCCCAGAAACACCACACGTTCTTTTCCGAGGTAATGGGCCGGAAAGTGTGGACGTCTTCTATTATCTCGGCTTCGGGCCGTAGGTCCAATCTAGACTCGGGCACTACGCACAGGCCGGTAGCCGATGGGGGCAGAGAAAACTTGGCCATCCTGGCCAGCGAGTCGTGTTGGGTGTATCGCGAGAGTATTATGAGTATTGTGGATGCTGTGAAGCTCGTGAAAGAGCGTCCTAGGTTGATAGAGGCGATAGAGGCGATAGAGGCGATGGTTGCTGGGTCGCTGTCATGAAATCGATGGGTGGAAGCGATATCCCACACTTCTTATACGCACTCGACAAGCCGCTTGCTCGTGTAGCGCTTTATGCATCGCCCCAGCGACGCTGATGAGGACCCTCGAGCGTGATTCATAGTGAGACTCCATACTATCCCCGTCTGTGTCGGCCCCTTTTCGACCCGGACTAACGTAAAGAGAAGATTGGAGCAGTGAGGCCAGGCCCGGAATGTGCTATACGGGTGGCTGCATACTAGATAAGTAACCTCCGACATCTTTCGGACTTGTGCTAATCGTGGAGCTAGACCCGAGGCGGCTAGTACGAGAATGAATCATAGTGATGGATGGCTAGTATCTCAGGCTAAGCCACTAAGCCACCGCCCTGTGCCTGCGTGTAAGCGCAAAGGATGACTATCTGGATGTTGCCCAAATTGTAGACTGCACTGCCCGGTGTAGGAATTATCGTGGAATTGCGATGCTATGCTATGCCATTATTCCAGCGAGGCCAGCGCATGTATGTTTTCGTGTCTACGAAGGGGTGTGTCTCCAACGAGCCATGCTGTTGCATCCATACAACATAGCATGCACGATGCGTGCGGGCACTCTCTCACAGCAGACGGATGAGGGCCTCCTCACTCTCATCCAATTGTCAGATTACAAGCCATGTATAAGAACCCTCCTCACGCCGCGGCGAGTTGATATTTTATTTGTCCCGTCACCATCATCTCCTCCTTCTCCCCCTCCCTAAATTAGCCAAGACACCGTTGCTCGCGCCCAGCCAACCACCATTCATCAAGAGCATCTCATCGCCGCGAGCACCAGCAGACCAGACAGACCAGCCACCATGCTCGGCCTCAGAGACAAGCCCCGGTTCTTCGACCTCGACCCGGACTTCGAGCCCCTGCCCAAATACGGCCACCTCTCCGACAAGACGCCCGAGTTCGCGGCCGTCGAGGGCGCCATCGGGGCCGCCTTCGACCGGCTCTGGGACCTGCCCGACATGCCGGCCTTCCGCGCGGCCGCCGGCGACCCGGATGCCACCATGCCCCCGGGTGGCCCCGACCGGTACCGCCGGGTGGAGACGGAGCTCCTGCGCTTCCCGGCCCGCGATGGCCACCTGCTCGAGCTGAAGGTGTACAGGTCTCCGGACGTGGCGCCCGACGCCACCCTCGTGTACCGGATGCACGGCGGCGGTATGAGACACACTTGATCCGCCCGGCTCTCGTTGCCCCGCCCCGCCATGTCTGAATCGCCATGTGCTGACCCCCCCGTCTGCTTAGGTTTTTGCGTTGGACGGCACGAGGTGGACGGTGCCGAGAATGTCTATGCCGCCACTAATACCGACATCGTCGTCGTCAGTGTGGACTATCGATTGTACGTGTGCTCGACGAGTCACTCCGTGCATCTCATTCTCATGCGTGGACTAACGTTGCGAAAAAGAGCGCCGGAATATCCCTTTCCTACGCCAGTCGAGGACAGCTACGATGGCTTGTTATGGGTACGCCGTGCTCCCCTCCGAAAATGCTCCCACCGCTTCCATCATGTCCCACTAACTATCAGCCACCAGTGCAAGGAGAACGCGAAGACTCTCGGTATCAACCCGGAGAAGATCATCGTGGCGGGGAGCAGTGCAGGCGCCAACCTGGTATGTTCCGAATGCCCTTCCCCCCAACAACCCCTTCACCCATCCTCTCTAGGTACCCTTACAATTTCCTCGCCCGGCCCGCTAACCACCCCCGGTTTTCTCCGCACACAGGCCGCCGTCATGGCCATCATGGCCAGGGAGAACGGCGTCTCCGGCATCGTCGCCCAGGTGCTGCACTTCCCGTCCCTCTGCCATCCCAAGTTCTACCCCCGCGACCGGTACGAGCTGGGGAGCCACATCCAGAACGCCGAGAACGTCGTCCTCAGCGCCGTGCGCTTCGACGTCTTCATCGAGTGCTACAACCCGGACCCCCGGGAGCCCGACTGGCGGCACTCGCCCCTGCTCGCCCCCTCGCTGAGGGGACTCCCGCCCGCCCGTGAGTTTGTCTTTTTCCTACCTGATCCCCCCCCCCTCCCCCGCGCCGCAACCCCAACCTCAACCCCCGGTTTTCCGTCCCCGATATCACACCACTGAGCCAAACGCTAACTCTTTCTCGCCCCCCCTCAAAAGTAATACAGTCCGCCGGCGTCGACATCTTCCGCGACAGCGGCTTCGCCTACGCCGACGCCCTCGCCGCCGCGGGCGTCGACGCCGAGATGCACTGCCACGGGGGCGTGCCGCACTGCTTCCCCGCCGTGATCCCGACGCACCCGCACACCCCGGCCTTCTACGAGCGGTTCAACGCGTTCCTGAGGAGACACGCGAGTAGCGGGGGCAAGTGAGGCGTCCCGCCACACCACCACCGTGCAAGCACCGGGGCCAGAGAGGAAAGGGGGGGGGGGGGGGGGGGGGGGGGGGCCGGCAAGTCGAGACTCACGAACACAGACTTACTCTATCTCGTTGCGTATATGATGTTGTGTCCTATCCCTCTCGCGAAGCCTTCGAGATACATGCAATTTCTATCATGGTCCTGTTACTAGACAAAACTTCTCATAGATACTAGTCCAATGTCGATTTTCTTTAAAAAAAAAATTAAAAAAAAAGAGCACACGCCAGTGGTCTCAGGTTCGGCAAATATGTAGATGGATGGTAATTGAGGTGACGATGGGCAGACACATCCAGATAACTACGTGATACTCGCCTAAGGCGAGTGCGTTCCATTCTGTCACCAAGCTATACATGCAGTCCTCAGTAATCTGGCATTGTCGGGCGTAAACAAGTTGAGCCAACTGGTCGGCACATGAAGGATTTATATAAATGATGTTGAGCGTAAGGCGAAAGTCCCATGACAGTTGTATTCATGACAATATACTATGACTTCTACATTATGAGTACACAAATAACAACCAATATTACGGGTTGGAGTACGTTTGGTAGGCAACGCAAAATTCATGTGCAATTGTGCAACCGAATTCTCAGCCAGACGACCCCACGGTTCTCCTAGACACTCCGCAACAAAGCCTGAATCAAATGATACAGTGGTAACCAATCCTCGTTTTAGATACTCATGACCACGATTCTAATACTTCCGCAAGTAAGAAGGGTAGAGGCTCTGCTCAAATTTCGGAAGCTTCGTGCCGCGAGAGATCTCTGGGCGATTGAGAATAGCCTCGAAGGCCATAGATAGCAAAGGTGCAGCACTGTAAACAATTCATAAGTTAGTAATTAATTTGGATGGCGAAATTTGCAATTATGTTCGTGGAACAAGCTCAAGCTCTGTCCAGGGTGCACTTAAAAACCTCGAAAGTCTGCTTACTGCTCTGACGATGGCATACACGATGCATCACTGATTTGAAGCGGCCGACCGATGATAACCCTCCCTTCGTCCATCATCGGCTCCTTGTAGGGATGGCCAACCACATAGGCTATATCACCATGTTTATGCTCCGAGGCAGCCACGTCGACAAACTTGTTAAACGTATTACTTCCGCTATAGAAATGGTTATCGACGTGCTTTCGACGATCGTTCCAGGCATCCCCCCGGTGTTGCGTTGAAGTTGTATTAATCCCACGTTCTAAGCTTTCAACACGTTCCTTGTCCCATTGGGGGGAAATACGATGTGTGCGAGGGTTGAAGTTGGTAGGTAGATAGTCCGGGTAGAATGTCAATGCTTCCTCGAGAGTGAGAGTATCGGTGATCCGTGAGTGCTCCTTTTTTTCATTGAAGAAGTCATCATCTTCCAGGTCAGACAGGCTGTCATCTTTAAGAGAGGGGCGGCCAGTACGCTGACCAAAGGATAGCGCCGCATGATAGGGGTTCATCATGGCGTTCTTGTCGTCATATTCGCGAGATCTCTGAAGTATCTCCTGCTCGAAAGTCGTCGAGCGGAGCTGCCTAACACCGGGTGGTCCAGCTGTCAATGGCGCGGGTGCACCCCTATTGGGGGCAGGCATATAGGCCGTAGACTCTGTAGGCAACCTTAAAGTCTCTGCTTCTGCATTATAATGAGCTGACTGGCTATCTGAAGCACGTGACTATAAGACAGATGTTAGCCATGACGCTACATTGATCTTGAGCAGTCCTCGGGTCGGTGTGGGTGCTAGAGGGAAAGACTCACTCTAAACGCCGGAACGGACTGCGGACGATGCGAGGCGAGGATCTCCTGAGCGGTCCGTTGCATGGGGTTAGGGTATGATGCCAGGTTCTTCAGGCTGTTGAAGTTCATGGTGGATATGGGCATGGTAGATATAGGCTTCGCGTCGGCTCCATCACTCTCGTCGTTGGATTGAGCGTTAGTATTCGCAAGCACGGTCAAGTTGTCCTCCGTGACAGAGCTGGCGGAGGTGCAAGTATCGAAAACATTAGCCACCTTGGTTTGGTGGTATTGGGCCAGTTGCGAGGCATAGCCATCGTGGGACAAGAGAGAGCCAGGGGTGCTGGAGGCTTGGTGAATGCTGGGATTAACGACACCAAACTTCTGCAAGACCTGTCCTTGCAGGTGGGTAACGGGCAGTACGGAGGGAGGGCAGTCGGAGTCCATGCGGCCGGGGCTCACAGCTCGGTCCGAGTTCTGCTGCAACGGGGAGTACTGTACCTGGGACGGGCCGGCGGGTGATTCACCCTTGTATGGGTAGAGAGACTTAGCAGCGCGGCCACGGCGGACGGGCGGCTGGAGCAGCTGAGGCTGCGGGTTGTAGATGGAGCCGACTGTGGTGTATTGACGAGGGGGCGTCGGCTCTTGGGCCGGTGGTCGCTGGTGAGCCTGATGGGCTTGAAGCGTGGGCACCTGGGAGGGTAGCGAGTGGTGCAACAGGGAGCTCGCGGCCTTTGGGTCGCCAGCCTCGAGTTCCATGAACTCCATGATGGCTGGATAGTCTGTGAAGTCGACCACGTTAGCTGGCTCGCTACTTGGTACTGCTCTCGCTGCTGGCTCTCTGTGCCACCGGCAAACAAGTCAGCGGACGCCGCTGGCTTAGCCGATCCCGCGGTGACGAAGGTGCGGCTGTGGGGAGAGGAGGCGAGAAGGAGAGAAGGAGAGAAGGAGAGAGGGCGGATTCTACCTTGACTTTTATGGCCGAGTACATGCAGCGGAGATGGTTACGGGGAAGAGGAGGGGGGTGGTTGGCGTGCGGTGAAGAAGAGCTCGGCGGTTGGCGATGGCGAAGGACAGCAGATGGAAAAGGTACCGGGGTACTTAAGTGCCTGTAGCCACTCACACGGCGAGTAGATAGAAATGAAACGAATGGAGCGTCCTTTCCAGCAGGCTAAGTAAGTAGGTACCTAGACAAATAGCATCTGCTGCTCAGCGGTCTCTGGTGGAAGGCACTTCGAAGGCAGGAGGGGGGGCTGGAGAGTTGCTCCTGCTCTCGGATCATCCTGCTCGATTGTTACCGAAGTACACCAAAGCTTCAGTGTGAGCCTGTCGAATCACCGGGCTTGCTCTCCGGACCATCGAGAAAAAAAATATATGCAAACTCCGAAAAGAGACCAGCAATATTTGTTGGGCTACAAGGCTGGTTGTTGGGGGTATGGGCCAGATAATCAAGGCATGGAGTACCCCGAAGGTGATTGCAGCGCTGACGGCTCATGCATCACGGTGAATTGATTGCATGCTTTAATTGAAAGAAATAGCTATATGATTGTCTTCTTATTGTCTAGAAACTCTGAGTGTGTACGTTGGTAAACTGCCTCACCTTGCAGTAACGGTTGCTCCCTTGGAAGTCGAGAGTACAAACTCTGTTGCCTGATCAAGTATTAAGACCTTGGTGTAGTCTGGAACCTTCTTTTTCATTCCCAATATTCTTAATTTCAGACTGCTTTAGTGAAGCAGCGTACATGCCGCCATTCATGCAACCTTGTCCATGTCCCGGTCGACTTTATTCTGCTTATACGTAGCATTTAGATGTTGCTTTACATCTTAAACCTATATATATGCCGCTTTACTGTTGCATTAGCCGCAAGTTAAAGGATACAATTGAGTCCTTGATATTATTTCTAGCTTTCAGAAAAAAAAAATAGCAGATGCGGTATAGAATCTAGAATATCCGGGAGGTTTTGACAGTAAATCACAAAGAACTATTTCAATGATAAGAATGGCCCTGCGATCCTAAAAATGGTACAAGCCAGGTTTGTGTAATGGGATCGGGTTGAGAAAGGCAGTGCATATGCGTAAGAGCTCGTTTATCTTACCATTGTGTCTTTACGGATATCTAGTTGAAAAGTTAAGCTTTAATGTTGGCTCGACATTCAGCCCAGGATAACGGCAACCTTAAAAAGCCTTGCGCCTAGCCACAGTACTCTACAGTCATCATTGTTCAGGATAGGAGCTAATGCCTGATCCTCGAGACCCCGGAATGTTGCACATCAGGTACTAATGATATAATGGGAGATGAGCCGCCTTCTAACCCGAAATCATACTGCATCACCAGGCCACGGGGTTGGTGTAGTTCCAATACACTGGGTTGGTAAATCATGAGGTCATCAAATATATGACTGCACGGGTATTCTGCTATGGGTTAGAACTATCTTAAAAATTCTGTCTTATATATCAATTTTTAGCCATGGCCCTAAGACCTTTGTGTAGTTTCCATTTCTTAAACTAAAGCAGCTAGTGATACGCATTTTTTTCAAACTTTACTCACAATTATAAGGGTGTCTTCTTACGTAATTCTGGGCACCCCTTCATACTCCTATGGAAATCCTCGAAATTTTGTATATCCGAGCATCCCAACGTCAACTTCGTTGCTCATTACCAACGTCAAGAGAGGCACATGTACGTCACAAGAAATCCGCGCACAGGCCAGCGAAACAGTCACAGTGTCTTGTGGGGCGCCGTGGTACGTTGCACCGTGCATGAGAGGAATGTAAGATAGCGAACGCAGACCGGAAAACGCTTCCTTCAACTCGAATCATTATGCGCGGATGAGCGGGCTGGTGCCGACAGTTGGGTACGTGGGTGTGATGTCAGATAGGAGACACCGCCAGCCAATCGGCGTCATGGACTCGGCTGCATTCACTACGGGCGTCCATCAGTCATTACCTAGGTTAAGCACGTAGGTAGCTATTGGTAGATGGTGGGTGCTTCGTGTTGTTTGTCGTCGACATGTGAGCCTCCGGAGACAGACGAGCAAAAGATTGGGCCCCTCTGCCCTACCGGAGGCAGGATGACAACTCGATATCGCGGCACAAACAACACCTGGCTCGATTATCGGGATTGATTGGCTGCTCCCGAGAACACGCCCTCGCAGGGCGAGCCAAGCCCCTAAAATCCCGAGGTTGCTTGCAAAAAGCATATCTCGAGATCAGGAGAGATTTCTTTGGTAACGGCACATCTATTCTCGTCCCGCAATCCACCTTGCCGTCGCTATCTGCTCTGCCGGGGACACCTCGCATACTCGGCGTTGGCCGCGCCAGCTCATTGGCGCTTAGGCGCGTGATCACCAATGCGGTCCCGAGGTCGTCGTGATATAGGCTTTTGCCCTATGGGCCACTTGCGCGCCGTGCCGCACTCGCCCGCAAGACGTCGGGCACGAATCGCCCGAGCCATCTAAATGACTGCCCCGTCCGAGCGTCGCCGTGGATGGCGTGGGGTGGGCAACAGGAAGCGAAGGGAGAAGTGGCGTGCAGGAAAGTCATCCGGCCACGTGAAAAGAAAGAGGTCTCGGCAGCCCCCCCTGGCTCATCCGCGTGCCGTGCGTTGACGGCCTCGACGAGACAAGAGACTCATCGCCAGAGCAAGACCACAGCCGCAGACCAGGGGGGGCGCCGCGGCATCCGTGTGCCATTCGCCGGGGGGGGGCGGCGCTAGGGTAGACCTGTAACAGCCACACGCCCGCTTTTCTGGAAGCCCGGGCGGAATACTTCTCGAAGGATCACGACTGCTACCTGTTGGCGTGCGAGGCTTTTTCTCGGCGAGTGGTGGCGGGCTCGCTCGCGCCGCTAGAAACTCGCCGGTTGGACGACCCCCCTCGCCGGACGCTGCGGCGCTTTGAGCCCTCGAGCCCTGGGGATACATCTGGGGCGTGGCGTTGGTCCCGACGCACAGGGGCGAAAAAAGGCGACTTTTCCAGCTCCTGCAACCCGTGCTGGGGGATCAGCGATCGCGCGACTGAATCGAGGCGGCACTCGACTACGCACTGCCGTATCGCCCTGGCACGGCGAGACGAGGGTGCGAGACCCAGGCATAACCCGCCTGCCTATTCCGGACAGGATATTGCAGCGAGGCCCTGCTCCAGGTCTGCTTACCATTGGGAGCCGGCCTTCGGCATCTCTTATTCTCACCCCGGCGCTGCCAGGGCTGTCTGTTCATGTGCGGCCAGTGAGGTTGCATCAGGTCCTTCCTCGGCCGGCTTTGACACCTCCGGCTCGCCTGGGGTGGCGTTACCCAGCACACAAAGTCCCAAGACGGCAGAACGCTGGGGATGGGCTCGAGGTGCGCTTGCTCCTGCTGGGTCCGGGGTCGGAAGACTCCTACGTACCAAGCACAGGCACGCTTGGGGCTACCACCCGTCCGCGAGGCTTCTCCACTCTCACCACAACCTGTCTGAGTATCTGACGTGTGCAGAGGCACGTCCGTCCTACCCCATCCTGAGCACCGTGACACCGGCTCGTGAAGCGACGACCTGGGTGATCCAGAATTCGGAACCGAGCTTGGCGAGCACCGGCGCGACCTCTCGGCCAGGGCAGCTCGGGCCCCCGCAAATTAAGGAGACGACTTTGTGGTGGCGGGGACGGCCGCCGTGGCCACAACCGGCAATGTGGCTTTGTTTTAAATTACCGCTGAAGAACCAAGCCTCTCGCCAGGGAGTTCGCAGTGGCTCGAGCTGCACAGCGTGCGTACAGACGCACGCGCTTCGTCCACCAGCCCAGACGGCGCCAGGCACACAGGCCGGCTGGGACCCTTGGAACGTGGTTGGAGTATGGAGTACGTAGTAGGTATGCGACATGGCGGTCACGCAATGTGACGCCACACACTGTTAAGACGAGCTATAAGATGGGGAAAGCCTGGGTTTCTGCGGGAAACGTTTACTTGCACATACCTACCTATCCTCTCCCCCCAACGATGCAACAATGGGTACCGGAGTTAAAATGGGACACGGAAAAGGGGGGGGGGGGGGGGGGTCAGAGTTCGTAGTCGAACGCTGGGTCCACTCGCATTCCTGATTACGGGCTGTCAATATATTTTTCAATAATGATACTCCGACTACGTAAGCCCAGCAGCATATCGACGAGCTCGCCGCAGCCCTATCTTTCTTCGGGTTAGCAATGCTCGAGTGCGACCAGCGTGACGCGTAACCCCTCTCCTGGAGCACGACTGGTTTTGATAGGGGGTTGAATCGCCAAGCTATCTATCTATTTTTACGAAATTCACAGTCAACGTGCCAGTACGCACGAACTCGCTATACTCCGTATGCCAGAGTCGTCTCGTAGATTTAAGGGTGTCATTGGGGCTTACGTGACGGGAAGAACGAGGTGCCGCGAGTACCTAGCATGTGCCTTGCTGCTCAACTAACCCCTCATGGCTTATGGCGGTGGCTTGCTACGGTACCTCTGTCGTGACTTTGACGCTGATGGGCTGGTCTGTTGTAGGTGCATACCTTCTTTCTAGACCTATAAGAACCCCGATGATGATCCAATGGGCATAGTTTTCCGGATTGGAGCACCTGTTGTTTCTCCCCAGTCTCTATATGGAGGTGTTACTCGTAGTATGACACTTCGGTCATGCACGTACAAGCAGTAGATCTAGATAGATAGTAGACTGGTTCGTAGGTAAGTAGTTGTCCCAGTTGTCAATAGGCTGTGTACACAACATAATAACATAGCGGTAGTACGGTGCGGCTTTTCCCGCTTTACGTACCTTTACGTACTAGCAGGAGTAGTAGCCCACGACACCACCATGGAGGCCATGTAGGTGCATGACTAACCGTATATGGAAAAGCTTCAAGGGCCCTTGTCAAAGTCACGAATCAGGCTTCGTGAACGACGGGCAAAGCGGTCAGCGTCGGAGTAGCTAGTAATCTTCGGGTTAGTCGGCCTGGACTGCTGCCCTGCCGCCCAGGGTACGTATCTACTCCGTACGTACAAGCACGGAGGTAGGACTCAGCGGCCTAGAATAGATCGGGGAGGGTGATCAGTGGAGCGAGCCCGTTGGTGAACCCCAAAGCCCAGCGGCTCCAGCCCGGCGAGGTAGCACCACCACTGTCGAGTCTTGTTTCGTCGATGGCACCAAACCGGCACTATACTCCTCATTCACTTCATGACTTCCACCAGCCTTCGGCTCTTATAGGAGTGCACCTCGGCGCAGTTCAGAGCGAGACGACGACACCGTTTCTTCGTCGGGTCTAAGCCAGTCAGACAATCTGCATTTTGGTCTCTCTACTCGGTTTCCAGGCCCCTTACAAGGCATCCATCCGCTTACACAGGCCGTCAGGTCAGGGTCGCACCGCGGGGAAACGAGACGTTGTCTGTTGCGTGGGAAGAGAGACGACACACGCCACCACCACCTCACGCACACTTGCACACACGCACGCAGACGCACACATACATAGAGACACTCCTCTCGCTCGTACACTCGCACGTCAGACTAATACCCGGTCTCACCTCCTGTCCCTCCTTCGACCCAGCACACCTCTCGACCGCTCCCAACACGGTCTTGTCACCTAGTCTCTCCTTCAGTTGGACGTATCTTCTTCACCCCCAAGACCGTTGACGACAGCCTCAATCCACGCCATGGACTTCTCTCATGCTTACTTTGGCGGAAGCCAGCCCTACCAGTTCATAGGCATTCCTCCACTGACGCCCTCTCATTCCAACTCGGTTGCCTCGGACGAGTTCAACCAGAACAACCACAGTCAATCTCCCAATGTTGGTTCTCCCCTCGCCCTTATGACTTCTTTTCCTTCTCTCCCTGTTCCCTATCTCTTCCAATCTTATAAGCCCCCGCAATCGAGAGATAGAGAGCTAATCTTCGACCTTGTACCATATAGGATGTATACGATTCTTTCCCAAATCAGGACCAGTTCTCCCAGAACTTCGATCAATATGCTCAGTTCAACCACCCCAACCAAAACTTCCACGGCCCGCCGGGGCCGCCAACACCGCCAAACCTCTCGTTGAATGGCCAGGGCCATGTGGGCATGAACGGTGCACACCCAGCGAAGAATGGAGCGACCGACTTGCTCTCTCTGACGAAACCGGATCCAGACACGAACCGACAAACAGGGTCCAACTCGGAAGAAGACGACCTGAGCCCGGCCCAGTCACGACGCAAGGCCCAGAATAGAGCTGCGTGAGTGACGTATTCCCTAAATCTATCGCCGTCCGTCCTGCGGGGTACACGGCGGTCCCAGCCCAACCCCCAAGAACATAAAAATAGAACGAAGAAGATGGAAAGAAAACCCCGTAATCCCCAGTTCGGTATGCTGACCGACGTCCCATCTAGGCAACGTGCGTTCCGCGAGCGCAAGGAGCGGCACGTCAAGGACCTCGAGGCGAAGCTGGCCAGCCTGGAGGCGGCGCAGTCCCAGACGGCGACGGAGAATGAGAAGCTGCGGCGCGAGATGCAGAAGATCAGCACCGAGAACGAGATCCTGCGGGCGACGTCGAGCGCCCACGCCCAGCACAACGGCTCGCTGTCGCCCGTGGCCGGCATCACGACGGGGCCCATGCAGTACAACCCCACCGACTTCTACTCGGACCTGCTCCAGAACCACGCCAACAAGACGCCCAGCCACCGCATCGTCGAGTCGGGCGGCGAGCGCCTCCTGGCCGCCGGTGCCACCTGGGACTATATCATCGGCCACGACCTGTTCAAGAAGGGCCTCGTCGACGTCGCCGACGTCAGCGAGCGCCTCAAGTGCCAGGCCAAGTGCGACGGGCAGGGACCCGTCTTCGAAGAGCGCGCCGTGTTGAAGGCCATCATGGATAGCGTCGCGAGTGGTAGCGATGAGCTCTTATGATCGACTTGCCAGACTCGGGGCACAGTGAGGGGACGACATCCCGCCAGACTCAGCCTGCTCTCATCTGTGGAGTGGTGATCTTGGATATGAGGAAACGAAAGGAATAGGGTTTGGAGTTGTCGGGGTGGGAGGGGTCAGGAGTTCGAGCGGGGCGTTGCAATGCTTCTGGTTTGAAGTATCTTGGAATGGCGTTGACGATGGACGAGCACACACACGAGGGAACAAACGCTGCCGGGACGCGATTTGGGTTTTGGCGAGCACGTTCGCTGATTGATGCAAAATTTCTCCTCCTCATTGATGGTTGGTTGTATTACGTAGCACCGTGGGGGTTTCGGTCTGTGGATCAGAGCTCGAATGCACACGAGATGTCTGCTTATCCGGTTCACCCCCCTTGGGATATGAGCATTGCGGTTGTACCATATGAAGTCGGGGGGGCCTTGAAATACATAGGAACAACACCAACAAGATAGGGTGATCGCATATCAAACAGAGAAATAAAAAAACAAGAAAAATGATTCCGGTATACACTCCCAAATCTAGTCTCTGCTATTATGCTTTGCCAGCACCGTTGAGTTGAGTTGTACGTGGTGAAAATGTACCCGCGCCAAACCTTGATATGCGTACTTAAAAAGCTCTAACTACATCCCCTTCGGTCGAGCTCTAGTCAGTTAGGTATTAGGTACCGAGCGCGAAGCTGGCGCACAGAGTTGGATTCGACGTGGACGCGGGACTAGCTGCCTAGTAAGTAACATACACTGGTTTTACCTGAGGATGAGAATGAAACGTAACCACGAGACCACTCTGATACCTACCGACCGTCGCACGATCGAACGGGCTGTGTACGGTCTCAATTCGGGTCCATTGGTGTGACTAGTGAATCCCTAGTGTTGTGTATATATATCGTCTTTTTATTTTATTTTGCTCTTTTATTCTTTCCCTCGTTTTTTTGCGCGACAGTGTGTATGTATGTATGTATGTATGTATGTATGACTCTAGCCCCGACTGCGTAGATACCTCTGCCTCCCTAGGCAGGTACGTAGAGTATATGGTCGGTCTGTTTTGGCTAATCTATTATATTTGGTCGCTGGATCCATCTTACGGGGAAGAGGAAAGCAGGGTAGGTATCAATGGAACGAGAGGGCCTACTTCCGTGGGGAGTATTGGCGGCGATGATTACTGGAGGTACTCACGTTCCCTTTACCTCTCTTCTAGAGTGTTGCACTAAGTAAGCTACCCGGGTCGGGTGCAAAGACAATCTCGTATCAACTCAGGCACAGTTTATACATTGAAATAGCGTAAAAAAGAGAAATCGTCTGAATACATGAAACACAATCCGTCGTGAGAACCACCCCGACCGTTTCCCATCCCATCGAATATCTCATTAGATAATAGTAATTATGGCGTCTTCAGATAAGTCCAGACCCGTGCGTAAGGCGAATTGCGCTGGCGTGTTTACCCTGTTTTGTTCCCTTATATATCATTGTAAACGCATATAATAAACCACAACCGCTGCCCGTACGTGTTTTTCTGCCATTAGAAGTCCCATGAGCTCTTACATATCTTGAATCTCTCTTTCGCCACGTTCCGGGAAACCCTCGCTCATTGGTATCTATTCGTAGTCGTGAAAAACATAGCGAGCTTAACCGTAAAGCACCCATCATCCCTCCCACGATCTTTGCCCCCAATACATCAAATCATACGGACGGCGACACGACGTCGAAGGTCCGCTCAGCTATAACAGAGATGGTGACACGCCAAAACAGCGTGGTGTTAAAGATTCTCGACGTATTTTCGAAGTAGGGGGGTTTAAGTCCCCAGATAGGCCTAGTTCGTCTTCTTCCCATTGGCATCGCCATGGGCCTTGTGCTCTTCGGCTTCCACATACGGATGCTTGATAGTCAGACACCAGATGTCGAGATAGTCGCAGATGGTGACGATGACGTCGACGACAAAGGAGCCGTAGGTGCCGACCGCCACGCCGAGCATGCAGAACATGAAGGCGACCTGGTAGACGTCGTCGCCGAGGGCGCTGGGCCAGCCCGAGGCCCAGCCCACGTGCTCCTTGAGGATCGGCCCCAGCGAGTCGACGATGCCGACGGTCAGGGGCAGCGCCAGGACGTTCCAGTACGGGAAGTCGAGCTTGACGAGGTGCGCCGTGATCATCTGCCCCACGCTGTACGCGTTGACGAGCCCCACGAAGACGCAGAAGGGCACGAGGTGCTGCGTGCGGATCAGCGGCTGCAGGTACAGGTAGGCGACCACGAGGGTCCAGATGCCGAAGAACGGGACGAGCCCGAGCAGCGCGCCGCGGCTGCGATCGCCGCGGGCGCGGCGGGCCTTGATGACGTTGCGCGCGCTCTCGAACGTGTTGTACACCATGACAATCGTGCCCTGCGCAAGGTAGCAGTGCGTGAACGATAACTCGTACAGGGCATCGGGGAGGCCGAGGTTCTCAGACACGCCCAAGGTGGTGAGCACGGGTTGGTTCCAGAACGAGGCACCGCCAAAGTAGCCGGTCAGAGTGTACACGGCAACCAGGGCCAAGATGCCTTCGACTGGGCCATTCACGATGCCCAGGGTCAGGGTTTTGGTATGGTACTCTTCCCAGGTTTGAACATAGAAGGTGCCGAGGGCTATGCGCATGTTAGTGACGGGCAACGCCAAGTACAATATAGTGATTGGGGGGAGGGGGGGTCGCATACAGCCGAAAACAGTCATTACGGTAAACCAGCTCTGTCCCATGTTCTGCGAGGCCGCAAAAACCAGACACTCAAGTGCCGTGTTGAGCGCATCAACGCCGTGGTCGAACAGTTCACCCAAGGGCCCGCTCTGCCGGGTTCGTCGCCTGCCGTACAACTCAAAGTCAGCCAAGGAGATACGGGAGAGAAAGCACGGAAGAGAAGGGGGCAGCGTGTTACGTACGCCTGTGAGCCGTCGACGGCATCGAAAGTCTGGTAGATGAACAAGCCCGCAGCCCACGAATAGTAGACCCACGGCGGGCAGTCCTGATCCAGGGTGGGGTTGTACCAGAGCAGGGTGAGGAAGTTGGCGATGATGAACATGAAGCCAGACAGGGTGATCAGGTTCGGGGCCATCCACATGGGGAAGCACTTGATGACGACATTGGTGTAGAAGGGCTTGAGGATGTACTTGGACGTCAACGAGTGGTCGACGCCGCTGTATTTATACAGCTTGAGGTTGGGCAGGAATTCCTGCCGCACGTACACCATCGTGAACGACGCTGTCGCAGCGCACTGCGGTCGACGGACGCTTCGCAGAGGGTGTGTTAGGACTAGAGCCGTCGCAAAATCGAGGACGGCGGGCGGTCGGACTGCGCGCTGGCTGTCGCCGTGTTGGCACAAAGAAAACGGGCTCTTTATCCCGGTTCCGCGACGTCGGTGGTCAGAGACGGCGTGCCTACTCGACAGATCGGGTTGCTAAAGAATGCGGAGTGGATGTCGAGGTATCTACAAGCAGGTATGAGGTATGCGATTTAATGGGTTATTTGGCCCTTATTTTTTTGGTCCGGTTGAGCAAGTCAGGGTTTCGAACAAATTCCGTGCTAATGCAACGTCATTAAAGTGGACCAGCGCGTCGCGCCGCGTTCGTTCAGTTGTGCTGGCACCCACGTATTTCCCTACGTAAGGACAGGGGCTTAAATTTCGGTACATAATACCTACTTGGTATTTACAGTCAAAATCAGGGTTAATGACAGTACACTCAGCCAATCGCCAGATCGAATAAAATAATAATACGAGTGAATGTACCGGGGGTTGTGTTTGCTTTTCAAGTAATTCAAATGCCATCAATATCAAACAAACCAACATCCATTCCTAGTGTAGGTAGGTATTCGTCGCGGAGCTTTGGTGCCTTTTGCCCGTGCAAGCTTTGAGTCTCAATGCATTATGTCACCTTATCCGGCTGCTCTGAGCCATCTTCATAACGAAGCGCAATATCTGGTAAAAGGCAATTCCAATCCGACGTTTATAATATGCAGGTGTCCTCGCAAATCGAAAACGACTCTCGCTAGCCAGATTTTGCAGAACGACAACGCCTCCAATTTCAGAACCCACCATGATTACGCAACCGACGCCACCATCAAAGCTGCAACACCCTCCTCCTCACTGCGTACAGTGATCTTGGTCGTTACCCCAGATTTCGATGAATATGCCATCCTGATATTCGCCACCACTCTGCCGCCATTGACTGTCTTGCCCAGTAATTTGAGCTGGTGTGTCGTCTGACTGATTGGCACGTCTGTGCCCTCTAAGGGCTGTAATGAAAGCGCCTTGGCAAGTTGCTCGGTGGCATCTAAAATCATTGTGTCAGCCAGCTCGCTCAACCTCAAGTCAACCTGAAATCGAGAACGTACCTGCAATGCTATTCATACTGGATAGTTGTAATGTCTCTTCCGCTTCTTCTCCTGCCGCCCCGACTTGCTCCCAGATGTGGTTGAAATTGCCTGCAAACGTGGGTATAACGTAGTCGCTACCGGCCAGTTCAAATTCTGCCACCTCGTACTCATCGTCATACCCAGTATCCTCGGGTTCGTTTGTCGTGGGGTCAATCTCTTTACTTGTGAACTTAAGAACGTTGGAGAAGGAGCTCGTAGGCATAGATCCTTCACCATTGGTCTTCTTAAATGCCACATAGACCTTTCCAGGCTCATCCGTTGCCAGCTTTTCTGCGGGGATAATGAAAACCTCCTCCAATTCTTCCTCGTCCGATGGAGTAGCAACTACAGTGACGTTTTCCAACACAGTTGCTGGAAGTGTGTTTTTGATCACGTACTGGAATACAATGTGCTCTTTGAAAATATGTTTGACCAGCGTTACCACGTATTCTGTCTCGGCTTCTGTGAGCTCGACAACAGGGGATGACTTGAGAAGACCGCCAAAGTCCTTCATATAGGGTATTGACATGAGTTCCTGGGCGTATTTTTGGGCAGCCGCCGCAGCCGAGGCTTGCGCCTCGGCACCGGTTGACGCGGCCTTAGATGGTCCAGTCTTAGGAGGTTTGAGAGAGGGTGCCGTTGCAGTAAGTTTCTTTGTCCGGTCTTCTGCATCCGCTTGCTCACGCGTGACGACAGGGATTTGGCTGATGTCAAATGGACTATCAAATGCTGACTTGTCATCCGAGGTCACATAGGTGACAAGCTGGTGTTCGAAATAGGGTAATGAGAACATATTTTCTAGTTTGGGAATTAGTATCCAAGTCAGGCCGTATTTTTCTGTTGAGATGCCTACCGTTCTTTATGAAGCGTTCTCCCATGTCATCTTCTTCATGCATCAGTCTCAGATTAAGTGCTGCGCGGTCACGGACTTCATCGTCCACATCATCCAGACATCTGGTAAGGAGAACATCGACACTTCGCTTTACTTCCGGATCTTTCTGCCCTACACCAAACTTGGCCAGGGCCGTAACGGCCGCAGCCCGAACGATAGCGTTTTCAAGCACGACTCTGTTATAGATATACCGAATGTACTTGGTTGGCTGGGACGTCTTAGGCCCTTCGAGGCCGAGCAGATGTAGGATACGAACAGCCAGCTTTGTGAATTCGCAGTCCTCGATAAACTCACAGAGGTGAGCAAGCGCATCCTCCTTAGAGTCGGGAACAAATTTGATTAGATCAAACATGCTCTCAACAACAGCTCGCTTGAATTCATAACCACCTTCGTCCCGAAGAATCCCACTGAGGAAAGCGAGCATACCCGCTTGTTTGCTAGGAAACTTAAGACAGAGCGTGCGAATAGCCTCCACTATAGTAATCTTGAACTCGTCTGTGATTTCAGACATGAAGCTCGATATTTGTTTCATAAGCCTGTCGACGCTAGCTTCGTTGCCAGTCTTGAGAAGTGTGGTAATGGCAAAAGTAGCGATCGATCGGTTGCTATTAGATATGAGCGCTTCGATGTCTGGGTTGCAGACATTGACAGCCTGTGGTTTGAATGAGGCGAAATTGTGGAGGATTCGGAGGGCGGCAAACTTGGTGACGGCTCGAGGAGAAGACAGGAACAGCTGCAATACATGGACTGCTTGTGTGACCTCGGCATCCGTGACATCTCTCATATCGCAGATTGCCTTCGCAGCTTCAAAATTAACCATCTCGCTCTTGTGTCTTAACCACCCATCGAGCAGTTGCATCATGGGTTTCCTTAGGGACTGATCCTCCTCGGCTAGCTGGGCAGCCAACCTCACGAGCATCACGATAGCCGCAGGACTCTTTACAGCTCCAGCAGCGCCAAATTGCTGGACCATCTTAACCAAGGCCATCCTGTCATGTGCTCGCATCTGGTATAGCAATCCAATGGCATGGTATTGCGTCATCGTAGAGTTGTTCACAGGCAGAGAGCTTGATGAGGAGCTAAACCCCAGGGAGAATCCACCTGAAGACTTCGTTGAAGCAGCAGCCTCTTGGGTTTCAGACTGCCACCGGCGAACAACATCTTTGGCGATTGGGAGGAGGTGGTAGGAAGAAACGAGGGCGGCAGAGGACACGGAGGGGTTCTTGTCGACGATTGCTGTCTTCATGACTCTTTCAATTGATTGGACGGTGGTTGCCTACATCCGTCAGCTAACAAACCGTGAAGGGGCTCTATCTCGCAGTAAGTAGGTAGACCAACATCGATGATACGACACAGCGCCCTTATTGCGTTCGGCCGGTAAATAGCGTCTGTGCTACCCCCTGTGTCCTTCATGATTGTGCTAGTCACCATGATGATGTCCTCTGCCGAGTTGGCAAGCTCCTTGATGACGAGGTGGACCATCTGGCGCAAGCTGGCATCTTTGTTCTGGAACAGCTTCGAGATGCCGAAGAACAGGGTCGTGGCTTCGTTGGTGGGAAACTTCTCCCCCGTGTAGAGGAGGAGAGCTATCTTGGTGAGGAGGATTCGACATCGTCGCGGCTGGATCGGCGAGCTGTTGAACAATCGGGCTGCATGGCTCGTTTAGTAGCTGTCGCCTCGGGGGCATCCAAGGAGGTGCCCGGATGACGAATTGGAGAGTGCACACCTTCTTGGAATACCTGGGTGCGATCGACTTTGACCAGGCCGAGGTCGGCGTCTTCATCCTTCTTGCCGTAGCTCATGGTGGCGGGGAGACGGCTGTCCTAAGGACTGAGAAAGTCGAAGATGTCGGACGTCTCAAGTTGGAGCGCTTCACATCGAGGGAGGTCGGTCGGTGTTTGGGGTCGGGACAGGCTACACATTGGTGTCCCCATAATCAATTAACTAGCGGCCCTCTTCAAAGCAGCGACGTTGCAAGTCGGCCGGTGGGTCGCTCACGTGACATGCTGGCTATAGTTACGTAACCCTGATATATACAAGTCTCGGCTCTAGTACCTCAACTATACGGTCCTTTTACTTGACCGACAAAATAACCAAGGCTCTCTACTAAGCTCAAAATTGATGTGCCCGCCGAGTCGGAGCCTGTCCCGGTTCTTCGTATTCCCAAGTCCGTTGCGTTTTTATGTTTTTCTGCGGTTCCCTTTTAGAAAACATAAACACGGGTCATGTCGGCTCATGTCGGCTCATGTCAATGACCTCTTGGGGCGGTCTTCATAAGCTTAACAGCGTTATCTACATATCCGCCCGTTCCGCCGTATTTGCTCAGTAAGTCTGGTATGTCAGGAGAGGCCGGTTCCTCTACACGACTTCTTCCTATAATCCCGGTATTTCTTGTACTTGGTATCCTCAACATCTCTATTTCGACGACCCATCCGCAATCGTGGGCGATTTGCTTCACCCATTCCACAAGTGACGAGTAGGCCGATGCAGACTTGCCCTTCTCCTTTGGTGCAGCTGCCCTGAACCTGGCTCCGGACAGATCGTGGCTGCAGCAGGGTATCATGATGAAAGGGCAGTTAGATAGAGTAGCAAGGATGGGCGTCCACGGCGTTAGCTCGTCTGCATGGTTGGAGATGATGAACGTTCCCTCTGGGAACACGCCATCGTGGATTTTCTCGGCAAGCTCACCATCGTCTATTGCTTGCTGCTGCGGCTGCTGCAGAACCGTCGGGAGAAGGACTAGTTGTCGGAGACTAAGGCCTGTATCCTTTTCCGATGTCGGATCGATCCTGTCTGTGAATTTGTCCCAAGACTTGCGCCTCCGGGCGTCGAAACCCCATCCTGAATAGCCCTCCTGACGCAAGATGTATACCAGTAGACCATTGCCACATCCAATGTCCACAAAGCCTGGGAACTGGGTATCTCGATACATTTGAGCCCATAGCTCGATCAGGAATGCCGCGATCCCTAGGTCTTCGAAACAGTGTTTTGTGGGGTCCGTGACCTCGACCCATTCCTCGATGAGTCTCCTCGCATACTTCTTCTTCAGCCTCGCGTAAGTTGACTGGACAGTAGCCTGAGGTATAACAGTATCGTGCTGAACCCGCTTCACATATCCCCTTTTATTCCCCTCGCCGTGCTTGTGCAGTGTTGATAACAGATGAAGACCAGTTCGCACTAACTTCTCATTCGAGCCGTAGTCTTCAAAAAATTGGTAGTGGATCGAGACAGTTCCTTCACCGGTGTTCGCATCCCACTGGTGGAGGAATGCGAGGGCCTTCACTCTGGGGTGGTAGAACGGCACGTCGGAGGGGGAAGAGACATGAGGTTTATAAACAACCATCGAGGAAGCAGTCCCCGCCTCATCTACTTCACAGCCGCGGTAGATCAGACATGTTTGGTCTAAAGGTGGATCTCTCAGGGGATTCCTAGGTACCAGTCTTCGAATAAGCACCTTGTCTAGATGGAAATCTGCGAACTGGACAATGATGGGGCTGGGGCCTGTCGCATCAGGTGTTATGTCCTGCGGGAGGTCTTGCGTGCAGTCTTTTTCCAGTAAAATATCGGCCCGGAAGAGCCATGAGGAATTAATGTTTGGATTTCGTATCAGGTTATCCATGGCCTTGGAGAAGTCTCCCGGGTCGAAAGAACATCTCTTTTGGAAAAGTGGCGCCCAGGTGGCCCCCGATACGTCTGTGATGAGACTCGGTGAACCTTGTGCAAACGGCTCTGGTTCAGAACCCATTTTTCTGCGCCACTCCTTCCCGAGACCGCGATGCGTGATGCGACGGTCTCAGACGGGCACAATCTGTATACGTTAGGGAGGTAGGCACCTGGGAGGCGCAAACGATGGGCTTCCCTCTTGGAGGCCTCGACACAGAGCAGAAGTTTAGCGGCATGACCCACCAAATTCCCGCCCCACCACTTGCGTGCCATCAATCTGTTCGCCACGACTTACTAGCAAGTAGGAGGTATGTCGTACATTTACCGATAACCCGTATTTCAGCTTCATACTTGCTTACCTACAAGGTAGGTGCTAGAGCGAAGCCCTACGGGCCTTAATGATACCACTAGCGACTTTTACGTGAGTCTTATTATTGATTGAGCATTGAGGACAATGCATGAGAAAGCTTGGCAGATAAAAGCCGTCTATTGTGCTTCATCTACCTTCTTAAGTTTACTTGCCAGAGGTGAAGATTTCTGCCTTCTTGGAGTGTAGGCGCTTAGTCTTGTTTTCACTAGCTATAAGAAGACCTCCAAGTTAAGCTCGAGAACGCTCACGGGGTGTCTGTGTCATCGGGTTAGTATTCGTCCATAGAGTAGAACCTGGAGAGTACTGACTTAATTTCAAACTTTTCGAGGACCTCGGGATGCAGCACGCCAATCTCTCCGATACGGCGGCTCCCCCCCCCTGCCTTTCCGAGAAACACGCCTGCAGCGCGTCCCGGGAAGAATGTCGAATCGGAAATCTCTTGGATGAAGTAATCGTTTACGCGAAGCATGAGAAGAATTCTATCTAGCAGGCCGTGGACTACCTCGAACCCTCCGGTCTTGCCACTATAAGCAGCAGCCCAATGTCTCTCATTTCGAGCCTATTCACTTTGTTCAGCACAAGAATACGTCGCAAAACCGGCCGTGTTACTTACACGGCGTTCAAGAGAGTCGTCCTTCAGCACAATATCTGACGTCTCAAAAATCTTCAAGGGCAGTCGTACGGACTTGTTGTCGCGAACGGTTTTGAGTAGGCCGGGCAGGAGTGACGTACGCACGATCTGATACTCGGCCGTTTTGGGATTGGCAAGCTTCACAGCTGTTGTGCCATCGTCTTTTCTGTTGAGCCATGCGAAATTCTCATCATGGGAGCACAGAATGAGCGGCATGACCTCAAGCCATCCGGCCATGGCGCATTCTAAACGAACGATGTCACCGAGCTTGTTTATCGGTAGGGGTCTGCCAACGGTGGCCGACTTGTTTGATAATGATCGAGGCAGTTTGTTGAAGCCGTATGCTACCGCAACATCTTCCATCTAGAGTTCCAATCAGCACTAGTTTATGAAATCAAAGGGCATCTCCTCGAAACATACCACATCGCAAGCATGCAGCACATCCGGCCGTGTTGGAGGGACAAAGACTTCGATGTTGGAGCCTAAGGGGCGCGATTTATACGCCATTCTCTCTAAAAGTTGGCAGATAGCATCAGGAGAGAGTTGTAGCCCGCAGCATCCGTTTATATAGTCTACATCCACCTCCATCCTGAGAGGCGTGAGATTTGGCGTTATTCTCTTCGTTCCATCGGCCTCTTTAACCATCACAGGCTCCACTACAAAAGGCTCAGAGCAATATTGTGAAAACATGGTCACAATAGAGTTGCAGATGATTTCCAGTTTGGTTCGATCGGTGGCTGTTAGTTCGACGAAGATGTTTGTCGTATTCAAAGTGATCTTGGAGTGGTCGCCATTGATGATGGGGGGAAGAGAGCACACAACTCCCTTCGAGTCGTAGATGACTGGATATCGAGGCGCATCACGGATGATGTGAAGGTATCGACTCAGGTGCTTGTCTGTTCTAACTAGTAAGCAAGCCGAACGGGGCGGGGAGGTAGCTGGAACAACTTGCCGTTCTCATAGTGCGCCATCAGTTCATTCCCATCCATCTCCTTTTGCTGGTTTAAGGGCGCGAATCGGATATTCTCCGGACTGCGAGCTTCGTAAGAGAAGGGCCCCTGCAATTTGTCGAGATCGTGGGTTCCAATGGCAACCAGGGTCCTTTGGCGCGCCAGGTTTTGATGGAGTTTGTCTTGAAGAGTGATGAACGAGTCGTATGCGGCTTGAGTAAACTTCACGCCGCGAAGAATGGCCCCAGCGATGAAGGGCCGCACATCGGCCGTCTCTTTCGCTACAACAATTTGCTGCATACGGTCTTCGGGGATATCGAGCACTCGGTATGTCGGCGTAGGCTGCTTGCCACGGAATATGTTTAGACTGCGGGCGAGGCCCTCGAAGCACAGGAGGTCGCTTCTATTAGCAGGCACCTCGATCTTCAGCTCGGGCCGCTCCTCAGGAGGGCGCGCCGGGTCATCCTCCGTATCCTCGTCGAGCTCTATGCCATAGTCGAAGCAGAGGGCCTGGAATTCGTCGGCTGTGAACCTGCATGGCCGATGAGTTGACTGCACGGTAGAGAGATGGCGGGGCTGTCTTTACCGCTGGCCCAGCGCCACGAAGAAGTCTTCTTTGTCTACGCCTATGGTGGGCATGATGGCGGTTTGGTCAGATGCAGAGAGTCTTGTTTGAGTCACAATGTTCAGTGGGCACCGGCTGGGTTGGGTTATGCTTTACGACCTCAGGCACTGCACTGTACCAGCCTGTAGGTAGGTGTAGGTACCTGCGTCCCACCCCCACCAACGTTGGTGCTTTATCTGGCCATAGATAAGCATCCGGCCTGAGGCCCGTCGGCGTTTTTCTGTGTCCTTTTTTCACTGTACGTTGTTGCCCCTCCATTGAAAGTAAGCCAAGTGGGGCGTCCTCTCACTGCCCGCCTCTGCCAAGCTCCCTGGGTTACCCAGGCCCCTATGCCCAGGGTAGGGTACGACGGCGGTACCCGGCTGCGTCCCTATGCACGGCAGTCCGCAGGCACACTTCCCGCCCCATCTTGGTATCGGCAGGTACCCTGATCTGTGATGTGCTTGCCCCTGTCTCTGCCCTGTGCCACATGCACACCCACTTTCCCATTGCGGTGGCTACTCGGCTGGCAGTGGCAGGTTCAAGTTGTCGCCGCCATTGGAACCTTCTACAAAAGGACCGCTCCCCCATCACACTCCACCCCGTCTCATCATAACAACACAACATCGTCACACCACCACTTCCAGGCTCTGCATCTTTCCCGCTTACACGAGCCCATAACATCCATCCGCCGTCTCCTCCTAGTGCACTTCTAGCAATTAATCTCTATTCGTATTTCAGCGAGACAGTCGTCGGTCGCTTCTCTCTGCATCCTGCACCCCGAAACCCTTTCCCCAAGGTTCCCCAGAAAACTCGAGTTTATGTCCATCGAAAATCTCAAGTCCTACGGTACGGCTTCCCCTAAACCACCTGTTCCTTTCGTGGGCTGTGCTGCCTGGGCGTGTCACCCTGCGAAGCTCTACATCGCATGCGCAGCCCCTTGTTGCCCCTCCATCGGCAACTGTGACGAACTCTGCTAACCCACATATCTCTTCAGACCCGTTCGCCGAAGCCGACGAAACGCCTGGCGAATCTAAGCAGGCACAGAACTACATTCATATTCGTATTCAACGTATGTCCCACCTCCATTTCGTGCGCCGGCACCGATGATCTACACAGGGGCAGGTGTGCACGTTGTTGCGCGTAGTCTGCCAGCGAGCCCGTCCTGTGTTCCGCATCAGTGCCCCCCGAGGTATATTGCTTACATGACTGCCATGCTGACAATTCACCAGAGCGAAATGGACGTAAAACCCTGACCACCGTTCAGGGTTTGCCTAAGAAGTTTGATCGCAAAAAGATTCTCAAGGTCATCAAGAAGAAATTCGGTAAGTTCCCTTGGTCTGAGCTGCCCTCAATTGCAAGCCGACGTAGCTAACTAGCCTGTCTTCGCCCTCAGCTTGCAATGGCACCATCGTGAACGACTCTGAAATGGGCGAGGTGATCCAGCTCCAGGGTGATCAACGCAACGATGTGCAGCAATTTCTGGTCGACAAAGTCGAGGGTCTAGAGCTCGATCCCAAGACCATCAAGGTCCACGGTTTCTAAGCTGGTCATTGTCCTAGCGACCTCCGTTTTACCGGTACCTTCGATCATTCAAGGACTGTGTCACGGAATGGACTAGCTCACTATCTGTGGTGTCTGATGTGACAAGGGCGACTTAACACCGCAAGTTGTCCATCTATCTAGTGGACAGGCTTCCTTTGGTCGAGGCGTTATACGGAAATGGTCCGGACATGATACCCTTTTCATATGTTGCGGGAGGGCTTTCTCTTTACAGGCAAGAGGCAATATGGATGTCGTGGGCATCGTCTCGCGTACTTTCAGTCAGCTTGGTTGGTAGGGAGGAGAAAGATGGTTAGCTTTGGTAGCTCACCTCTCGTTACCGATGCTGTAAGCATTTTCAGTGACCCAGCAATCGGAGATCTAACCAGAAACTGCAATGGAATCTTGTTGCAACCACGAACACGTGACTTCTTGTTCTTCTTATCGCGAACCGAGTAATCTTAACAATGGCTCCAAGCCTACACCCAGCTATACATTGTGGCGAGTATTAAGTATGCCATACGCCAGACGCCGGGGATAACTGCGTAAGCGGCCAAAAACCATGAACAATAAGGCTCGTATACTATTATAGCTCTGTCTAGAGCTGAAATTGATTATCGTGCAATCATGTGTTGTGGAGACGGCAAAACTCCTCTCACTCCAACTGATGCCAGGAAAACACTTCCCCAACCCCCAACCCAACCAACTCAATAGAGCGCGAATGTGAGATATATTGCCAAAACGAAAGCTTCGTATTAGCTCTCATCAGTTTCGACGCTCCCTCCATTAGACACTAAGTGACCCAAATGCCGTCAGCCCCACATTTCGCGCCGGCTAGTCAACATAAGTACCAGGTATCGACAATTGGTGTCGAAGTCTTGATATTATTTCATCAGGGAAGGTGAAAACGGACGGTGTCAAGCTCGCTTCTTCATCCCTCCGGGGCTACAACCCACGAAATGCGAGGACGACTAGTATTACCGCCCCCTCCTCCGAACTTCTCACGCAAAAAGGAGCTCATTCTCGAGCTGCTCGCCGTCCCGGATGCCGAGTATAGCGATGCGTCGCCGAAGGGGTCCGTCGATGCGGGGATCAGGGAGTTGATTGATGAAATCAATGCCCTGGATGGCTTTGTGACGACGAGCAGCTGCGCCGGACGAGTGAGCGTTTTCGTCGAGGGGAGAAAGGCAGGGGACGGTGAAAAGCAGGAAGAAGACGACGCGGCCCGGCCCGCTACACTTGCTGCCGTTGGCGGGAAGGGAGGCGGCGGTGCTTGGCTGTTTGTCTCACATGATCCCGTGGCGGGGGAGGCGAGCGCAGACGTCAGGAACTTGCTGGGGCTGCGTGGTTCTGCAGATGGGGATGATGTGGCGAAGATTCCCAAAGATACGAGACTCGTTCATTTCAAGTTTGAACCTATGGTAAGTAACATCAGCCGGCTTCAGAGCGTTCTTTTAAAAAAAAAAATCTATAAACCATCGTGGTAAATCAAATGTTAGTACATGTTACTTAGATATCATCTAGATCTTGCATGTCCTCACAGCGTCCTTGGAACACGCTCAGGTCCTTCTCCGCGCCGGCTTACAAGCCGGGTTCCGCGAAAGTGGCGCCATCAATCTTACGTCGACGGCGGCCGAAGCCGTGACGCCCATCGTCGCCATACGGTCAATGGGACTCGCATTCGAGTCGCTGATCGGCATCCAGGAGGATGGCATCACGAGGTGTACGGTTTCCGACGACTATCTGCACAACCTCGTAGGTATCGCCAACGAGAGGTTCGAGGAGAACAGGAAGAGGATCGAGCGGTTCCGTGGAGTCGTCCTAGAGGTGAGCTACCCGCCGAAAAAGAAAGACGGGAGCGAGTGGGAAGATGCGCAGGCTAGACGTGAGAGGAAGAGAGCCGAAGGACTTCGGCGGAAGGCCGAGCTGGAGGAGCAGAACCAGAAGGAAGGGGTCACGGGGGATTCAGGCCACATAGATCTAGATTTACCCGTGAATTCGGACTTGACGTAATCATCTTTGTCTCTCACGCGAGAATATCAGTTAACAGAAATGGTAACATCAAAACTTGGGTGAAATATGTTGGAAAATGCAGCGTCTATACAGCTCGCCTTTTGCTCTTAGCGCTCTATGCCATAATGTTACAATGTGAGGACATCGGCTACGCGCCCGCTCCATTATCGCAGGTCATCTATCACCAGTTCGGGGACTCGAGCCTTGCCAACCGATGAAAGGCCACCCCCCTCGACCCAAGCCAAGTGTCTGGACCCAAGATTCGCGTGGGTTTCCCCAGACCGGCCGATCTTATTCCAACGTCAAGGTGCAACAACAGGGGAGAGAAGTCTCTCCCCAATCGCGGTCTCTCTTTTTCCCTCCTCAACTCCTTTTCATCGCACGACCCTGTCGACCCAGCTCTTCTCGAGCTTGCGCACCTCCTCCTTGAAGGCCTCGACCTCCTGCCAGCAGTCCAGCGGCCGGCGGTCGTTCTCGAGCAGGCACCGGACGACGTTGCCGCGGGCGGTCTCGACGGTCTCGGGCAGCGGGCGGAGCTGTTTCCTCTTGTCGAGGCGCGCGCGCAGGGCCTCGACCTCGGCCGAGACCGTCTGCCGGTCGCCCTGCCCCTGCGCGGCGTCCTTGTCGGTGACCTCGGCGGCCTTCTCGAGCGCGGCCTGGATCGCCGCGCCCTCGTGGGCCGACATCTTCCTGAGCTCCTCGGACAGGCGGGCCTGGACGGCTAGCTCGACGTTCTGCGCGCGGGAGAGATCCGACTGCGAGAGAGGAGGGGGAGGTAACGTCAGCCACGGCAGTCCCGAGTGCATGCATCATCTCGCGGGATCCCGGCAAGTGTCGCATCGCGAATTGCGGTCACGCAGTGAATGGGGAGATGGGAGAGGCTTCGCAGGGCAGGTTTTCGTGTTCTGTTGTCGTTCGGCGGCGGCTTACCTCGCGGCTAGTGTGTAGAGAGTCGACGACATCTTGGGATACACCGACGGGCGACGACCTGCGACCCAGTTGCACCCGTGTCAGCCAGACGAAACGAAAACGCAAAAACGCCCTGCGCTATTTCAAAGGGGGGAGAGATCGTGGTCTCGGGCCGGGATTGACGTTACTCACGCCTTCCATGTGTGCGAGTCCCCGGCAGGCTTGGACGAGCTGGAGCCCATGATGTCGGCTGTCAATTGCTGGTTCGGATTGCTCGTGTTAGCTTGGAGCAGCTGTTGCGAAGCGTGCAGCCGCCCCGGCCAAATCTCGAGGTAAATATTTCCGAGGCCGGGTTGGCCCGAAAATACCAACCGTGTCAGGAGGCTATATTTCACTGTATATGCACGGTATGGATTGTCATGACGTACCTAGGAGTAACCACGTTGTCCAGCAAGAATTGGCACGTGCTTTCGCCAGCATCACATAGACAGTGCAGTGTTCTACTATCCAAGCGGTTCTATTAATTGAAACCCGTGTGGCAACGTATTCAATGTCTTCATTTCATTTCTATTTCCCCCCATCTAAAACCGAAAGACTCGTATTTCTTGCCAATCTATCAGTCTGCTCTGTTCCATTTTTTAGCTCATTAAGTTCCTAACCGCGCGGCCGATAGCGGTCCCAAAGAGTCAAGACAGGCGCACCCAACAGTCAAATACAGAATAATTCAAGCAAATCCCGAGACGCCCTAGACTCCAATCGCCGTCTTTTCGTATATGTGTGACAGGTCCCTCATAGAGCCTAACAGCAGTCCTCTATTCCCTATTTCTTGTTTCCCAAGTTCAAAGCTCCGTGTCCCGACCCCAGCTAGTGGTATTGGGCGAGCTAATGAAGCTGACCATGGAGGAGGCTAAGCGCGGTAGATATCTGAACCATTCGAGGGCAGTAGAATTGACAGGTGCCTCGGTGCTGCTGTCAGGCCCGCTGGGCGTGGGTATGTAGCGGCTGCCGATCAGAATCAAAATGCAGGCGGTCATGACGAGGGCGATGACCCTGGGTATCGATACCGCTTTCTCGTCATGTTTTTTCTGCCGGCGGTTGAATGTTGGTAGTAATAGCTTTCCGCGAGCCGTGGCGCGGGTCTTGTTCGCCATCTTGGGAATAAAAAATAGCAGTTCTCGTAGTTGAAGCGGTTCGGGATAATTCTGCGTGATTTGGAAAATAGAGAAAGGAGGGCAGGCGGGATAGGCATAATTGTAGACGGCGCCCGCCTTATTATATGCAGAGAAAAAAAAACCTAAAACTTATCTACTCTTAGTATGACTCTTTCGAGGTATTAAGTTTTACGATATTTAGGCAGGTCACTGTGCATTATCTCCAAGCTGTAGCTTTTAACTCTAGCCAAAGCACGGATAACATTTATTTGTGTTCTCGGCTGTCGGCCTATGGGCCCCCGATAATCAGAGGATACGTATGCCAGCCTACTCTGTGAGCAACTGCGCCGCCTTTACCCTGTGAATATGTGTGACAAAGGTTTATGTCAGGTAATAGAGTGACCGGCTAGGTCCCAGGGACCCCATGGGGTCGGAATGGTGACTTATTGGGTATATATAGGAGTAGAACACCCCAATCCCTTGGATTGGGAGGTCCAGGAATCAATCTGACCACTTTATCGACCCCTTACTACCGTCATTCTACCTCCTTGGCTGTTGACCGGTCTATCTATTCACTCCGTGACGAAACCGCCAGACGGTTTATCAATACCGAGTCAATATTTGTGACTCTTATGGGGACAAACTTAGTTTTCCAGAGCATAAAGCTTTTAGGCAGGCGATAAAGGCACGAAAGACACATAACCCAGGTACAGTGCGGAGAAGACGATTCGGATAGCAATGGAAACGATTATGGATTACCAGCCAGGCCTTACTTACTCCGCTTCCACTCTCACGGGCTTCCGGGGTAGTGCCTAAGTTTAAGCCAGGTGCGTGTCTGAACGTTTTAGAAGACTTCGTACTAGTTATCAAAAATTGTTTCGTAATAGAACTTACGGTTACTAAGAATAAGCGTCCCCTTTCTTGTCAAGCTGCCGCGGAACTAGCAACTAAATCTGGTGAAGCCGGAGATTACGACGCAAATCGTAACCCAGAGTATATAAGCTAGTAGTGCAGACCTCTTTAGAATATATGAAACTTAGACTTTGTGCAATAATAACAAGTCAATACTGGAAACGGCAGCAGTGAAAACTGTAACACGAGCGCTGCCGAGCATATGTTCTATCCTCTGTATAAGGTCTATTATCGGCGGCTTCCTCTTCAGTAACAATTCTTCTGGTGAACTGCTTTTAGGTTGAATTACTTGTTTGAAAGTATCGCAATCAATCATCAGCTTTTTTTATTATTGTTTTACTAGAATGAGGGAAGTTATAAGTTTAGAACATGTAACTGCGCCAACGCTTTGTCCATTAAGCATTTACCAGACTGTTAACCTCAAAACAAAATAGGGGTACAATTAACACTGGGGATACTATTACTCACACTGGAGTGCATAACAACCTCAGTACAACTTTTTTAGTCAAAACTGCACAGTCTGGGAGTCTATACAACCTTTTATCTTTCCCTTGCATACAATGGAGGCCATGGGGGCATTGAATCTAAAGTACCTATGCTCACGGCAATTGTTACTGGACCGGCATGCTCTATATCCGCTGCCGGTCAAAGTTCAGTCTACACAGCACGAAACGGTGACCAAGTCGCCGTCATCAGTGGCCAGGCAGATAGATAATCGTCCTAACAACTGCTCCACCCAAGCAGTCAGCACCAAGGCAAATACATTTCGTTTCGTTTCTTGCGGCTGTAGTCCTAGCAACTCGAGCCCTGGCCAGTTTGTACTAGGAGAGGGTAGTGAGGGTGTACTTGGAACATGTAGTTAGACGAACCAAAAGCATGTGAAAGGTATCTTGGACTTGTGTAAATCCAGTCTGTACACATGTAATCCATAGTCTAGCCTAGTCCTTGGGCCAATGTCTTCCTGATAAGTTCCTCCAACATTGCTGTGGGATAATGGGCATCACTGGCCAGGGTTGGCGAAGGGTTACGAACTGGAATAATCAACTGGGGTTTCTGAGGCTGCTTAGGGATGGCTGTAAATCTACACGCCCCATTATTGACCTTTGAAGCCTTCGAAGTACCTACCGACGTAGTTCTGTTTGCTGTTTGGGCAACGCCAGCAAGTCCAGATAGTTGGAGTGGTACATGACCTTCGTCCCGCTCCCCAGCAGATCCGAGGCGAGATGACCTCTGGCCACACATCAATTGGTACGTGATTTCCCAGCATATCATCAGGTATCTCCTAAGGACCTGCCTGCCCCGAGAGGCTCTTGCAGTGAATTGGGTTGGGAAAGACGAGGACGGCACGCGAGTACCCAGGTACCTTGCACCTTCTCCCTTTCCATAAACAACCTCCATGGCCTCCATGGCAACTGCCAGACTTTGGATGCCCGCCCACCCTGACACGCACCTGTCCCCCCATCTGCTCATCCTGCAGTCAGCCCGTCATCTGCCAGCTGCCTGGTAGCACACATATCGCGAGCACTTCTGGAACCCCGTCACCCATCCCTCACATACAACTTGAGCCCGCCCCCCCTTGCGCATTGGACGTGTTCGACTGCGTGTGTGCAACCTGGTTATCACCTGGGTACCTCCCACGATTTCCTTGCTCCCCCTCGACCTCCCCAGGTCATCGCCTTCCACCACCGCCGCCTCGACTTCCCACTCGCGGAGCTCATCACCAACAAGCCGCGCACATCCTCCGCCTGCGCTTGCACTGGAGCCCATCGCACAACCCATCGCGTAACCCATAGCGCAACCCGTGGTGAGCCGCCTCTCCTTCCTCTCCTTGTGCTCCCTTCTCCCGATCACCAAGTCAGTCCACCGCCAGCCGGCGCCCTCCAGACTCTTCGATGAATACCCAGGTATTGGGCGGTTGACGTGACCTTGACATCTTCGACGGCACTTTAACCCGTCAGCCTCGCCCGATAATGCCGACCTTGTACCTCCAGTCCCTGCAATTCACCTTCCGCACCACCTGCCTTTTGCAAGCAGTACTGACGGTGGCCAATCAGCGCCCATCACCACTTCATAAGAATCTTCAGGCAACCCTCCCTACGCCTCGCACTCCTGTCTTGGTAAGCTGCCTCTTCTGCTGATATTGTCAATCTTCTTTCCCTTGTCCTGGCCCACCAAGCATTGCTTCAGGTTTGCAACCTCTCTATTCCGCAGGCCAATGGTCTCTGTCAGCCTTTTCTCTTCAATGCCCTACCCTAAACACATCTTCGCCGAATTAGCCCACCAGCTCCCCAGCTGCGCCTTTTCCTCCTTGGCGCCCTTCCTTAGGTTCTCCGTCGGCTGGCGTTTTGTCATTTCCAACACCTGTCCGACGCCTTATGAGTTTCTGTCATCGTCGGTCTGCGCTTGACACTATCTGATGCTTCGCGGCACTCCTGCATGCCAGTGAAGGCTGCCCGACTGCCCGGCTGATTGCGCAGACGTACGCATCCCTCTGCCTGAGACCACTTTCGGCTGTAGAGCCAGGCTCTCTCTAACCTACTCGGGTTTCTGTTTTGTCATTTTTCCCTTACTGCATCCTACCACTGCACTATCGCTTCTGTCTGACTGACTCTGATCAGACTTGGCAGACCTCGCACGAGGTGTGATAACAAAGCCGGGCAAGAGTAAGGGTTTCCTTTTTCGTTTCCTTCGGTATTGTCCGCCACGTTACGGTAATTCTGGCTTGATATTGACATAAGTCTTGCCTTTGGCATATCTCGAAACCCGAGACCTTGGATGCCCTACAAATGATGCTGACTGTGCTTATAGCCCTTCAAGCTTACCTCACGAAATGGCAAGCTTTGGCTCCCTGGGTGGCCAAACCACCCAGGGCAATTCTGCCCGTCGTGCTCGCTCAGCATCGTTGTCATCCGAATCTTCAGGTGGTGAGTGTTGAGGCTTCTACACCTTGTTTACGCGCTAATTACCGGCCCAGGAGGCGCCCCCCTCAATGCTAGTTTAAGTGATCTATCCATCAATGAAAATGTGCATCAACGATCGGTGTATGTTTTGAATGCACATCTTCCCCCTTAACCTGCTTAACTAACGTGGACAAAAGTAGCGAGGTGGGCACTTCGCGCACTGCTGAGTCGGCTCCCCCAGTCTCCAGTTCCAGTGATTTTGTTGAGAACACCCGCGACGGAATTCGTCAACAGCAGAATTTCCAAATCGGAAAACCACCCCACGGGGATGAAGAGGTCTTCAGTACTAGCGCGTCCATGACCCAACATCTACTTGCCGGGCCAGTTCCTGTGATCAACCAAATGACTGCCTCTGGATCTCAATCGGTCGCTCCAATTCACACCCAACCATCCCCTGCAGAGCGCCGACACTTAGTTCAGGGCGTTGATGCTCAGACCTACTATCCCGCCGAGGCTTGTATTTTTGTTGCTAAGTAAGTCTTTCATGCAGCAATATCGGACTCAGTTACTAATTATAAATGAATAGCTTGCCGGAGTCGAAGTCAGATACAGTGTTAGAAGTCGCTGTAACCAAGGCTTTTTCGGCCTTCGGCCCTGTTTTCGTCAAGATCCGCCGTGATCCCAAGAATATGCCCTTCGCATTCTGCCAATACACGGTTTGTAGCCCTGCACACATTGCTCTGTTTTGACTAACAGCAATCTAGGATTCTAAGCATGCCCAAAAAGCGCAGAAGGAAGGCAAGGGGCTGCTTGTTGAGGGGCGCCCCTGCCGAACCGAAATGGTGAAGGCGAATCGTTAGTTCCAGTATAGCGGTCCTGCGTTCCAATGAAGCTTGCTAATGTCTTATAGGTTGTTATGTTATGTTCAACCGTGAAGGACATCAGGTGAACGCCGTTGAAGCTCGCAGTCATCTTTTGCAGTTTGGCGAGATTGCAAAACTGGAGCCGCTTCATGAAGAAGCTGTCAGGGCTATGAAGCTTCCCGGCGCTGTGTTTGTTGAATACACACACTTCGACCCAGGCCGTGACATCATCTCGGCATGTTGCAAACATCCCCAAGACCTGCGCTGAAACCATACCTAATACAATAACAGGCCTATCGATACCATGAAGAGTATGGTGTTGTAGCATATGACCTCAAGAAGGCTTCTTCATCTCAACCCAACCACTACGCAAATTATCTCGCACGATATGAAATTGATCGTCGATCAATATACGTGGGTAACCTGCCCCACAATGTTGAGAATATCGAGGAAATTCTACGCCATGCAGCTTCCAAGGCAGGCATGGTCGAAAAGGTCCAGATCATTCGCAAAGAGCCTCGGAATGGTCAGTTCACTGCTGTCACTAATTTGAGATAAAGACTGACTAGATTCGTGATTAGAAGGCGGCCGCCCTACAGTGTTCGCATTCGTCGAATACGCGCGTCCTGACGAGGCACTTGTCGCAGTTGAGCACCTAGTACGCCTAACGCAAAGTTCCGTCCAATAAACCAATCGAACTAACGCTCCGTATAGAGAGGAACGATCTTGGTTAGCAATCGCATTCGGGTGGAGAAAAAGAAATGTGCAGACCAAGGCGGCCAGTTCCGTGGTGCTGAGCAATTTCCTACTAATCGACTCGAAACTACCATGTCCACCTTGGGCATTACCAAGAGCGAGAGTGACGAGACTGTCCCAGCTACCCCGGCTCGTCCTATGGTAGTTGGCTCCGATGCTGTTGCTTGTGGTGGAATTGATGTCGATCAAGCAGTATCTCAGTCTCTCTCCCCAGACGCAGATTACCGCCCTGTGGCTTTTACGCAGCGGCGAGCTTTCGCCACGCCAACAGCCTATAATCATGGACGTTCTTTTGCCAGCCCAAATCAAGGCTACCAACCCAGTAACTTTACCACTCATGAGGGGTATGACCAGTCTCACTATGTGAGCCCTAGCCAGGCGTACCAACCGGCTCAGTATATGAGCCCCAATTATGCTCTATCGCCAGGCGACCAGCATCGCAGCCAGTATGGTCAGGGCAACTATCAGCCTGCCACCCCCCAGGTTTCTGGAGGAGAGCACACCCCTTACCATGGAGGCAGTGGTGGTAGCTACTATCTGAACCAGTCACCTAGCCTGTTCTGGCAAACGCCATATCTTCAGGATCAGAACAATGGGTACCAGTACTACGCCGGTTATGGCCAGCAATACCGCACTCCAATGGCGCCGGCACGATCGGTCAATTTAGTCAACACTGGCCAGACTCCTACCCGGACTGTCGATCTCGCTGCGCAGCAGCAGCACAACTCGGAGAACGGCGAACAGGTTGAGAAGGAATCTAGAGAGAACACCGGCGAGCAGAAGTAGGTCGTTGACCCCTCCCATCTTCATGAGGTGGCACAACTTGTGCCGTAATGCTTTGCTCCCTTGCTTCCCCTCTGCTTGCAAAACAAGGTTGACTCCAGAGTATTTTCTTATCTAAAATTGGTTTGAGTGATGTCTCGTTGAGCTGAGCAGTGTATCGTGTTTGAGCAAATAGGCCGGCGTGCCTTCGATGCTATGTCACGGATGAATCATATCGACTTTGGGCGGTCTGAGGGCAAACGCATAGGATAGTTGCGGTGGATCTGGCTCTGTTGCTGGTTAACCATACTCCTTCGCCGTGTTGTATCCCGATCGTCCAGACTTTAGTCCATAGCTTTGCAAATAGGTCCAATTGATAATTGAATTGAAACCAAATCTGAGACTTGGCCACACTGTTACTAGCAAAGTAGTACTGATAACGGATCTTGCGCTGGTCCGTGCACTGGTAGATGCCCCCCACGTCAATTGGTTAGCCAGATGTGTTTACTAAAGTAAACCGTCCACCAGACCCTTTTCGACCTAGTTCTCGTATCCCAGTTATAGCCATCAATAAATAGGCAAGAAGCTGCCTCACGAACTCACAGACTCGGGTTTTATTTTGTGCACTCTCTACCTCCCTTAGCCCTTGGTCTCGACGTTATTCTCTCCCGACCACCCCCAGCCACCATGGGGCAGCCATCCTTTGCGGCTTCGAACGCCATTATATATGTGACATATGGCGCATTTCTGTATGTTCAAGAGCCAAGAAAGCAGCAGCATCACATCGGGTAATGGCCCTCAAGATGCTGCGCTGGCTGCTCACCCCCTAAATCTATTTCCCCGAGCAAGCTGATCTCGTCTAACTGGTTTCGCAGCCTGCTTGGAACTGGGCTGGCATGGCGAATGAGGGCTCAGTCCAAGTCCGACTTCCTAGCTGGAAACAGAACGCAAAAGGGTCAGAGTTTGCCCCTGGGGCACTACGTGCTCTTTGTTCCCCGTCCCGAAGTCCCAAGCCCATGTACTAACTACTGAGTAGCGTTGCCTCTGGCACTAAATTTCATTGCCGCTGGTGAGTGAAGAGCAGCATGCTGCTTCAGCAGACGCGTCTTTGCATCTCCCCTCGAGATCAATATAAAGCGGTGGCACACCAAGAACGAGCAACTTTGCCACCCTGGATGGCGACAATTGGTGCGAGAGTAGATTAACGAGTTGCGCATGCAAGACTGTAGGTCTACACCCAAGTTCGACTGGTCATCTGTCCCCGCGGTAAGCAGCCATGGCTCCTTGGAGCCGCCGCCGCCGCTCGGGGGGGTAGATGGGCCGTGGCTCACTGCGGGCGCCGAATTGAAACAGCCCGCTCGGAATCCAACCTGGCCGTCCCGTTTGCCGCGGGCCTGGCAGGAGATTCACGAGGGCGCTGCGGATATGAAGCTGAGATTGTACCGTAATTACTCGATCAAGTTAATGCTTGCGTGGGAAATGTGCTGCCGCTTCGATCTCCCCCCCTCTCCCGTCCCAAAGTGCGTTGTTACTGACCCTCAATCCGTCCTCCTTCAGCTATGGGATCGGGCATTCTGTTCTCATACCCACAGTTAGCTACTCTTGCCGGTCTTCAGGGTGTCATCGTGTATGCCATCTCGTCAGCCGCCCCCATCATCATCTTTGCCATCCTCACGCCCATCATCCGCCGGAAATGTCCGGAAGGCTTCGTCCTCACGGAATGGACGCGTCAGCGGTACGGGATCATCACGGCGCTTTATCTGAGTGCTTTGACCCTCCTTACGCTGTTCTTATACATGGTCGCAGAGTTGTCTGCTATCGGTCAAGTGGTGACCGCTTTGACCGGGCTAGATGGCTTGCCTGTCATTATCGTGGAAGCTGTTGTCACTACCATCTATACTTGTTAGTCTCCGCAGAAACCTCCTAATCTCAAATCATGAGGCCACAGCTAACATGCGTTGCATCGTATCAGCGCTCGGGGGTTTCAAGATATCCTTTCTCACCGATAATGTCCAAGGTGCCATGATTGTTGGTCTAATCATCATCGCCGCCATCACTATCGGCGTCAAGACAGAGATCAAGCCCGAGCTCATTGAGAGTTCCGGGCTGCTCAAGCCCAGCCTAGTCGGCTGGCAGCTCATCTACATTCTCCCCATAGCCATCCTCACCAACTACTTCTTCCTCTCCAACTTCTGGCTGCGCGCATTCGCCTCCAAGACGGACAAGGACCTCTGGATCGGCATCTCGGTGGCCACCGTCTTCATCACCATTGTCTTGACCCTGGTCGGCGTGGCGGGCTTGGTCGCCGCGTGGTCCGGTGCTTGGCCGGGCGACCCGCCGCAGGAGGACGGCTCCGTCGCCTTCTTCCTGCTCCTCGAGCAGCTCCCCAGCTGGGTCGTGGGCATCGTGCTCGTCATGGCCGTGGCCCTCAGCACGGCGGCGTTCGACAGCCTGCAGTCGGCCATGGTGTCGACGGCGTCCAACGACCTCTTCCGGAACCGCCTCAACATCTGGTACGTCCGCGGCGCCGTCGTCCTCGTCATCTTCCCCGTCGCCGTGCTCGCGCTCAAGGCGCCGGGCATCCTGCAGATCTACCTCATCACCGACCTCCTGTCCGCGGCCACGATCCCCGTGCTCGTGCTCGGGCTGTCGGACCGCCTCTACTGGTGGCGCGGCTTCGAGGTCGTCGTCGGCGGGCTCGGCGGCATCCTCACCGTCTTCATCTTCGGCACCGCCTACTACGGCGACGCGCAGAAGGGCGGCGAGCTCATCCTCCTGCAGCAGGGCCTCTACACGGGCGACTGGGGCGCGTTCGGCGCCTTCGTCGCCGCGCCGGTCGGCGGCCTGATCTGGGGCGGCATCGCGCTCGCGGGCCGGCTGGGCTTCCGGTACGCGCGGTCTAGGCTCCGCGGCACGCGCTTCGATGCCCTGGATCGCCCCGTCCGCGGCGAGACGGCGTCCGACGTGGACGACGCCATCAACCCCGCCGGGCTCCAGGATGACATCGCGTCTGCCAAGTCCACGGGCGGCAAGTTCATCTAGGCGCGCTTAGCAGGATTCTGTCTGGACCCGTGTTAGCGAGTCTCGCGTATTGCATATGATGAGGATCTATCTCTGTGCGCGGAAATCAGGGCGTGGGCGTCATGGTTTGGCGGATGGTCCCATGTCGGTGTTGATGAATTGAGTGAGATGGAAGAGCTCCCTCGGCGAGGTGGTGAGGAGGGACTTATGGATTTAATGGTCAATATTGAAAGTATATATCTATATGGGCGCATGATTTCGAATGATAAGATTGCTGGGTATAGTCTTACCCGCCAGCTTTATTAATATCGAGCTCATCTTCAATGAAAATTCCTCTGGTGTATGTCTAGCTGAGCTGTGGGAAGTCGAGTCCCGCCACCAAGGTGTTGGGTGTGGAATGGACGATGGCTAACTACCTAAACAACGAAATCCATTTATACTTGTTGTGTATTGTGCGGTAATGCCAGCATCAGCATTAAAAAGTCGCTTCTTCCACCTCACCCTACTAAGAACTCTACGCCCGTGAAATTGGGGGCACATGAAAGGCTTAATGTATTATTGATCTTTATGCGGCGTAGAGTACAATATATATATATGGATACAAGCGAGGTTGTTCCCACGATTACAGGGGGGTTGGTGGTGGATGTACAGATACACATACACGTATATGATTACAACAACCCCATTCATTTTTCTCTACCCTCGCGGCAAAACTACGCAAACGCATCTATCCGCCCGCGCGTGTATGTTTCCCCCAAGCTCCCGCGGGAGCACCGCTCCTCAATTTTCTTCCACCAGGCCGACCAGACCACTTCACGCACCGGCCTTCCGGCGGGCGTTGTTGGCCACGGCCTCCTCGTACATGACGGTATCCTCGCATATCGTCTCGTAGGGCATCTCGGGCAGCGTGCCCCAGACCTTCCAGGTCTCGGCCTCGTAGGTGCTCTCGTTGATGCCGGCCTGCAGGACGAGGTGCTCGACCATGTGGCGCTCGCGCTCGGTGCCGGGGACCTTGCGGCCGCCGTCTCGGTCGTCGTAGCGCGCGATGCGCTGGACGCTCGAGATGCTGACGACGGCCTGCTTGACGAGGCGCAGGGCCTTGCCGCCGCCGCCGACGGGCTGGTAGGTGACGCGGAAGTCGGCGAGGCGCGGGTAGCGCAGGCGGTCGGCGTAGCGGACGAGCTCCCACTCGGCGCGGACGCCGGCGGGCCGCGCGTCGATGGCGCCGGCCAGGGTCTGGAAGAGCTCGGCGGTGCAGATGCGGCGCAGCGTGTCCCTGTCGCCGGCGGCCACGGCCTCGGACATCTGCGCGTGCAGCGCCTTGGCCGCGGGGATGGCGGCGCGCCGGCGCGCGCGGAAGCGCGGCCAGCTGAAGACCTTGTGCTGCATCGACATGAAGGTCACGCCCATCAGCGAGGCCAGCGCCTGGACCCGGTTCTTGCCCAGCATCCAGACCATCTCGGCGAACTTGCGCGGCGACCGCGGGAACCGCGATATCGGCGGGGGCACGACGGTGTCTGTCGGCGGCGGAAAGGGGACGAGAGACGACCGGTCAGCCAGCTCGGTCCAGCAGCCGGGGCGAGATGGGGCGGCGAAGGGGGGGAGGGGGAGGGGGCTGTCGACTCACAGGGAAGCAGGAATGAGCCCACCGACTCGATCTCCATCACCTTGCCCCTCCTCTGCGTGCTCTTGTTGGCGCTGCGCGGGTACCTGCCTTGCGCTGCGGCGTGGCAGGCGGCCGTGGCGCTGAGGTTGCGGCTAAAGCCGAGGCCGAGACCGAGGCGCAATGGAGCGGGTGAGGACCTCTTTATCGGCTGCAGCGAGGACAGCCACGGCCGGGCTGCGCGCGCGAGGTCGGCCATGGCGGTTGCGTTCGGCGTCGTCGGCGCCGGGAAGCGAGCGAGACGAGAGAACGGGCGGCTGTTTCGGTTTTATGCGTGGTCGAATGGAGGCTCTGGGCCCCTCGCCCCGGACTTCAGCTGTCAGACGTGGCCGTGGGTCTGCCTGTGCGGGTCGGCTACGGTCGTTCGGTGTGGCGGGCAGGGCTCCGAGGGTTTGTCGCGATGCTTCGTTGAAGCCGTTCCAAGAGTAAAGCCCCGATGCGCCGTCCGAGCAGCTTTCGAAAAATTTAAGTGGAGCCGTTCAGGGACAGGGACGGGGCCGGCTCCACCATTGCTGATAGGGGGGGAGGCCGTAAGTACGTACCTCTTTTGGATATCCAAATCTCGACAGCTCAACTTGGACGTTATAGGCGAAAAGAAAAGTATACGAAAAGAGGGTAACTCGCAAGATAATTACCAGTTTTAAATTATAGACTCATCACAGGCTCCAAGTATTTGCATGCGTGCCGCAATGTCTACCCGGACTGGAACCAGCTTGAACCCGGCATACTTACTTAGGTACAGAGGAGGAGAGCAAATAGAACCCAGGCAGACAGGTTAGATGCGCATAAATAAACATTGAGCTTGCAGGTAGCGGCAAGTAGCAAAAACGTATAACTATTGGATATCATAAAAACTCGAATGGACGCCGCCCGCCTCTCTGCAGCACAGCAACCAAAGGCAATCCGAGAGCGCCGTGACCCATCAACCCATCCAACCCACCCACCCCATCACACCATCCTAGGGCGCACCCTCTATTTTCCACGTCGACGATCGCTGCTGGTAGAAGGTCCCAAAAGTCAACTACTCAGAACCCCACTCCAGCAGGTTGTTGATCACGCGGCCGCGCTCGTCGACGTCGTCTTCCATCCTGTCGGGGTTCCGCCCTGCCGCGATGACGTGGTCGCGCTCCTTCTGGCTGAGGCGGACCATGTCGAACCCGCTCGGCAGCGCAGAGTCCGCGCAGAGGTACGCCTTCTTCAGGTTGCGCGCCTTGTCGCGCATCGCCTGCTGGTTCCGGGGCGTCTCGAAGCCGGGGGGCGCCTCCTTGCCGTCTTCGCGCTCCGTCTCCCAATCTTTCAACTGCCTCTCCATCTCCGCCCAGGAGCAGCCGTACTCCGGCTCGCTGATGAAGGCGAGCAGGAGCTCCGTGTCGGCGTCGCTCCATTTCTCGCGATGGGGGAAAGCCCTGGCCCTGTGCGCGAGCCTGTTGCGGCGCGCCGCCTGGCTCAGCGTCAGGTTGCTGGATGCCGGCGCGTCCTTCGGCGAGGCCTGTCTTCCCCCACGGCCACTGGGATTCACCGCGACTCGAGGAAGCTTCGCTAGATTGGCGACCGCCCTCGCTACGACTGTTTCCCGCTGCCGAGCCCTCCTGGATTCGTCTATCAACTGCACGTTGACCTCGAAATCGCCGTCCTCATCCACGTTCTCATCCACGTAGTCTTCGTCTTCCCTAGACTGTTTGCGTTTGCCTGCGCCCAGTTCTCGAGAACCGGATCTCGAGCGAGAGCGGGAACCTCGAGCAGGTCTAGACGCCAGGGCTACGATGCCGTTACCAGCTTCTTCATCTCGGTCGGACGGCCATAATACTTCACCCGGTGTCAGCTGACGCATGCCATCAGCAATTTGAGAATCTGTCAGTCTTTCCTTTGCGTTCCGCTGGCTCGCCGGTGACGGCGCTCGGGGAGGTTTCGAGACACCTCTTTCGCTCTGCCTCACTGCGGCCAGAGTAGCCTGGTCTTGGATAAAGCTGGGTCTAGGGATGTGTTAGTGAGCTGCCAACAAATGAGATGTGGTGCAGTGGAGCCAATTCTTACGCCCCGGGTTGAACGGCGAGTTGCTGATATACTTCGTCTTGGGTACTCGATTCCGAGTCAGAGCCCTCCTCTGCCTCATCGTTCCCGTCCACAAATAAGCCCTCGGATTCCGCTCGTCCCTCGTTTTGATCGGTCGGTGGAAGGATACTCTTGCCCGCTTTCTTATTCACACGCACGTACATGTCCAGAGCCCAAGCCCGTAGTTTTTCGAGCAGTCCATCCTGTGGGAAGGCTACATCTAAGAACTCTGCCGTGTTGACTCTTTCTGGCAAGGAAAGTTTGGCAATGATTTCGTCCATTTGTTTCCCAAATGCTTCAGACGACGTAAACCCCTCGTCCTGCCCATCATCCAGCTTTCTGAACGGTCCTTCGCGCAGCCTTCGTGCAGCCTCCTCTGGTGTGGCGGCAGGCTCTTCACAAAATATCGCTGTCGCTAGAATGAGTGGCTCACTTTCCGGTTTCTCACTCAGCAGTCCGAGTAAACGGCGACATCGGATATGAAATGCTAGATCGTAGTTTTCGACCCGCGCAGAGGGGACAGAGCCGAAAAGGGTTGGAAATACGTGATCCAATTCCCGTAGGAAAGACAGAATGGCCTGTGTAGAGCGCTTCAAATGGGCGACTGAGAGCAGGAGAGAGATCAAGTTCGCCGAGTGTGTGACTTTTTGCATTGTAATATGGGCACTGGGATCATCCTGATAAGGCAGATCCGATGACGACAGATCGATGTAAGCCGCACCATCCTCAGCCAGCCGGCGGCGTGCCGACTGAAAAAATTTGCCTGCCGTATTAAGACGCTTGAGCTCCTCTGCCGTAGGCTCGGGATGCGTCAAGGCGGAGAGGGCCTCGTACGTCCTCTCACACCAGCGGCAAAGCTTAGGTAGGTCAAAGTCCAGAAGATCCTGCAGCCTGGCGGCCCTGTCTTCGTACGTCGAATCATCCTGGCTCTCGGGATGGGAGACATTCGCGTCTTCCACGTCTTCGGCGCCTTCAGACTCGCGCAACTCGGTCAAGGCTAGAGGCTTATGATGAGCGTTGCGAATGCGGTTTTCACTGAATCACGGTGAGATGAACATACGCTGTTCTGGGCTGGCCTGCTCGGCCGAACTCTTCGGGAAGTCAGTCGTGGCGACGCTCTCCAGACTGCGACGGCGTCGCCGACGGGTGCCGCGCTGGGGGATCCCGGACTCCAGCTGGTGTGTGGATTTTGATTTCGGCGACGCGCGCTTAGCGGTGCTCCTTGTTTGCCGGGCGGTGGGACTTGGCTGGGGTTCGTTTGATTCTTCGTGCCGAGACGCCGCGCGAGTTCGCCGGGTGGCCATTGTCTCACGGCCCGTCAGTGTGTGTGTGTGTGCGACTGCGCGTTAATTGAGAAACGCCCAGTGGGTTAGGTAGGTCGCATCAGCGATACACTGTAGCCGAAGCGACTATTTATAAATCCTAGGTACGGGCGTGAGAGAGTAAACACGCAGGATATTCGGTTCTGTGGCTGGTAAGTCTCTGATTCGTCGGATCCAAGAGCCTTGGTTTTGGATGCTGTAATTGAGCGAGCGAATGTGGATAGCGATATTGTTGTTGTTTTTGCTGTCGTTGTGTGAGAGATGGAGTACGCACGGTAAGGAGGTACCTTGTGTGACCACGCGAACCATAGTGAGGGGCACTGAACTAGACCCCGCCTATAATGCATATTATAGTGATGTCTTACGTACCTCTACTATAGCTTCCTATGTACCGTAAGCCATGAGATTGCCTACATACGCGATGATTTCGATCTTGAGTCTATATTGGGGGTAGAAGACGAGTATTTAATACCTTTCGAATCCTACCTCTTGATAGTACAATGATAATGAGGGATCTGTTGCCTGGCACATGTTAGATGCCAAAGTACCAGAGTCAACATCGTGGCAGAGAATTTATACCACACTTCCCCCTCAATGCACCCAAGAATGTTAGATAGTGCGCGCCACGTACCAGAGGAAGTTGTAGGCGATATACGGCAGAAATTCTCATACAAACATCGCATTTGTCAACTTCTACAAAACCTATTCTTGATCCTGGAGGACTGATCCCGCACACTGTGAGTCGCTGTGTACATATCGTGACTGTCGGTAGTGTGGGTTGCTACGGCTACAGCGCTGGCTGGCGATGTACGCGTTAAATGCACGGGGGCTTGGACGGTAAATCATAACGCCGTATTGAAATTCTGGGTGTGACTATGGCATTCTCACACGTCGGCGGGGGGAAAGGCTGTGATCTGAATTCAAAAGGTCAGGTTGTATATAATTCAGGTGATGAAAACTCACTACGTCGAATCTACCTTCAAGTCAACAAGGTATTCTTGTAAGTGCTTCACCCCATTTTTAAACTGCCTGAATTATATAGGGAAATGCCACCCCAACGGCCTTGTTAGATATGGATTATCGGGTTTAAAATTGCATAGGACTGCAACATAGTGAGGGGGAAGCCGGGCATCTCCAGAAGTTGTACCAACATGCAGGTGTAATTACAGTATTCACCTCAACAACACACCCAACGTTAAAAGAGTGATAACTAGTGATAAGTAAACTGTATGCGCTATAAGTAGTCTTCTTTCACCGTCCGCTGTGCCTCCTTTACGTGATATTCTCTTGCCAGGTTGCCAGTCCGGACAGATCCCGCAGATGGGTAATAGGTAACTGCTTCAACAACAAAAGAAATGTACACTTGTTTTCAGATACATATGTCTCTGCCTCCATTAGGTTAAACTCCCGCAAATTACCATCAAGCCGGGAATCATGAAGCTGTGGCACACCGACCACCAGTCCGAATAATTGGGGCCAGGTTCGCCGGGTTCTGAGCATCATCCTCCATCGCACATCTCACGAGGCCATCGACTCCGCGTAAGCGACCGGATTTGGGACGCCAAAATCACGTAGGGACGGATGGCATTGATTGCGAGGCTAATGGGAAGTCTTCCACCCAACTCGCTAACTTGGTGTGTATAATTGGATCATGAGGCCAATGTCCACGCTGTTGTGGCGCCGATGGTGTATGGGCGAAAAGCGCACAGCAAGTGTGGGAGCACAAGGCACCTGGTTTCAATTACGTGTATTCGTGTCTTTGAGCTGCACCACATCAACATGTGGAGAGTACCGCGAGATCATATGCAAAGAAGACGACCCCGAAGTTAGATAGATAGATCGGCATGACAGCTTTGATGGTCCGTTTGCTAGTTCCCCCGTATAAACCAAGCGTCCGCTTAGTCTGAAGATTGTTTCCATAGCATCGCAGGTATACTGGTATGAGGGGCTGAGGTGCCCACAATCTTATACACTGCAGTAATGAAGCAATAAATACATCTTAGAGGTGAGCTTTGGAAGAGGAGAGAGATATAGGAGGCCAATGGCAATGGTACAGCGGAATCTAGCCTAGCCGGTAGCACATTCGGTAGCATACCCCTGCAAGATTAAACCAAGCTAGGCCTGTTGTAGGGGCAAGACATCACGATACTACCTAAGTAGGTAAACCGTGTTGATGAAGTCCAAGTGTTTTACCTACGTACCTCCCTCACCTTATTTGCTAGGTAGGGAGTACAGAAGTACTCACTTATTATTACAGGTACTCTGAAGGAAGAACTTACAAGTCGAACGCAAGTCAGCACAACCGCAATGCGAGCCTGACTTCTCCGTTACCTGGTACTTACTTGTAATCTGAGTCTATAGGAAAGTGGGTCTCACTCAGCGGACCTAGCCCAGTCTGCAGACGTGGCGCCTACAGGTACTGGCTTAGGTAGGCTTAGCACCCCCCAGCTCAGCACTGCACAAGCACCTAATTGCATCATTACTGCCAAGTTCACTGCACGTCACCCCCTGAATGCAACCACTTGGCAATCTAGACTACTTTTTTTAATCATCCCCAATCGTGTCGTTAAGCTCAGCCTTCTCTTCCCACTCTCCCTCTGTCTGCCTCGATCTATTCCCATCTTCCAGCCAAACCACATTCACTTCTTATACATTTTGGTGTCCAACTCCCGCGAGCCTGGAGAAGCCCACCTCTACGATATTCCCACCTCATTTCTGACCAGTTCGCATTCCTCCGTCCCGTCGCTTCTCTTGTAGCACACTGGTTTCATTCTACCCAACATGCGATTCCGTCAGAGACACACGCCCCTACTGCTTCTCTTCTTACCATCGCTTGGTCTCTCATCCGCTGTGTCGGGAAAGAGACCGTCCCGGGATGATGAAATATCGCGTGCCGACTCGGTACTGGACGACTCTCTCCCATTAGATTCCACTGTCGCTACCGGTTCGAAACCCCGAGTCGATGTGGGTACCAAGATCGCCCCCGTAGACGGCAAGGACGGGATGCCCCATGAAGGCCCCTTCGTCGCGCTTTCGGACAAGGGACGCAAGAAGGGAGCCGCCGTCGATGCCGACGAGGACTTGGCTTCCGACCTCCGAGACCTCTCCGCCCTGAAGAATCGCCCAGCCGATCCCACCATCATCGACGGGAAGAAAATACCCGAATCCAACGATGGCGTTATGGATGATCCCCACCGGAAACCCCCGAAGCAAGGTACCACCGGCACCGAGGGGGGCGTGAGCGAGAAGGACAAGGCGAGAAAAGCGAAGGAGGGAAGGACTGGCGAAAAGGTCGAGATGGTCCCTGCGACACCCAAGGAGAAACCCCCTATGCCGCACAGCGAGCAGGAGAAGATGCTGGGCGACAAGGACGTCAAGGCCACCAAGGCTGAAAAGGACAAGAGCAAATTGGAAAAGAGCACCGACGATATTGCTGGGCTCGAGGTACGCGTTTTGAAGAGATACTCTTTTTGACTGCCTCGGATGCTAACTGTTTTTTCTACGTAGAAACCCGTTGACTTGCCCGGGAAAGTATACGACCATCCTAACCCGCTCCCTGACTCAGCAAACAAAGACCATTTGGACGTCAGCATGCCATCTAAGTCGAGTGCCAAAGTCCCGATCGAGGAGGGGGAGGCAAATGAAGGCATCATCCAACCCTTCCACTCCTTTATCCTCTCTCTGGCTATGATATTGTTCTCCGAGGTTGGGGACAAGACGTTCTTGGTCGCGGCTCTGATGGCCATGAAACACGACCGCATGGTCGTCTTTACCGCCGCATTCGGTGCCTTGCTAGTCATGACAGTCTTATCAGCTGTTCTAGGACACACTCTTCCGGCCCTAATCCCCAAGCGGCTGACATCTTTTCTCGCTGCCGGCTTGTTTTTTGTCTTCGGAGCCAAGCTGCTGCGCGAAGGCATGGCCATGGATCCTAACGAGGGTGTCACGGCGGAAATGCAAGAGGTCGAGATGGAGCTGGCGGAGAAAGAGCACCAGGCCTTTAAGAAAGGTAGACGATCCTCTGCGTCTCCATATGCCTTGGAGATGGGTCTTGCTCGTGATCGCAAGCCACGGCCCCAGTCGCGATTTCCCACACCACCACGCAGCCCGTCGATGTCGCCGGCCCGAAGTCCTTCGCCCCGAGGAGGGATCATAAGCGAGGTGACTGTAGGGTTTTCGAACCTACTCTCTCTTCTTTTGAGCCCGGCCTGGGTGCAGACTTTTGTGATGACGTTCTTGGGCGAGTGGGGAGATCGAAGTCAGATCGCTACTATCGCCATGGCCGCGGGCCAGGACTATTGGTGGGTAACGTTGGGTGCTATGCTCGGTCACGCATGCTGCACTGGCGTAGCAGTCATCGGCGGTAGAGCTATTGCTGGGAAAGTCAGTCTCAAAGTTGGTGAGTAGCCCTTTACGTTCAGCGGCCCCTTCCATTCTTACATTGGGAGCCTACTAACTCCCTTTCTAGTAACTGTAGGTGGTGCTGTAGCTTTCCTTGTCTTTGGGTTCATCTATCTGGTTGAGGCTCTTTACGCCTGAAAGGGCTCAAATATTCTTGAGGAGCATGGGCTCCGCCAGCCGACTAGATGAAGTTGGCAGTATACTACCTAATTTCCAACTCGAGCGGTTAGAGTCAACTACAGTCATTCTACAGCGGGCGTTGATATAGGGGAGCGAGTGTCCGACAATGTATTTTCGGTTCCGTTCGGCCAGGCCAACGGTGATTAATGTACAACACACACATACATGACAGCAAAGTCACGGCAAACGGTCGGCAAAAACTCAGAGGATTTGGTCTTTAAATGCGCAACGGTCGGAGTTAAGACAACACCTCGGTCGGTATGTTGTCAAATGGGATGTTTTCATGGTATTGTCCTTATTCTATTAATTGGGAGATGATCTGGAATTCAAGGCAGATCATCCAACTGCTGTATTTACTTGGTGCACGGTTCACGGCTGTACACATAAAGGGACTAAGAGAAACATAGAATTCCCGCTAGGGCGCTTCTCTCTCAATAAGAGAGACGACCACAAATGAAGCGTATGCCGTTAGGGAAATTCTCCATCAGCTTCGTAAGGAAGTCGAATAGTCGTTTGACGCATGCCAATGAACGTCCGCGCCTAGTACCAGCCAATGATTTATCCTGACAACAGGGTCATCTACAGGCCAATGCAGACCAGAGGGATCCACTGAGCACCAACCAACCCTCTTATAAGTTGCACCCCGAAGCGTTCATCTAACACTGCCTACATCTAGATACGTCTCAGCTGCATAGGGGCTGGGGTATCCATGGCTGCCTGGGGACGCAGACGCTATGTAGGTAGGTAGTCTAGAAAGTCGCTCACCCAATTGTCGGCGCCTCGCTCGGTAGGATGGGGTCTTCACACCGATAGATGGAGAAACTGGGGTAGGCTGCATTGCATACACCAAAGCAACCCCGCACACATCCATCGTGGCTAGGTATAGTAGATGGCGGGTTGGGTGGAGGTGGGTGAGGAGTAGGTAGGTAGCAGGTAGGTAATAAGTCCTTGTTCTCCCGCTCCAGCATTTTCAAGCCCTTTGGATCTAGGTAATGTGAGTTTGCGATATTTTTTTTCACGCGCACCCTTATAAGATAGCGGCAGACGTGGCCTATTCCTGCTACCTATTCGTTCCCCTCCCTGTTTTCTAGCGAGAGAGCGAGAGAGAGAGAGAGAGGGACGCGGTATATGAGTCAGCCACATTTGACAACACGTAACCTATCCAGCCTGCCTACTACCACCAGGTTTATTACGACGAAGCAGCAAAAAATTCAACAGTTAAAGGAGGAGGAAATCTGACTGTGTTTGTCTCATTGACGCTTCCTTTCCATCCAGCCCGAACAAAAAAAGAATCTCGCTTCGGATCGACAAAGCATTCGACCAGATCAACTGGGATTTTCAGTCCTTCCTTGCCATAACTTACGCGATCCCGAGAATTCCCCAAGAAGTCCCCCCGAGAGCAGCAGCAGCAGCAAGCAGATAACTATGTGGAAACCAAACTCGTCGCCCCCGCCCTCCAAGAGCCCGGAGGGACAGGGACAGGGACAGGGACAGCAGCAGCAGCCGGAGCCAGCACCGGGCCGACCGAGGCAGGAGTCGCTCCGCCAGCCCGTCGCGGGGCGCCGCGTCGCGCAGATCGTGAAGCTGAAGCCCGAGTTCGTGGGCAAGTAGTGCGTACTTTATATTTCCAACCCTCTCAAACTCACTGCTTTCCCCTCCCCCTCCCCCTCCTCGAAATTCGATCTCGAACGAACAGGCGGTTTCCTCGTCTGACATCTTTTTCTTGTCCCCCTTTAGCAAGGAAGTGCACGCCGCCGTGTGGCCCGAGGTGCTGCGGCAGATCAAGGTGTGCAACATCCGCGACTGTAAGTTCTCAGACTTTCTTTCTTTCTTTCTTTCTTTCTTTCTTTCTTTCTTTCTTTCTTTCTTTCTTTCTTTCTTTCTTTCTTTCTTTCTTTCTTTCTTTCTTTCTT
>MU281369.1:212301-320740 GCA_022385595.1 Xylaria palmicola | reverse complement strand
AAACTTTTAAATATATTTAAATTATTAAATTAATTATTAATAAACTTTTAATAAAAGTTTTTTAAATTATTATATATAATTTAAACTTATAATTAGTATAATTTTAAAATATAATATTATAATTAAAAATATATATAACTTTAATAAAACTAGGTTTTTAATAAATATAATTATATTAAAAATTATTAAAATAGTATTACTATTTTAATTGTAATACAATTTATATAAAACGGTTTAATATAAGTTAGTTTTTTATTTTTATATTAAAAAAGCTTAAAAAAAACGCTTTTCGCTTTTTTATTATATAATTGTTTTTTTTTTCTTTTTTTTTCGTAATTTAATATTAAATTATATTTATTACTTTTAATAAATTAACGTATTTATTTATAAATTTTATATAAAACTTTATTTAAATACTAATTAATATTTAAATAACTTATATTTTATATAAAAGTTATTTAAATATAAATTAATTATAAATAATAATAAGTTAGTTTTTATAATAAATAAAACTTTTATATTATTTTTTTTTTAGTTATTATATAAGTATATTTAAAAATTATTTGTATAATAATTAAAAAAAAAATTAATTTTTTTACGTATAATTATAATAACTTTTTTAATTAATAAAAAGCTTTTATATAATGAAAAACTAATAATAAGCAATTTTATTACTAATAATTATTATTTTATATATATAATTAAATAATATTTAATTACTTGTTATATAAAAAGCAAAACAATAATTTTTATTAATAATATTGTCGTATAATATTATTAAACAACTTTTTTTTTATTAATAATATTGTTATACAATATTATTAACTAATAATTAACTATTTATTATATAATAAACTAAATAGTATTTTTTTTTAATAATTATTATTATATATTTAATTAAATAATATTTAGTTTTTTTTTTTTTATATTTTAACGTACAATAATTAATATATATATTTTAGTTTTTTTATATATAAAGTTTTTAATAAAAGCTTTTTTATATATAAAAATAAATACTTTTTTTTTTTTAAATAAAAACAAAAAATTAAAAAGTATTATTTTTTTTAAATTTTTTTTTATATAAAGCTTTTAATAAAAGCTTTTTTATATTTAAAAAAAACATTATTTTTTATTATACAAAAAAACTTTAATAAAAGCTATTTTTATATAATAAAAAAAAAAACCTATTAAAATATATATTATACAAAGTAAATTTTTTTATATTTAATTTTATAGTTTAAAATTATATAAGTATTATATATTTTTTATTTTTATTATTATATATTAAAAAAAATAAACTAAATTATAATTAAAAAAGATTTTTTTTATATTAAAATAATATTATTATATTAATTGTAACGTAATTTGTATAAAACTATTTAATATAAGTGAGTTTTTTATTTTTATATAAAAAAAGTTTAAAAAAAGCTTTTTTTGTTTTTTTATTAACGTTATTTACAAGTTAATAATACACTCAAATTAATAATGCACTTTTTTGCACTTTTTATACACGAACTTAAATAAATCAACTATAATATAAAAAAATCAATTAAATTAATCAAAATTATTTTTATTAAAGGTTTTTATTTTTGTTTAATAAGTTTATATATTATATTTAAGTTTATTATAAATACTATATTACTTTAAATATATTTATACTTTTTTTATTAAATAACTTGTTTTATTTTTATTAGCTAATTTAATTACTTTATTATTTTTAAATTCTTATAAAACTTAAGTTTTATTTGTAATAAAAGGTTTTTTATATTATATTTATTTATTTTTTATTTTATAATATTTATTTAATATATAGTTAGTTTTATAAAGCTTTTTATTTTTTTAGTATAAAAAAACGTTTTTATATATTAACTTTTATATAGCTTTTATAATTAAGTTAATAAAATTTAAAATCTTTATTAAAAAGTTTAATAAATAATTTTAAATTTTAGTTTTAATAAAATTTAATTACTATTTAACTTTAAATATAATTATAAATATTTTTAAAGTTTATATTAAAGAAACTAATTTTAAATTAATAAAAAGTATTTTTTTTAACTTTTATAATATTTAAAGTTAAAATAACCTTATTATTATTTAAAAAAATAAGTTTAATAGCTTTAAATTCTAATTAAATATTTTATTTTATAAAAAAAGCTATAAATACTTTTAAAAACCTAGTAAAAAAATCCTTTTTTATAATATAAGTTTAGTATTACTATATTAAATTTTTAATATATAATAAATAAATATATTTAAATATATTAAAAAGTACTAAATTTAAAAGCTAAAGTTTATAAAATAAATAAAAAGGTATATAAAAGGAAATAATATTATAATTTTTATAATATTTTTTAAATTTTATAAAATAGTAGCTTTTATTCGAAAGCTTTACCGCACCGCCACACTTTTCTTTTAAAAAAGGAAAGTAAAGCTTAAAAAGTAATACCGGACCTTTTAAAAACTTTATAAAACTAGGCTAGCTTTCTATTAGTTTAGAAAAACTCTGCAAAACACTAATTAGTCAAACTCTCCTTCAGATTTTAAAATTAAAATGCTTGTATTTTGATTTTCACCGTATCAAAATCAAAGCTGTTTAACGAGGTACGAGGTAAAGCTTTCGATTTTAAAAACAGCTTGTTTAGCACTACCGGGTTTTATAATTATTAAAAATTAAAAAATGTTTTATACTTTATATATAGCTTTTAATATAATAATTAAAGTGTTTTATTTATTTAATATTTATTTTATTTATTATTTAACTATTTAAAAATAAATTAACTTTTTAATTACTTAATAAAGTAATATTATAATATTAAAATACAAAATAAACTTTTTTTATAAAAATAATATATAGTAATACTATTTAACTTTAAAAATTAATAGTTTGAATTACTATAACTTATTTTTAGCTTTTTTATTAAGTTTGTTTAAACTTTTTATATTTTTTAGTATTTATAATAACTATTTTTAATCTAATTATATTTATTAAAAACCTAATTTTATTAAAATTATATATATTTTTAATTATAATATTATATTTTAAAATTATATTAATTATAAGTTTAAATTATATATAATAATTTAAAGAACTTTTATTAAAAGTTTATTAATAATTAATTTAATAATTTAAATATATTTAAAAGTTTAATTATTATTATAAAAAGTTTAATACTTAGTTTTTACTAATAAGTAATACATTATATATATATTAAAAAATATTAGCTATTTTTTTAATATATTAAAACTAAAGTAAAAATACTTATAAATTTAGTTTAATTATATATTAAGTAATTATATCCTTTTTAAATATTATAATATTTTAATATTATTAATTTATAATACATTATAATTATATATTGTTAAAACGTTAAATTAAAATACTAGTAAAAATATTATAAATTTTAAAAAGCTTGCAAAAAAAAAAATACAAGTTTTAGTATTTAGTTTAAATAGCTAGCTATAAACTAGTAATATTAGATTTACAAATTATATTATAATTATTAAAAAATGTATAAATAAATATAAAAAGTGCAAAAATGTTAAAAAGTGCATTACTAACTTAAATGCATTACTAATTTGTAAATAACGTTATATAATTTTTTTTTTTTTCTTTTTTATAATATAATAATAAATTAACGTATTTATATACAAATTATATATAAAACTTTATTTAAACAAAAATTATTATTATAAATATTAAAAAATTTAAAAAATTTAAATAAACTTAAATAAAAACTAAATATAATTTTATATAATTTAAATTATTAATTTTTAAATTTAAATAATATTATAATATATTATTTTTATAAAAAAAGTTTATTTTATTTTTTAATATTATAATATTACTTTATTAAATAATTAAATAATAAATAAAATAAATATTAAATAAATAAAATATTTTAATTATTATATTAAAAATTATAATTATAAAAAATATAAAATACTTTTTAATTTTTAATAATTATAAAAGTTATTATTTTATAAAATTTAAAAAATATTATAAAAATTAAAATATTATTTTTTTTTATATTTTTTTATTTTTTTTATAAGTTTTAGTTTTTAAACTTAAATTTTTTTAATATATTTAAATATATTTATTTATTACATATAAAAAATTTAATATAATAATATTAAATATATATTATAAAAAAGATTTTTTTATAAAATAAAATATTTAATTAAAATTTAAAATAATTAAACTTTTTTTTTTAAATAACGTATTATATAAGTTTATTTCGTTTACAAGTTTAATTTACATTTTTTTATATTTATATATATATATATATAATAATTTTATAATAATATAAAAAATTAATTAAAGTTATTTTAAATTACTTTTATTAAATATTTTTGTATAATTATTATAAATATATATATTATATTTAAGTTTGTTATATTTATTAAATTAGTTTTAATATTTAATTGTTTTTATTATTCGATTATATTTTGTATATATTTTTATAATTATTTAAACTTTAATTATATTTATAGTTTTTAAATTATATATATTATTTATAATAAATGTTGTTTTATTTTATAGTTGTTTTTTTTTTATATAGCTGAAAAATTAGTGTTTTTTAAAGCTAATTTTGTATAAGAAAATAAGTACTTTTAAATAATGCCTATTTTTTTATACAAAATTAGCTTTAAAAAACACTAATTTTTCAGCTTTAAAAATTAATAGAAAATTAAATACTATATATAAAATTCTACTAAAAATAAAATAAAATACTTTAGCTAGTTTTTTATATAAAACTTAAAACTCATTATTTTTACTTATTTTAGTTAGCCTTTTATAACATAGTTTATTTATAGTACATAGTATAAAAAACTATATATAGTTTTTAAACTAGTATAAATACTTAATAAATTCAGTTTTTTATTTTTTACTATTTCTTTTTATATTAACAATTGACTTAAATATAGGTTTTAAAAACCCCCACTTTTTTACCTATTTTTTTGGATTTACTATGCTTAATCTAGAAAAAGGTGGCCCGCGAGGGGGTGGCCCGTGAGGGGGGGGTCTATCTTAACGGGGATCACACCCAGCTCAGGCAAAATTAGAGAGAGGGAAAGGTTTTTCTTTTGGGCAAACATTGATATGTAAATGTGTGTCTGCACAAGTGTTCAATGAAGATCACAATCATGGCGAGAGCGTCACTAGATTAAATGATGTGCTCAAATGCCTGCTAGTACATTATAATTAGCATTTGTACGTAAGCATCAGCAGCCCCGGTCAAGTCACCTACCTAAAAAGTATACATTAGTCTAGATAGGTTAGCCTGTTGAGCTGAAAACATGGGGAGTTAAACACTTCCCTTTTGGGCGCTCTTTTGTCTGTATCTTCTCATTTCCTCATACAACTATCTCTAGTGCGCAATGACGGGATCCTTATGGGAGAAGATCAACTCGGTAATCTGCATCATAAGCTCTGGGCATTCCTTTCCTGCACCGATTGAGACATAATGACGACCAGGTGTGTCCGGCATTTGTACAAGAGGAGCGCGGCGCAAACGATGGGTCGGGTAAAGCAGGCAGAGTTCAGCTCCTGCACGCTAAAGAGATGGCGCGTTTGGGCGTCGCGTTGATTGGCGCTGCAGCTGATGCCCTCGCACGAGGCGTGCCATCTCCCTGTCTCCAGCTGAAGAGGGCTAGAGGACGAGGAGTCTGGACTTGGACGGCCTTTTTGCTGTACACGTGAAGCTCGCATTCTCGATTTCTCGGTGACCTTGTCGATCATCTTCTTGGTGATACCTCTTATCAATAATATGCGAAGCTTGGCGCCAGATGATCGCACTCAGTGACCTCAGTGACTTGGACGTCTCACTTCCCATCGTGCGCAGAAGGCTCGTCTAGTATTCGCCGTTGGAGAGACAACCGCACGGGCGCTTTGGGGCTACTGGTACAGCTGTCTCCTTCGGGGACCACCTGCTCAGCGTTGGTACACTCGCCAGCAAACAATGCTTTGTATTGACAGCACCGCCATAGCATCGCCCGCCCTCTGACGTTGAGGGAAAGGGATCTTGCGCCAAGCCCGTGCCCTCGCGGCGGCCTCAGACAGCCTCAGCAACGCCTACCCCTCGCCGATCCGCCGCATACGAGCCCTCTTCCCATATCTCGCAATGACGGGTCTTCTAGAGGGATGGGAAGCTGACTACGATGGTAAACGATGGTTCTATCGCTACAAGGCGACGGGTCTGGTACAATACCATTTCCCGCAGCCTGGCGATGAGTATGCTGAGTTCTTGTTTGATGCCGGGACCGGACCTCTCCAGCTTACCCCCGAGGAGCGCTTGGCAATCGAGCAACAGTCCAAGCGAAGAAGCGTTCCGGGCTCAGATAGTGATACCGGAAATAGCACGAGAACAAGCGGGAGCAGAAGGGAGAAGAAAAAGGTTGAGGCGATTGAGGAGGGAGGTGGCATGAGCGCTACGGGTTATTTTGATCCGAGCAGTTTTATGTACCCCCCTGGTGCCTATAACAACATTAGCCCAGTCGAGGATGAAGATGGTGACGAGAACACCTTTGGCAAGAAGAGGAGCCAAGACACACCAAATACTGCCCTTGGTATCACTCCGGAAGCAACACCTACTGAGAACCTGCATACGAGTCATCTCGGCGTTGCTGGGCATGGAGTCCAGAGGACAAACAAATTAACCGGAAATGCACACCAACAAGCTGTCGAGCTGCCCGAAGGCGGCCAACAAATATGGTCCCCCGTTGGATACGTCGCAGAGCTTGCTACACAAGACACAGTCAAGTGCGCGGAAGAACTCGCGCCAGTTGAATTAGATGCGACATCTTCCATACTTGTGCCGATTCGGACCAACACCAACATAGCACAAGGACTGGCTGAACTTCCCACACACAAGACTCCTGTAGAGGAGACAGCTCCTGATATGCCCCTCATACAACCTGTGGTGCAATCGGTGGACGCATATCCATTGGTATCTGCGTCTTTCGCCTACCCGCCGTTGAAAACCAACATAAACCCTGTCGTTAATGCCTCGTCCGGGATTGTTTCGACAGGGGAAACGGTCTCGCCGGGCAAGAATGCGGTTGCCATCGGAGAAAGCAAGTACCAACCATTCAAGCCGACCAGCAACACAATCGAGCAGACACTTCAGGAGCATAACAACACCACCGAATCCTTGCCGCAAACATCCGTTCTTCAAAACCAGAACAACGAACTTGGCCATCTTGGGCAGAATAACTCTGGCCATGCCGAGTTGTCAATGGCAGGAGATATCCCTAGCACCTTAGCACCACCCTTGGCCCAGAGCAAGCCTGCCCCTACCAAAACTTCTTCATCTGTGGACTCTCAAACGCCATCTATCCCATCGGCTCTACAGCCGGCTCAGAAGCCGGCGAAGCAATCAGCCTCGCTCGAAATCACTAACCAGCTACCTCAAGCAGGTGTGCAGGCAAACTCGGTTTCGGTGCCAGGCCATAACCTACCGCATCACTCATCTATGTTAACACCCGGTGGTACTAAGCCAAATAACCATTTTCCAGAGAGTGAAGGGAACCTGAAATTTAGACCGCCGCAGCTTTCTGCCCAAAACACCCCGGGAAACGTAAACTCTAGTCGCCCTTCTGAGCAGATAATGCATGCGTCGTCTAGCCATATCGGTCACCCAAGTGTTCCGAGAATCAATACACCGCCAGACAAAGTGGCATCGGGGAGCTCCTCCCCCCCAAAACCGAACAGTGGTCCTGGGTTCTTATTATTTCATGAAATAACCAGTACACCGAATGCCTCTGATTATGGCACTAGCGTTCATCCAGGAGAATCAGCAAAACCCGCCGTCACACCTCATAACCCTAATTCAGGCCATATACACTCACAGCCAAGTATCAGTGCCAATCAAGGGGGACCCGTAGTTGCGCCCTTAAACCTTCATTCTTCGGCGAGTTCTTGGGTATCGTCTATTAACCCTCAGAAGCAGGACTCTAAGCCTGACTTGGGCAAGCCGGCTTTGATCCCGTCTGACAAGATGTCTGAAGTTCATTCTGGCACGGGCAGCTTTATGCCTCAACTGACGCCGCCTCCAAGCTCACAAACGTCTAAACCTCCAAACCACCAAATCCTCGCCGAAAGCAATAAACCAAGCCACACTGCGATGGGTGGAGGGGTTAATGGGTTGGCAGCAACATCTGCCAGCGCAAGGCCGCAATCGATATATCAACTATCCTCATCACCAGCCACCGGTCTGCAACAGGGACCTGCACAGACAACTCTTGCTATGGCCAATATGTTCAAGCCCGGCTTAGTCATGGTAAACCCTGCGACACAACCCAATACGACTTCGTCTCCAAGCAATGTCGGAACTACAACTACGCAAAGTCAGCCATATATGCAGGCGACTCACCGTCCACCGCTACCCGTCCAGGGGTTGTCCAACCATTCCCAAAAACCCCCCCAGTTACTGCCATTCCAGACGGGGAATCCTGGCCAAGTCACACCGTCACCAGGACCGCCAAACCCCCAAGGCAATGTTTCAAGCACACCGATCCCGCAGACGCCTGCCGCCATTGCGTCTGGTCGTCCGCCTGCCCAAGTAACCCAGGCCCACTCTCATGCGGCTCATCAGCCTGCAGCGCAGAACAATCCAGTTCAGAATGTGAACAATACGAGTCAACAGCAGGCCAGCATGCCAATTCCCAACATGACCGGGCCTGTCCCACTCCCAACTACACAATCCGCGCACCCAAGCTACCACCAGCCTTATGGGCAAGGCAATGCTCCCCAATCGCAGTTCAGGCCGCCGACGGTTGGATCTCAGCAGGCTCCTACTCATAACCCGAACATACAGCGTCCACCCACGGCCGGACTACCAAGCCAGCAACCGCCTGCTCAGCCGTCCGCTGGGTACCAGGCTCTGGGCTCACCTACAGGACAGATCCCTCCGAAGCCACCAAACCAACAGCCATCTCCCGCAACACAATCGGTTTCGCCGATACAGAGCCAAGTGTCGTCCCCAGCACAGTCGATAGCTTCTCTCCATATCTCGCAGGCCTCTACCCCGTCGAATACATTCGCCACCGTGAATAGTCCCACAAGCGCTCATGGCGGATCTAACACTAATACCAACCAATATACCAACGGACCAGTCAGACCATCATCTGCAAGTGCATATACGTCCGCTCAGCAGGGAGGCAATATAAAGCCTAACCATTCTCATCCAATGTCACAGCAACCGGCTGGAGCCGTACATAACCAATCACCCTCAACAATAAACAGTCCACCGCCTAAGCCCTTCCCCATGCTTCCCGGCCAGGTCACCCCTCTACCCTCGCAACTTGGATCCGCTCCTGTACCGTCGCCCTTGCAGCAATCGGTACTCAACAGCCCAGCAAAACCTGCATTTAATGCCCAGCAAACCACGCCGGGACAGCAGCCGACGCAAACAGTAGCAGGCGGTCTGGCCCAAAATAGTGCGACACCGGGCCAAGTGAATCCGATGTTATACTCTCCTCAGGGAACTGTGCCATATGGGACACAGATGAGGCCTCCGCAACAACAGAACCCCTCTATCCCTCTTGGTGCAAATCATGGTGCAGGACATCAACAACCTACCGGCAACCAGCCGCAACCGCAGCCACAGCAAACGGCATCTTATCCATTGCCGAGCGCAACAGGCCAGCCTCAACAACCGCACATGGCAATGCCAACTGCTGCGGGAAGCTTACCAGCCACTGGCCAATATACGTTTGCGCCGCCTCCGGTAGCACAGGCACAGCAGCCTGCGCAAAACCCCGGGGTAGTCACCTCTCCCGTTGCCGGAGCGCCGGGCAAACCGTTCACCTCTACACAGGCCGCCACGGCGCTCACTGACGCAGGTAAAGGCATGAAGAAATGGGCAATGAAAATGCTGAAGAACCCCGCCATCAAACAGACAGCAGCTGGCATTGGCGGTGCCGTCAGTAAGTTACATCCCATGCCATTTACTTTTCATTCATCCTTTTCTTCTTTTGGTTAGCACAAGAGAACAACATACCCCATTCAGCCTGGATCTATCGTATAAGCTTGAGATGCTTACCGAACGTCTTCATACCCTTTCTCATAATCTTTGAAAGGGGAAATTGCTAACGCTTCAATGTCAAAAAGTGGCCGAGTCGATGGGGGTCAATGCTGTCGCCGGCGCGCAGCTGGCGTCTAATTTCTACGCGAGCACAAATCGTCCGCCAATGGTTCATGCTCAGACAGCGCCGCCACAGGCTCACGGCGTCCCGACTGGCGCCCCTCAACACCAGCCCGTGCAGATGGGCCAGCAGTACCAGCCGGGAAAGCCCCAGCCATTGCAGCCACAGCCAAACCATCAGTTGAGCGGGCATCCTCAACCTGTACAACCTCAGCCTGGCCGTCCGCCATTGGCACATCCTATGCCCGTACAGTCACAGCCGGGGCACCCTCAGCCAGGACATCCTCAGCCGGGACATCCTCAGCCGGGACAACATCCTCAGCCGGGACACCCTCAGCCGGGACATCCTCAAGCGGGGCATCCCCAAGCGGGGCATCCTCAGCCAGCAAATCCTCAGCTGGTACACAATCCAGCTGGAGCTCAACCATTTAGCCGACCCCCCGTTGTCCAGAACCCTGCAATGACAGCCGGGGTAGCAGTGAACCTCAACGCTCAAGCGCAGGCACAGGTCGGCTTCAACCAACAACAACAGCAATATCCATTAGTAAGACCGGTCATGGTTCCCGGCCCAGGGCCCCCCATGCCGATGAACGCAGCGGCATTCAACGCCCAGATCCAGGCGCAGGCACAGGCACGGGCTGATGCTAATACGGCCGCCGCCGCTACTCTGATCGGCTCCGCCGTCGGCGCCGCTATGCGTCCGGGCAATTCTCAACCATCAAACGCACATGGTAGCGCTCAGGAGCACACCCAGTCGGGCCACGCACCATATGGCGCCGAGAACCACGGATATCACAATGAGAATCAGGCCACGGCCCATGAACAGATGTACGGTGAGTCTATTCCGCCGCCGCCGCCGCTGCCGCCGCCACCCCCCGGACCCTACCCGGACAACAGCTACATGGCGGCCGACGCCACCTACGTCGATAACTCGAGCTACGCCGTGAGCAACAACTTTGGCGGCAACACGGAGGTCGTGAACAACACGATATACGTCGACAACTCAGCGGCGTTCGCCGACACAACGTACGGCAGCGCAGGTTACGGCGATGCCGCGGCATTCGGGGGCGCAGGTTATGCCGATGCCTCGGCATACGGCGGCGCAGATGTCACCGTCAACGTAAACGTGAACAACGATATCAGCTCGACGGTCTATACCGATGAGAGCGCCACGGCTTTCGGCATGGAGAGCATCAATGTGGCCTCGACCAGTGACTTCTCTGTCTTGGCTGACTACTCGGGCAGCGGTTGGGGAGACTTTAGCTTTTGATCACCCGTCACTGCCTGATTATTAGCATTAAGGGGTACTTCAGAGGTGGGCTTTCAGTTGGCACTGAATGAGTTATGTGTGAGGTCTCGGGTAGACCATTTCTCTCAGTCTTAGTTGTATGGCTCTTGATATATACGATACGGATGCATACTATCATGGTCTCGGCATTGCAAGCAGTGGAGTAAGGATCAGCACATGAATTATGGATTATTTAGGTAATTCTCTTATATATATACCCATTACGTTTGAATACTTGCAACATGTGCACCCTCGAGACACCACGAGGTTGCCTGGGAGATAATCTGCTCTCACCAGGCTCGGATAATGCGACTTAACTACGCTTCCTGCATTAAGAGCCTGGAAAGGAAGGGCAGACCCGGTACCTATTTACTCTTCTAAATCACCAGCCCAGCTAAGATTCTACGCGCTGTCTTGTATACCTACCGAGTATACCTTGAGTTGGGGCCATATAGGTAGGCATTGAGGTCGCGGAACAGACACCACTGGCAAAAGTGGACTGTTGCTAACTCGGAGACTTGACCACTGGCAGTTACCTATATGTGGGAGGTGCCATGACATAAGTAAACGACGATAGCAAGTTTACATACAGCTTTAATATGCAAAGGCTTACGGATCGAACATGTCAATAAGTCTATAATGGGCTTTGCCCTCTTAAAATAAGCCCTGTGAAACATTACTGTAAAAGTAGGTAGGTAGAGTCCAAATGGTGGCAGAGACTACAAGCGAGCATTCAAGACCTGGCTAAACTTTAAGCAGTTCTCATTATCGTGCATCTAATGATAAGAGGTGCCGACTATTGAAACTATTGCGCGTGTGCGAGAGAAGTGCCGTTAGGCTCCAGCGGAGAGCCAATCAGAATTGCAAAGCAGAGAAGCCCAGGGTATCATCCATCTATCTCAACTCTGCCAAACACCTAAACCTCATACGTGAGATAACTAATGTCTTCCTTTTAGACCTGGCCGCCACTGCATGCTTTCTTCTAACCAAACCACATAAAAGTACAGTTTGCTACCAAGAATAAGCCGGAGAAGCTGCAAAGATTGGCTGGTAATATAAAGATTGTCGAGAAGCAGCTGAATATCCCGTGCCCACTCAAGCCGATGCTGTGAATCAATCGTCACGACGCATATATTAAAGCTCATCTTTTGATTCAGACGGAATTCATGGGTGTCAGTCCAACGAAAGGACAGACATGATGCGTAGTTAAATGAGGAGAGATTTTCGGATCGGCTCCGGTACCACCTGCCCGTTCAGAATGACCTCGTCGCGTCGCTTCGATTTCTCGCCGAGGTTACGGATCTTCTCTAGAAGATGGCTGGAAAACATGTTAGGCATGATTCTGTGGTAAATAAGCAGACTGGAGAAGAGACACAGAGCTCCCCATTATGACTACCAAACGAGTGGCATATCGCACTATGCCGGGCAGTATCTCGGCTACCTTGAGCCACTTGAGTAGGCAGAACTTTTGAGCCGGGAGAGATGCCGGGGAAGGGTTCGAGACCAGCGCACATATTCGCCCTAACCACTAGGTTGGAACTATACGGAGCTGCGTATATACGGGTGCGGCAGCTTCATAACACTCGACCAAAATAAGAAAAGGGGGGAAATATGCATACTTGATTGGCATGTGTCCTCTAGCCTCCTGAACTGCAAGGTTGACTCTGTTCAAAGCCATCTCTTGTGCCACATCTCGAGCCTCTTTCTCGTGCTCTTCGTAGTGAGCGTGGATTTGGCGCTGGCCTTGTTCCTCATGTGCAGCTCGTACAGTGAAGCCACAATCAGGTTCTTCGCAAACCCATGTCTGGTTCGGGCCATGCGGCTGGGTCGACGATAGTCTTTCGGCCTGAATGACGACCGGCGTCATTAATATGTTTTCTTCTTCCGTAAGAGGTCCACTGTCGCCAGCGGAGTTTTCGTCATCTCCCTCGACGTTTTCGCCGTTATCATCTTCATCGTCTTCGTCTTCGTCATCGGCTTCTTCGGTCAAGTAATGTGACCTTTTAGATCTCTTCGTTGGTAGTCCATCTTCATCAAGATCCATGTTGTCCTCAAAGTCTACCTCGTGTCGCAAGCGTTTCTTACTCCCGGTAGATGGCCGCAGTCCGGCAGCCTTGCCGCTTGGACGACCTCTTGGGGTTTGCTTACCAGCATATTCCCTGGCTTCGGGTTGTTTGGGTTGCTGTGTTTCGTTTGCTACGTTGTCAGTGCGGGCCGCTCGTGCCGACTTTTTGATTCTCCTCACGATCTGTTTAACCTCTGTTTCCGAGATCAGGGTAAGCGTCGCTGGCTTAGACGCTTTCTCTTTGACCCATTGGTAAATCTGAGTTTCGTGCCAATGTGGACCTAGACGCTGCACTAGGCCTTGAGCATAGTAATGGAAAATTTCCTCCATGGAATTGTAAGCCTTGATATTGCACTCCATATAAACCTTGGTTTGCCAACTCTTTGCAGTGATTTGATCCAATTGCTTTTTCTGCCTTCCCTCGCTGATAAGCTGGAGCATTTGCCGCCGAACGTCTTCCAAAGCGTCAACGAGAACATGCGCTGACGAGTTTTCTTCCTCCGTGGTATTGGAATTCATGGCGGAGTTGTTCTTATGAAGCTCAGTCTGGTTATTGCGTACACTTACCGAGGAAGTAGAATTGCTACTCGGTTGGTCAACCATGATGATGTCCTCATTCTCCGCAGAAACGTTTGCGGGCGGTTTTCTCGTCACTTTCGTAGACTTAGAAGGGTGTGGCTGACGATTTTTACTTGAGATATTGACGGCATCGACATCAGTTGTCTCACTAGCTCGTGTAGACCTAGGAGCTCTACTGTTGGGACGCCCTTTGCCTTTCTTCCTTCCGTCCACAACCTCAACTGAGGATGATTTCTCACGCTCTGAGTAGTCATAGGCTTTTAGGGGACAAGGCTTAGAGAAAAGCAAATCCCGCCTGGGATTTTTTGTCCGCTTATCCGTCTCACCCTTGTTCTCTGCTATCATCTGCACGAGACTCTAAAAGCTTAGTTAGCCTAGAACACGCGAGTATCAAGGAGGCGACTAACGGCAGACCTAGCTGCTAAATGTTTGTACACATTCGTTTCCCTTGGGAAATGTGACAGAAGGAAAATGCAGTTCCATCCAAGCCGCTTATGAGCTTCTGGTAAAGTGAGACCATCTCCGGAACACAGTGCGTACTTGAATATTGTCAGATTTCAGATGTTCCTTTAACCAAGAATCGGAGAAAAGGGCACAACAATATAACACACCTGAAAGAGAAGTTCGTCCAGGTCCAAGGAAACATCTGCGAGCGTTGCATTTTTCTTCTTTTTTGACTTCCGAAGTTTCTCAAGAGCGGCTTCGTACTGGTCCAGCATGGAATAGTGGAGAGTGACGCCTTGGTACATCTCATCGCAATGGCGTCGGTAACTCTCGGCAGGGACAATCTCGAACCAGCCTGCTTGGCCACTGGCCCAAACAACGGGGTTGGACAAGCTGTCGTCTTTGGCGCCTATCGAAAAGGCACGCGAGCCTTCGATCTGAATCCAAAGAGGGCCATGCTTCATGTGGCGATTGACGACTGTGTACGCGAGGTGTCAGTGAGTCGCTAAGAGGCGATGCGCTTTGAAAGAACATACGGTATCGCGCGTTGTCCTTCTCCAGCTCGAGCCTTCCCCGAATGATGAAGGGGCCTAGGGCGTCGACATCAAGCTGGCTGACCAAGGCACCATTGTGGGCATAGACAGTGGCATCGGAGAGGAGGAAACAGGGCCAGTTGTCGCTATGAGTGGATGGGCTGACTGGCTTGAGGATCGAGGTCTCGCGATAGTGTCGGACGGACTCTTGATTCGCCGTTGCAGCAGTCGAGGCTGAGGCCGAGGCCGAGGTGGTGCGCCTTGTACGTCCGGCCATTATAGCGGCGGGGGGCAACCGGATTGTATTGGTCGTATGATGTGCTTCTGTATCGCGGCCGTTGGGGGCGTCAGCGGAAGCATGTGTGAGGTGTTAAGGGATGTCGTGGGCCGGCATATGCGCGCAGACGGTGCGAAGAGAGGGACGAGAGGCGAAGACGGAGCGGCGTATCGGAGAAGAGCGACGTTGGAGGGGGGTCTCAATATGGGAGGGAGTCTCAACAGCTTTGTGTACCTATGTAAGTATGTTGAGGGAAGTTAGAGGTCGAAGAATAATAGGCGAAGATGAGAGGTAGAGTAGAGAATCGTCGGTTACCCTCTATCTCAGGTAGAGGGGTGGATGTAATTACCAATTACCCGCGCGAAGGAAGCTCTGCACTTAGGTACTTGTTCACCCACTTCGAGGCGCGACAGTGACGCCAGCGCGTGCACGTACGTACCTTCCTGTTGGCAGGGATTTAAATGTTTACGGGTACCCACGTAGGTACTAGTCTAAGTAGAGATTAATCCCACGAGGTACTCTGCCTTGAGGATAACGAGCATCAGTACAGGCAGGCTACGGGACAGTACTTACCCACTCCACTCATACTAGCGGAAGTCTCCATGTGGACATTGTGGAGACACTAGTAGCGAAACCTTACGACGGGCCAATCAATAAGTGTTGCGCATCGCCAGGAAGTCCGAGGTCTGAGTTTGGAGTGGCATCGCCCAACGCTGCGACCGGCGATTTTTTTTTTTCTTTCCCCCTCTACCGTAACTGTCCTACGTATGTGCCTTGCGCATTTCACGCCCTTCCTATTTTCTTTTCCTTTCTTCTCTTTCCTTCCGTCGATGTTTTCTCGGGTCTGCATTAGGCAATAGTAAAGTCCTTCGCCCCAGCAAAGTGCTTCTAGTCAACAGAGAGAAGCCGCCTGCTTTCCACTCGTCAACCCCCCAAGTAGCACGACTCGGATGAAAGCTGCCAGGTTCTTCAGAATGGCGGCGTCCGGCTCGGCCTCCATCCCCGTCCTCGACGGTGTCTTTGGTAATACCGTCCCCGGCGCCAGCATGCAAACTGTCTCGGCCTGGCTAATCTGGTGTGTTTACGGCAGGCATCAACAAGCCTGTAGGCATGAGCTCTGCGCAAGTCATTCGAGACTGTCAACACCACTTCAACCCGTCCGGCTTCTTCAAGCCCATGATTGAACAGGAGACTGCCGCCAGGACCCAGGAGTCCAAGACCCAGAGAAAGCGCCGTAGGTTTGGCAAGCATGACATCCGAGTCAAGATGGGCCACGGCGGCACCTTGGACCCTCTGGCCACTGGCGTGCTCATTCTTGGCGTTGGGAAGGGGACTAAGTCTTTGCAGTCGTTTCTTGACTGCACCAAGACGTACGAGACGGTGGTTCTATTCGGTGCCAGCACCGATACATACGATCGCGTCGGCAAGATTCTAAAGAAAACAGCCTACGATCATATCACACGTCCCATGGTTGAGGAGGCCCTTAAATCCTTCCGCGGCAAATACCAACAGATGCCTCCCCTCTACTCTGCTCTCAAGATGGAAGGAAAGCCCCTATACGAATATGCGCGCGAGGGCAAACCTATACCGCGGGAGATTGCCACTAGAGAGGTCGATGTCTCGGAGTTGGAGCTCCTAGAGTGGTACGAGCCCGGCACACACTCCCATCGGTGGCCTGCGGAGGAGGCTACGAATTTCGAGCGAAGCTTTGCCGAGCAAGTCTGGAAGGTGGAGAAGGATCAGATGACGTCGAAGAAGCTGACTCCCGAGGAGGAGGAAGCCGACACCAAGGCCCGCACAGACCACGAGAATTTCAAGAGGAAGGCCGATGAGAATGTTGATGCTCTCGTATACGATCGTCTCAACAAACGCAAAAAGGCAAACAATCAGAAGGACCCCGCATTGATGTCTGGCGCCTTGGGGGAGATGCCGCCGGCTGCCCCCAAGCCCGGCAGAGGATCAAATCTCATTCCCGAAACATCGAATACCGAAACACCTCCTTGGGATGACAAAGGGCCTCCCGCCGCCCGAATTCGGATGACTGTTACCTCTGGTTTCTATGTGCGGAGCTTCTGTCATGATTTGGGAGTCAAGGTTTCCTCCGCCGCCATGATGGCTGAACTTTGCAGGAGCCGCCAAGGCGACTTTGTTTTAGGAAGCTCCAATTGTTTGGAGTTCTCTGACCTGGCTGAGGGCGAAGAGGCATGGGCTCCTAAAGTGAAGGCCATGTTGGATCAATGGAATGGCAAAGGCAATTCGGCTACGCCCCAATCCCCTTTACGGGCTAAGACAGTCGTATCGCCCAAGGCAGCTCAGGCTGTGACACCAGAACGACGGGCAAGTCCCGATAGAGCAAAGAGGGATCAGTCTAAATCGCCGCGACGCGAGCCACGGTCCCCTTCTGCGCAAGAGCAACAGTAGCTTCACCTATCCATCCTCCCCAACCAGGGGAATAGAGTGGGTACGGACAACGAAGCAGGATATGTGGGATAATAGTGCTCGGCGGGGTCCTGTTACGTTAAATTTTTGCTGAAGAAGTGAGGCGCTCGGGTTATCGTGTTGCCACCTTGGACGTACACGAATTCCCGTGTGGACGCCGCTTTTCCTGGGGTTCGGATCATGCTAGGATGGTTGACAGGAAGTAGCCTTCGAAGGCTTCCGTATATCTCTGTATTTGATATCTGCATTAGCAAGGCGTTTAAGGACTTTGTCATTAGAACTGAGTCATCGGTAGCCGGAATAAATCTATCGTCCAGCTTATACGCATGTACCTAAGTTATCCAGTTGCGGGCCTGAACTTACTCAGCCAGGTGGCTGTTTAAGTCTATTGGCAACTTGTTAAGCCCACACTATATTATCATGGCTACATGTTGTGATCTGCTGGTGTATCGGTGCTGACATTCTCATCTATAACGCGATCCTTTCGTGGGCCGTGAACCTGAACATGGCTGGCATAAAGTGTGTGAGATCTACGAAGCATTCATCCGCACCTGTTCATCAAGCCACGAATCACTCATTATTACTCTATCTAACCCCTATGCATAAGTCTACGTGATAACGATGATATAGCGAGAAACGCCACGCCACTTCGCGCACACCCAATCAAGAGCCCTCTAAAAAGTCCAGCGGGATACCACTTTATTCGGGAGGCAGCGACCGCAGCATATCCTCGAGGGTCCGCGGCAGCTCCATCAGCCGCGCCCTCGCGACCCTGTCCTCGCTCGGGGCCCAGCCCGCCGGCAGCACCACGCCGCCCTCCCGGCCGAGGATCATCTCGGCGACGGCGACGCCGCACCGCGGCGCCACGGGCATGCCGTGGCCCGTGAAGGCCGCGCTGATCCACAGCCCCCCTTCGACCGCCCCGTCGTCGTCGTTGTCGTCCGCGCCGCCGCCGGGGCCCAGGAACGACCCCGGCACGCGCCCGACCCAGGGGTCCCCGTCGCGCGAGTACCCCATGATGCCCGTCCACTCGTACGCCGCGCGCAGCTCGTCCGCCTCGGGCTCGCCGGCGGGGCGGAGCTTGACGGCGGGGTGCAGGGCGCGGCGCAGCGCGGCGCCGACCGCGGGGTTCACGACGTCGTCGCGGGAGAGGCCCTCCTCACCCCCGGGCACGGCGAACCGCTCGCCGCCCAGGATCAGACTCCTGTCTGCACCCCCGTCCCCGTCCCCGTCCCCAACGTCGACCTGCGTGTCCTCGGGCCCGCGGTGGATCAGGTACTGGTCGCTCGCGTCGGTCCATACGTAGCTGTGCGCCAGCTGCGCGGCGTCGGACGGCGGCGTCAACGCGCAGATCTGCCCGCGCACCGGCACGATGGCGTCCGTCAGCCCCGGCAGCAGGTGCGACGTGTACCCGTTAGTGGCGAGCAGCACCTCGCGCGCGCGGACCGCGCCGCGCGGCGTGTGCGCGACCCAGGACGAGGCCCGGCGCTCGAGGCGCGTCAAGGGCGTGTTGGTCTGCAGGTTGAAGGCCGCGGCGTCGTGCTCCGCGAGGAGCGTCTCCCTGCCCGAAATTATGTTAGATATAGTGGACGCACCTAGTCTTAGGTCATCATCATCATCACCACGGCTCAACAACGGGGGGTTTGGTGTAAAACCTCAGAAACTTTCGAGAAAAAACGTACAGCACCCACGCGACGAGCTTATACGGCCACAGCTTGGCCGCGTTGGGCTGGAAGATGGCCCCGAGGGCGTCGGGGACGCGGCGCGCCGCCAGCTCCGCCCGGTCGGTGATCAGGACCGCCTTGTCCCGGAGGTCCGGGTGCCTCTGCAGGCGACGGATCTGTCTCTCCGCCGCCTCGAGCACCTCCGGCGTGTAGATGCCGCGGACCCCGCCCACGACGCGCCAGTCGCACGGGACGCCGTGCTCCGTGACCAGGTCCCGCAGCATGCCGAACGTGGCGAGCTCGAACCGCGCGACCTCCTCCGCGCTGTTCCACACCGCGGGCTGGCAGTGGCCCCCGTTCCGGCCCGTCGCGCCCCAGCACGCCTCCCGCGCCTCGAGCATCACCACGCGCCGCCCGCCGGCCACCAGCTCACGGGCTGCGAACGCGCTGCTTATCCCGCTGCCGACGACGACGATGTCGGCCGTGGCGGGGAGCTCGGGGGTCGTGCGGTGGTTGAGCAGCTTTTTGGAAGGGTCGCGGTGCCAATAGGAGTGCGTGCTGTTCGGGGTGGGCAGCTCGGCCCGCCTGGCCAGCGCCTCGGACGGCAGGTCGGCCATGATTTTCTTGATTAATCTAATTATTAGAAATTCGAAATGAGTGAGGAAAGTAAAGAGGAAATGCTCCCGTAAAGTCTACTTGAATACTCGCTCTCAGCTATCTATATGGTGTAAGTGAACATTGTTCCGTGCTCATCAGTCGTGGGTTTTATACAGCTGTCGAAGGTCGAGTTCCCCGCACCTCATGTTGAGAATCTGTGGTTGCAGTGGAGTCCAGCAGACCAACTCGGGTGACTCCTATCAGGTGAAAAGTGGCTGCTCTATCACTAATACCTCGTGAACAGATTTATAAGAGGAAAATGAAATGTTGAATTGTGGAGAGAGGGATCGTTGTGACCTCTGGCTACCTACACAATATTATCCCAACTCAGAGTCTTGCTTGTTCGGCGCCGCAACCATTATAGACCGCCCCTTTCTGTTTTATAAGATATTTTGTGATATATCGCTTGCCAGCCGTCGCGCATGTTGCCTGTTTGAGGGTGGCAGCAATTCGTCTAAATGGTGTGGTTTCCGAGGTCGGCGATATGACATAGGTTTCACCCTCCGATACCGTACGGCCTACGATGCATACACAATGCTATTGAAAGTGGCGGAGGAAAGAGTTGATGTGACATGTAAACAACTGAAAATACAAAACGATCCTCTTTCGTTGTTACATTATCATCTATCATTAGTATCATTAATCGTACCAATATGTACCAATATGTATATAGTCCCTCCTGATACCTCTTGGTCCAACACAAAATAGGAACTATGCTCTCCAGAGAGCTTTTCGTCCGTAAAACAACTATGAACAGACCCTAGCGGATGACATGCCTCTATGAACATTCTTAGATCTAGAAGTCTGGCTTAAACAATCCCCAGGGTTCCAGCTCGAGCCGTGAGTACGAATTGAATCATGAGAATCATGAACCGGCGGCCGACTGCCTCGAACAATTTCGCCTTCGGTAGTAGTCTACTGTGTAGTTCTCGTGAAATCTTGCAAACTAGCGTCGAACGTGGCTGTCTGCGCCGGCGGCGACAAGCTCTTTTCCCACTCCTTGATGAAGTTTGACGTCGTATTTTTGATGTTACTGGGCGTGAGACGGTTCAAGATAGCTTGAGGCAACTCGTCAAGCCTACTGGGACTCTTGGGGCACGATGGTTGAAGCTCGCTTGTGGAGCCTTTGCGTCTGCTGTTCTCATCTTGAATTAGAAAGCTAGAGATCATAGTCATGTTTATGTCTCTTATTTTTGGTTGACTGTCGCACTGGGTAGCTTGTCCTTACAGTGCGATTTCGTTCTCATCAGCCTTTTCGGGGATGGCTGGAACATCACCGTTTACAGTGCTTCCACTCCATCGCGATGTTTTCACGTTGGGGCTGTCCCAGCTCGCCCAATCGTCGTCACCAATATCGTCAAAGGTCAATGGTGTCCAAGAAAAGTGTTTTCGCGCTCGAGGTTCTGGTCTCGACGTCGTTCGCCTGTGCTGAAAGTGGTCGCTGCTGGGGCTACTCGTGGTGGATTTGCCGGGGCTATCCAAGGCGGAGTCAAGCTCCGTAGGGAATGGAATGCGGCCACGATTTGCCGTGGACGCGCGTATTGTGTCTTGATCGCCATCAATCTTGATCGACCGTAGCCCCATTTCAGTCGTCCTATTTGTGGTTCCCGATACAGCCTCATCGCCAACAGTTGCTTGCCTTAGGTCTTCAACAAAAGTCCAAAGGCCCTGCTTGAAGTCACTAGCAAGCTGTTTGACCCCAGTGTGTTGTTGTCTGGCACTGGTTTGACGTGGTGCCCATGTAGCACGTTTGTTCAGTGGGTAATCAACTGAGGGCGATCGGCTGATGTATGAATCGGGTGATCGTATACTGTCTTGATCCTCATGGGTCGATGAATCGCCGACAGACCTGGTGGGCGATAACAGGGACAGCGTACGTGTGTGGTTACCACGGAAAACGGTTCGCTTGGACTGTCGAGGTGTTCCTTGGCTTTGTGCTAGTAGTATAGCCTTTCTCCGCTCAAGCTCAGAATGTCTCTTCGCTGCTGGGTTATCCTGGCGGCTATCACGAAGGTTCGGGGGAGGCCCCAAAGCTCGGGGCGGTTCAGCAGCTGTGTTTGGGGGCCGCTTTTTACACGCTTCCGTTATGGTCCACTGCCTCTGCAGTTTTTTCAGCTCTGCTTCCGCCCGTGTTAGCTCTTCTCGCAACTCCAGCACGCGACGCTCTTGCGCTGCGATGGCAATTATAATATCGTCGGAATCAACTGGTGAGTTGAGGGCTGACGTGTCGATCGGAGTCGGGGGCATAGAGGACGTAGGCGTCGGTCTTGAAGAAAGACTGTTGGGTAGTGCGATTGGTAGTGTTAAAGAAAGTCGGTTCGCGTTTCGGGAAGCCGACGATGCAGAACGAACGGACCGTGTCTCGAATGTCTCACGTCCCGGTGCCGCCTGCGGCGGAGGCATGGAAGACGACGTCGTCTCTACAGCCGTTGGCGCATCTTCTCGCACCTCTGCTCCCTCACCGCTCCCATGTTGAGGGGGAGGAGTTGGCGCTGGCGCTGGCGCTGGATCCTCCACCCGCAAGTTGACGCTCGAGGCATTCACAACTGCATCGAGAGACACAGGGGCAACGGTCGCAATAGTCGCAATGGGCGAGGCACGCGACAGACGACGCTCCAAGCCCATATCTACCCAGGCAAACGGTCTGACAGGCCTCTCGAGAAAACGACAGTGCGACGGCTCGCCAATGAGACGTCGGCGTGGGCTCTGGCCGGGCTGGTTACACGAAGGAGTGGACGGAGTACTCGAGGCACGGCGGTGCCGCTGTCTCCCGGAATTGGATGTTCTTCTACAATATAGAGCACTGATGATGTTGTCCAGGCGTCTGTCGTTGAAAAGAGCGGACGAAGAAGAGGTGAGCAAACAAATATGTAGAAGCTGTTTTGGTTTCATGGGCGGGCGGAATAATTTGCAGCCACTGCGACCTAGTCATCCACCAGTGCCCAGGGTTGATGGCGACGATCAGTGCGCAAGGACTGCGATAGCGAGCGCAAAGAAACAAAGAAATGAATGAAGCTGTGCTCGACAGCGGCCGTTGGGAGATTGAAGGAGCACCAGGGAGGGTACTCCAGCTGCTCCGGCGCAGGTACCAGGAGATAGCGGTGCCAATTGGGCGTTAGCTGGGTTCGGGACCTGCAGCCGGTGCTGGTGCCACCTATAGAAGGGCCTGTAATGCCTGTAATGTCTGTATTGCGAATGAGATTATGCCAGGGTGGTCCCGCTTGTAGGTTCCTACCTAGGTAGAGAGCAGTAGGTACTGTTAGGGGGTAGCTGAGAGTTAAGGCGACGAATGATACGTACCGTAACGCATACACCAACAAACACAAGCCCAGGCAAGACGATGACAAAAACGAGTGGATGGCCTTAGATGCACCAAACGCGCTCGAAGTAATCTTACTACTAGTATCGATCAGGTCGTGGGGTTGGGTGCATGCGGAGTCGATTGCTTGTTGCCGGATCAATGTCTCGTTTGGGTGGCGAGTTGGCCCTGCTGGAGATAGGTACCAAGACCTGTTACGTATGCTTGTAAGCTACGAATCGACAACCGGAATGGATCATGAAGAGGCCAAGCTTGAAGACTAGTTCAACGAAGGACTATAGGCCGGGTGGATTAAGATAGAGAGCGGAGTCACAAATGGTTGCCGGGTGGGAAAGGATGGAGGAAAGGGTCAGGGTCTGCTTTAAATACGGGAATACCGATTAGGAGCGGTGAGTTCAATAGGTATACCCTTGAGGTGGTTTGTTTTGATCCATCCTATTGAGATACCTAGGTAGGTAACATGGTATCCTATTCACCACTAGGCCTTGCCACTTTGGTTAACAGAACAACCACGAGAAACGATGCCCTGCCTGCAGGCTACCAAGCTATATTCGGGCAGAACCGCGTGTATAGTAGGTGGCTACATCATGTGACTCAGGGGCGGACATGGACGAAGTGACATTGTCTAATAGTCTGCAGCGGTAATCGTACTATAGAAAACCTCGGGATGAATACCGGCGCATTGTTGCGTGGAAAGTAGCGTCATTACAATGGCGAAATGATGTCCTGCAGGTCTCCACTACTATGTGGGGGGTTGCTTGGGGCATCCTGGCAACTGGCTTGTCTCAGCTGAGGGGCTATGAGAAAGTGAAACCCCTTTACGGATGCATTCTGTAAATAGTGAGCGGGGGCATTAGCAGCTGGCAGTCAGCTGAAGACAAATGACACTGTAGCGGTGGACCAGGGAGCACGTGAACACGGGTTATTGACGTCGCGTCAAGTTTGGACCCCGCGTTGGCGAATCGCAAGCCTATTCACCTTGACATGCCACCCCTTCTGCCTATAGGACTGGGTCCTTTGTCAGAGGCCATCCACCTAGCCAAGTTGGACAAACGTCTATTTCTGGACGAGCAATTGTGCTGTTCAACGAGTTGGCAGTGGCTTTGTGCCTTGTGCTGCCTACAAACATGACCCCTCTATTTATATATATTATCCTGGACCTGCTCGCTCCTTTGGGCAGCCTTTCTGCTCCGTGGCCCGCATCTTGCGACTCCGGACTGCGATAGAAATGCCGTTTCCTTATAGTTGTATATGCGACCTGCTTCAACAGCTCGAGGACGAATTGCGCAAGTCCCCCGACAAACAAACACCCTCTGAGGGTATCGTCAAATCTTGGTTCCAACGCCACCAGTCTCTTTTACATGCGCCCGAAAATGATGCCAGTGCCATACTCTCTGCATTATTGCCAGAGAGAAGGACTGATAGGGTCTACAATATCCAAGCTCCAAGATTACAAAGTATTTTTGGCAAGGCCTTGATGCTAGGTGCCTCACGCGTGCTGGAACTAAGACGATGGACGGAGCCGGGCTCTGGCATAGATCTTGGCGACTGTGTTGAGAGCGCATTACGTCGAACTGTAAGCTGTCTTCCATGAGCTTTGCAATTGCTTCGGGGTGGTTTTGGAGACAAATCGGGGGGCTAACCGGTGATTTCTAGCCCAATTCCCGTGACGACAAAACTGATATTACCGTCGAGCAGATTGACAAGACTCTAGGTCACGTAGCAGCAGGCTGCAGATTTAGCTCACCTGCGGTCAGAGCCCTGCATCAAACTACTGATGTGCAGGATCCGAATGCGCTATTGGCCAGCATCTATACGCAGCTTAGTTCACGGGATGCGAAATGGTTCACTAGGTTGGTTCTGAAGAATTACCAACCCGTGACATTGGACTCACATGTAATTTTCCGCAACTACCATCCGCTATTACCCCAGATGATGAAAATCAGAGACGACCTCTCCAATGCGATTGCCTGTGTCCGGCATATCAACAATGAAGTTGATGCGCCAAGCACTATAGCAAGCTATCTGAAGCCACGCCTTGGAACAAAAGTTGGGAGGCAACCTTGGTTTAAAGGAAGAAGCATGAAAAATTGCTTTGATATGTTACAGGGCCGAGACGTCTCGTGCGAGCAGAAAATCGATGGGGAGTACTGCCAGATTCATATTGATCTGCGAAAGCCCCGTGACTGTATTCAAATCTTCTCCAAGAGTGGCAAAGACAGTACAGCGGATCGCACCAGTTTGCACAGGTCAGTAAAGCATAGCATGAAAATATCCCTCGTCATCAACTAATAAATAACTAGGGCTATTCGTGATTCACTAAGAATAGGGGGCCCAGAGTGCTCTTTGACAAAGGGCTGTATCTTGGAAGGGGAACTCGTGGTATATAGTACCAAGGCAAGCCACCCCTAGATTCCAAGTCCAACCAACATGCATTAACATACTATTAAATAGGAACATAAAATACTCCCGTTTCATAAGATTCGGAAGCATGTTTCTCGCTCAGGTTCATTCCTGGGCACGGCAAATGACTCACAGTATGTTACTATTCGTATAATCCTATGCTTATACTTACTTTTCACCAGGGCCCATGACCACGAACATTTAATGATTATATATTATGATGTGCTCCTAATTGACGACGAGTCTCTACTTGGCGTCAAAAACGGTGAACGATTTCGGCGCCTAAGGGAAATTATCACATGCCGAGAGGGTTACGCGGAGCTTGTACGTCGGACTACCATCAATGCGTCCCAACCCTCAGCTGTACAGACTCTTCGTGAGCTTTTTGCACAATGCATATCTTCTCGTGGTGAAGGCTTAGTGCTGAAACCGGACGAGCCATATTTCGACTTCAACCTAAGACCTAGACGCTATGGGTGTTGTGCTATCAAACTAAAAAAGGAATATATTCAAGGGTGGGGTGATGTTGGAGACTTTGCCGTTGTGGGTGCATCATACGACGCCGCAAAGGCTAGGGAGTATAGGATACCCAACATGAGGTGGACTCATTTCTTCATAGGGTGTTTGGACAACAAGCATCAAGCTCAAGCGGAAACCGAGATACCTCGCTTTCGAGTGACAAATATTGTTGAGCTTACTGGACCGGTGTTAACAGCATTCTGGGCCCAGCAAAGGCCAATATCAGTGCCCTACGAGGACAATGCCTCCATCGAGTTGGATTATAGCGGCAGCATTCTAGCAAAGAAACCAACGGTTGTCTTCCCATATCCCTTGGTTTTCGATATGCGGTGTTTCGGCTTCGACAGGGAACCAAACACCAACTTCTGGAGTATGCGATTTCCACAGGTTAGCAAGGTACACCATGATAGGTCGTACTTGGACACAATCTCTTTCTCTGAGCTGCAGGAGATAGCAGAAGCAGCAACGCATGCGCCAGAGGAAGAGGATAGCCAGGAAATGCGCCAGTGGGTGAAGGCACTCGAAAAAATGGATCGTGGAAAGTTCTCGGTCGATAACCCAAGTCAAGAAACCGCCTGTTCCGATGCTGCCCCTTCGTCTTTATCGTCAACATCATCCCAACGCACGTCTCGAAAAGGCGGGAATAATCCGTCTGCGCCTCCAAGGTCATCAGCCGTTGAAGCCACGGTGGCCTCCGGAGGTGCTGAATCTACGAGTTTGGCACAAAGTGTGACGAAAAATGGTAAACGTTTAGGCAGTCAGTGGTCAAGGCCAAGTCACAACGTAGAGCGGCATTGCATGCGCTCCGACATATCATCCGGGGGCACTTCGCAGGAGAATTCCACGACTAGGTCCCCTGCCCATACGCAGCAGCGGGAGCCCCTAAGCCAGTTAGACATGAATGTTCCCGAGAAACATCGCACTGGATCCCAGAATGTGCCGACTTTTTTACCAGTGCCGGCCATTTCAATACCCGATGATGATTCTGACGGCGAGAAGCCCATTTCCTCTTCGTCCATTGGTTATTATACGGCGTCAGAAATGGTTCCCTCATCGCCTAGTAGAGCCACTAAGAATCAACGGAAATCGGTGACGAATCGAAGCCAGAGAAGGGAGAACAAACAGGGTACCGCATGTTGTTCTCTCGTTGGGCATGAATGCTCTCTCGCTAGCTGCTCTATCTTATTGGCCCCTTGCATATCGAGTTATGCCTGGGTCACAGATGATTTGCTGAGCCGCCACGGCATCCTCGACCCCCTGCTCGACCCACGGGTCTGGAACAACACGGATCCGCGGACGAGCACGTGCGGAAGCGCGGGTAGCCTCGAGAGCGGGTCGACACCGCCCGCCGCTGGTACGAGGCGGCGGGTCTGCCTCGTAGAATCGAGACGAAAGGAGGCGACCGAGGCTTTCCTGCGCAAGATCAGGGACGCCGACCTCAAGACTAAAAATGGCAGGCGGGCGTGGGTCACCGTCTACGACTGGCGAGTCCTGGAGTCCATCACGGAACAGGAGCTGCGGGAAAAATCGTCATCGTCAAAGGGCAAAGACCCCTGGAGACAGTTTTATGTGGGCGTTGTTTAGGTTGCATGGGATAGACACGGATAGATCGGGAGGGTATGATAGAACCCCATTATAGGCGCATTTGCATTTAGAATACCGGGGCATACATAGCATGCATTATTCGGCGCTGGAAGTATCTTTGCATATGGGAATGGGAGGGCGGCGCTTATCGGTTTTGTACTTTTTGTGCTATTACTATTTTCACTTGGGTGGGATAATCAGAACAGCTGGGCTAGTTAGTAATCGACTAACCCAATACATCTTCATGATAACGGTTCGGATGCTCTAGAGATGTGTAATGCTTCGAGTCTTGAGGGCCACCATGCTTAAGATAATGGGCGGAATGCACGGTGGTACACGTACATAAAAGTTTTTCAACGTCAGATCACGGACTGCATACCTAACCCAGTCATTCTACTAATATATTATATGTTATATACGTTGTATGTTACCGAGAACTTCATCCATCGTTCCCGGCGTTATTACCATCTCTAATCATGTTCCCAGTTGTTGTTACACCCATAACGATTCATCAGCATCAGGCAAAGGTCTCAAACGTCTCGGCCGCCCGTGCCCGGTCTAATTTTTCTCTCTATAACTTGCCTAGGGCCAGGTTGCCGATCATCTCGCGGCCGGTGATGTAGGTGGTGCGCCAGAGGGTGGGGAGGTCGAGGGTGGAGGAGAGGCCGTCGGCGAAGCCGAAGAAGAGCATGGGGGGGATCCAGCCGCGGGCGTACTCGAGGGCGAAGCAGCCCTCGGGCATCTTGTACTGCTTGACGGTGCCGCGGCGCAGGTGGTGGACGGCGCCGGCGGGGAAGACCTCGGGCGCGTAGTCGCCGGGCGTGTAGGCCCACTGCTCGCCGGCCAGGATGTGGAAGTAGTCGTCGGCCGTGTGCCGGCCCGTGTGGCCCTCGGTGCCGACCGCCGTGCCGAAGATGATGAGGTACTCGGTCACGCCTGTGTTTCGGTCGCATTAGCTTGGCGGTCTGCTTGCGATCCAAGCTCTTGCGCCGGCGCCGGCGCCGGCGCCGGCCCGTCTTCCAGGAAGCGCCGGAAAGACGGCCGGTTGCGCGTGCCATGGAGGGCGGGCTCGCGGCTCGGGGATCAACTCACTGGCATGGATAAGGTACATGCCGCCCATGGCGCCGCCCGCGTTGTTGAACATCCACTCGCTAGGATCGTCGTGGCGGTGGGCGTTGACGTGGTGCGGGTGCCGCTCGCCGAGCTCGCTCACGATGTAGTTCACGATGGCGCCGGTGTCGTTGCCGTGGGCCTTGATACCGCGCTGCGCGAGGTCGTGCAGCTCGTCCATCTTGAAGATGTAGAAGCTCTCGAGGTTGCGCTCCACCAACATGACGATGGGCGCGAAGATGCCCAGGACGATGGCGATAGTGGTTAGGAGACGGGTCAGCCCGCCCGACTCGGATGTTTTCGGGGCCATTGCTGCGGCTGTGACTGGGAGGGTTGGACCTAAAGGAATGACTGGTAAGGTACGCCGAGTGAGAGGGGGAAAGGAAACAAAAAGGAACGAAACATGAGAATACTCAAGTAAATATAGGCAAGGTACCTGGTAAGCCAAAGAAGAATAATAATGGCGGTACCGTATTCGTACTCGCCGTCGCAGCGATTGTCCAATCAGACACAGGCGGTATAGACAATTAGGGTCCCTCCCTAGCTTCAGGGTCGACTGTGGGGGTTTCGGCAGACCAAGGAGCTAAGCAACGCCCCTTCTTACTGGACTGCGCTCTGATTGGCTGTACTACATAGACGAGCCGCACCATCGGCGAATAGAAGATCTCGAACACCGATCAATTAAGCTACCTAGCAAGGTTACATCATTCTACTTCGAGGGGAAAAGTCGGAAATAGTATTTAGGTAGGTACTTAGACTTATCTATCTTCGACGCTTCTGGCCTGACAAGATCGCATCCCGCCCGCAGCCCAACACAGGACAACCACCGTCGACAATGGCTCAGGCGCAAGCAGTGGCCATACCGGGCCAGCTCCTCGGCCCGTCGAGCAAGTACAGCGCCGGCCCGGGGACGCACATCCACGAGTCGAACCTCTACGCCTCGCTGCTGGGCGCCGTCAGCATCGCGCAGCCGGAGAAGACGCCCGGGCCCGCGAAGCGCATGCACCGCATCGCCGCGCTGAACACGCCCGCTGCCTCGTCCGTCACCAGCCAGCTGCCGACCATATCCGTGTCCCCGGCGGGCGGCAGCGCGGCCGAGGAGCAGCTCGACAAGCGCGAGGTGCTCCCCGAGGTCGGCAACGTCGTCCTGTGCCGCGTGACGCGCATTACGCCGCGCGAGGCCACGGTCGCCATCCTCGTCGTCGGTGACGCTGTGCTGACGGCTCAGTGGCAGGGCGTCGTGCGCGTGCAGGACGTGCGCGCCACCGAGAAGGACCGCGTCAAGATCTACGAGAGTTTCCGGCCGGGTGATATTGTGCGGGCACAGGTGGTGAGTTTTGACTTATTTTAAGGGATTGCTATGCAAATGATGGCTGGCTGACAAGTTCGTGTCCGTCGTAGATATCATTGGGCGACCAGGCCAACTACTACCTCTCGACTGCAAACAACGAGCTTGGCGTCATCATGGCCACGAGCGAGGCGGGCAACACCATGTTCCCGGTTAGCTGGAAGGAATACAAGGACCCTGAAACGGGCCTGAGCGAAAGTCGAAAGGTTGCCAAGCCCTTTTGAGCGGCGATCGGATCTGGCCCGGATTCGATATCTTACCACCGACACCGACGAGCCCCGGATGGGAATAAGAATACGAGGCTCCCTTCATCCTACAACAGCTAGGCGTTAGAAAAGGCCTCGCAGTCACGACAACACCCACTTAAACGGGCAGTGCCTCAAGATGATGCACAACAGCAGTTCGCTAGAACCGGGTAAAAGTTCCGGTTCCCTTTCCCTATGCCAATATGTCGACATAACGCACGTCCATTGACTCCGACACAATGGATCAATAAAGCTCGAGCTGCCAGCCTAGCCTACCGTAAATGCGCTATCGATCTACTACACGGTCGATAAGGTCGTAGAGAATTCTAATCCAATGGTTAAACGAGGTTCAACTGAGGGATCCTCGTATACCTGTTAACCATCAGCTATGAGCTGTGATAACCCAGGCAGTATTAGACGCGGGAGAGATATCCGACATGGGCAATAAAGCAGCAACTCCGTACTAGCTACACCTACTCTTACTACCCAAGATTACTACATGGTTCAGGGCCTGTGCTTGTGCAGTGCTGTGGGTATAAGCCACTGGACCAAGCCATTGCTAAGAGTGCCAGGCTTAGACTTAGAGAGAGAACACAACAAGATGTAGTAATCCACAACTTGAACTATCTAAAACTACTTATAGTTACAGGTGATATATACTCAATAGTCATGCCGGGTGATGAAACTTGACGTGAAACGGCTTAATTACCAGGAGAAAGTAAAGAAGGGAGCTGGCTTTCGCAAATGGCGTTTATTGAAAACGAGGCGCAGCAGAAATGGCATGTGCAAATCGTCCCCCCGCCACCAAAAATCCCTACCTAATCAATCCCCCGTCAGACCGACAACAGTCCACGTGCACAGTCGCCTTCTCAAGAATGCTGGACTCGGCAACAGCAACAACAACAGAACAACGAAATGAAAGGAAGAAGCATGATTGAGTGATTGATTGACCTCACGCATTACCAACATTGAAACCACAAAGTATCGAGGAGTATCGCTACTGGGCCAGAGGGGGGCACTTACACACGGTATAACTCACTGAACGACACTCCTCGCCCAATAGCTGCCGGTCGGTCGGCTTAAGCAGACGGCAGTAAACAAAACCGGGCACTCCGCACTCGGGCACCTACCTACAACTGTCCAGACTTCCTGTGTACGTTTTACGCCTGTCGAGCTCCGACGGCCGTAGCGCCACGTCGGCAAGGTCCACGAGGGTCGAGATCGACGTGACCTCGCCGACATTTTTTCTTGTTTTTCAAGTTTCTCGACCCGACGAAAACGCCCAATGTGCACGAGACGAGCGCCATGTCGACGACGACCATGACAATGGCGCTCCCGCCTACCACGACAGCTGCGACCGCAACGGCAGACGAGCCCTGCTGTCCCAACTGCGGCGTCTCCCTCGCGGGCTCGGGCTCGGGATCGGGACCGGACCCACACGCGGCCCTCGTGCAGGCCCAGCGGCAGATCGAGGACCTCGAGGCGCAGGTGCGCCTGCTGAACCAGAAGGCCACGGCGGCCGTGGACCGCTGGGCCGACTACGAGGACGAGCTCTCGCGCCTGCGCGCCGCCTCCATGAGCACCAACTCGACCACCACCACCACGACATCATCAACAACGAGAACCGACGGCGCGATCCGCCCCCACACACCCGAGCCGAGCGCCCCCGCGACGACCAGCGGCGCCAGCCCGCGCGGCTCGTTCCTCGGCGCCGCCGCCGCCGCCTCGCGGATAAGCCAGCTCCTGTCCCCGCGGAAGTCGGCGCTGGCCAACAGCAGTGCCACGGCAGCAGCAGCGGCACGCCAGCCGTCGCAGCGCGGGAGCCTGTCCTCGGTCTCCTCGCCGGCGCTCCCGCTCGACAGCAACGCCCGAGACCGCGCGGACAGCGGCACCGACCACAACGACAGCCGCAGCAGTAGTAGTAGCGGTGGTAGTGGTAGTGGTGGCACCGGGGGGACGGCGGAGCAGCTGGCGGCGGCCCTGGCGCGCGAGCGCCGCCTGCGCGCCGCGGCCGAGGAGCGGCTGGCGGCGACGGGCCGCGAGGTCGAGGACCTCAGCGCCTCGCTGTTCGAGCAGGCCAATGCCATGGTGGCCACGGAGCGCCGGGCGCGCGCCGCTCTCGAGACCCAGCTCGCCGAGCTCGGCCGCCGCGACGCCGAGCGCCGCGATCGCGTCGGGCGCCTCGAGGGCGCCGTCCGCCGGATCGAGCGCGCGCGCGGGATGCTGGCGGAACGGGAGCACGACGACGGGGACCACGAGGACCACGAGCATGGCCACGAGGGACGGGGCGGTGGGGCCACCGATGGTCCGATGGGGGATGATGGACGAGGCGATGAGGGCCGTGAGAGCGTGGGAGACGAGGGATGATCTGGTGCAAAAAGATTCGCGATGGAAAACTTGGATTTCCTCGAAGATGGACTAAGCGCCCCCTCGCGAGCGAAAGTAGCCGCCGCACCTCATCGCTCCCGATCAACGGTCTGCTCCCACCAGCCGAATCGTTCCTCGCTCCCATTATCCTTTGAGGCGAGAAGGCTAACCTACCCAACTAAACAACTACTTTACTTGGCCCTGATCACACACCCCGTACGTGCTGGCCGCCAAGTACGCAGAGCGTGCGGATCCCAGCCATCACGCAATCGTAAACACCAAGCCTCGCTTAGCCAGAGAAGAAAGGAAGGAAAGAAGAAGACGAGACGCAGGAGACCGGCGCAGAGACGATATGTCCCTCCCGCCCACTATGTCTTGTCCCATGACTATCCCATGAGCAACGCTCAATTCCAGCCTGCGTCTCGGGACCAGCATCATTAAGGCTTACCTTACCGCGCATACTCAATAGCCCTCACATGGCACCCGCACATCAACCCATCACCCACCCCACGAAGAAAAACCACTTCCGTCCGTACCCAGACGAGCTCAATCCGACGAATCCCAGCAAGGCCAAACCAGTCGAGTCTCGCTCTACGAAGCAAAAACCGTCCGCAAAAGAATTGTCTCAAACAACCAATGATGTGGAAAGAGGCCCAGTTCAGTTAGGACAAAAACCCAAAACATGAATTTACGAAGTCCACGATTATCATAAAACACGAGGAACTAATCATTCTAATAAATATAATGGAGCCATTGATAAACCAACTTTCGTAATTTCAAAAAACAAAAAAAGTGTTTGGTGATTGAATTTGTGATTTCGGAACCCGATACTGGCACTACCTTACCAACTCTAAGATGATATAGAATTCCTCATGAGACTTTGAAGCCTTACTTATAGTCCGCCCCCTGCCCCTGCACCCCCACAACTCTTAGTCCGATTATATATACAGTCCAATGATTTCCCCCGTCCGACAAGCAGTCCACATTACTCGTCCATCACAGACGCAAACTTGTCCATCATAGACTGGTTGATATCCTCGTACTGTATGCCGTAATTAGCAAAATCACTCACTAATCGATGGATGGAGTAGGGGCAAACGGGTCACGTACCTTTTTGCAGATGACCTCTTCGCCATCGTTGGGGTCCTCGAACTTCAGACTTCGAAGCTCGGCCTGCAGGTCGCTCGTGGCCTCGCGGACCTTAGCCCAGCTCTGGCCCTGCGCGATGGCCTTCTGCGCCTCGTCGTGGAAGCCCATCATGAGCTTCATCATCCACTCCGTCTTCCAGAGGGGGCAGAACTGGTCGTACTTCGAGTAGCCGTTCTGCTGCAGGAAATCCTCCTTGAGCAGCGTGGCAATGTCGAGGGTGATCTTGTCCGGGTCCGAGAGCGCCGACTTACCGACGAGCTGCACGACCTGGTCAAGCTCCTCGGAATCCGACAGGATCTGCTTGACACGCTCACGGAGCCGAGGGAACTCGGGGTATTCCTTCTCGTACCACTTGTCGAGGGTGTTGGTATATTTGGAGTATGAGAGCGAGGTGTTGATAGAAGGGAAATGCTTCCGTTGGGCTAGCTTTTTATCCAGACCCCAGAAGACCTGCACAATAGCCAGGGTGGAACTAGTGACGGGGTCCGAGAAATCACCACCAGGCGGGCTGACAGCACCAACAATACTGACGCTACCTTCACGCTCAGGGGAACCAAGACATTGGATCTTTCCGGCACGTTCGTAGAAACTGGCAAGCTTGGTACCCAAGTAGGCGGGGAAACCCTGGTCAGCAGGCATTTCACCCAGACGACCGGAAATTTCACGTAGAGCTTCGGCCCACCGCGACGAGGAATCGGCCATCATTGCTACGTTCATACCCTGGTCGCGAAAATATTCGGCCACGGTGATGCCCGTGTAGATAGAAGCTTCTCGAGCAGCGACGGGCATGTTAGAAGTATTGGCGATTAACGTTGTTCGCTTCATGATGGGTTCCCTGCGGCCCTCTACGTCGATAGAGAGCTCTGGGAAATCCTTCAGAACCTCGGCCATTTCGTTACCTCGCTCACCACCTGTAGAACATTTACTGTCAGCGATCCCCCTGATAGCTATAGCATGTGGGAAGTCCAAAGAGGCACATATTGTGTGTAAAGTAGGGAAAGAAGGGATAACTTTTAGTATTACTCACATCCGACGTAGACAATGACATCGCTGTTGGAGAACTTGGAGACGGACTGCGAAATGACAGTCTTTCCACAGCCGAAAGCGCCTGGAATCGCAACAGTACCGCCCTGTACACTGGGGAAGAGGGCATCCAAGACTCGTTGTCCGACTATGAAGGGGCTGCTGGCGGATAGTTTCTCGGTGGTGGGACGAGGGACACGGACGGGCCATACCTGCAGCATCCCGTACTCGGTCTTGGTGCCGTTGAATTCGACTTCGAGGATCTTCTCTTCCACGGTGTACTCCCCCTTGGGGGCGATCTTGGTGATGGTACCCCTCGCCCGGGGAGGCAGGAGAATCTTGTGGACTTTGATGAAGGAGTTCTCGAAGACGGTTCCCCATACGTCACCACCGGCAATGTGGTCGCCGACCTTCAGGGTCGGTGTGAATTCCCACTTCTTCTCGCGGTCGATGGCCGGGGCCGTGACGCCACGGGGAATGTAGATGCTCTGGATCTGTTTCTGGATTTTTTCGAGGGGCCGTTGAATACCGTCGTAGATATTATGCAATAAACCAGGACCGAGCTCGACGGATAGGGGCCTTCCAGTTCGTTGGACGGGGTCACCGACAGTTACACCGGCTGTTGACGCGTCAGTACGGTTCGCCGTGGGAATGGGAATATGCATAAACATACTAGTCTCCTCGTAGACCTGAATGGTAGCTTGGTCGGCGGTGATCCGAATGACTTCACCGATCAATTCTTCCCGACCGACTTTGACCTTGGTTCATGTTAGAATAATCAGGCAGCAGGGGTTGAGCGAGTCGAAGGAAGCACGTACAAGCTCGTACATAGCAACGCCGCTAAGGTTCTCGGCGACGACGACGGGTCTGCTCAAAGGGTCAGCTTTCTAAGCCTCGAGATGGTGGCTCAGATGGACGGCGAGATCCGTTCACGCACCCGGAGATGGAATAGACCTTGCCTGTGTGTCGAGGGTCAGCACACAGCACACGTCTCGTGTCACGGCAACAGGGCAGAGGCTTACCGGTATTCCCATCCTGATCGCCGTTGGCGGCTTTCGCGGACTGGCGAAGCTATCAGCAAAGATGTGGCCGTCGGCGGGGCAGGCGAGCAGAGCTGCCTCGCAGCGCGTAGAACACAGTCGGGGTGCAAAGCTTACCGGAGCCATCGTGGGAGCTGGCGTCGCTGTTTCGAGGTCCTCGGCAGCTTCAGGGATGGGTTCGGAAGAGATGGTACGGCGACGCGACGCTGCGGGAGGGGGGGCGGTGGGCGGCGGTGGTGTTGATGATGTCGGGGAGGTGGCCGAAGACGTAGTGGCAGCAGCTGTGGAAGCTGTCGATGACAGCACGGGGCTCGCAGCCAGAGACGACAGGGGTTGGCTGGCAGCAGCGTCCCCACCGCTGCCAGTGCTCGCAGCGACCACCACCAACGCCTCGCCCAGTAACCGCGCTGTGGCTTTAGCGTGCTCTGCCGCCGGGTCTGCGCGGCCGGGTGACGCAGATGCGGGTGTGGGTAGGCTGGAGGGCGGTGCGCTACCAGTGGTTGGGGTGCTGGGCCTGCTGTTGTTTCCAGCGCTGTTCTGTCGAATGAGATCCACTAGCGACGGCCGCGCCCTCAAGGTCGGTCGTGGGTGTAAGCCGAGCATCCACGACGAGTAAGTACTTATGGGTTGTACAGAGGCGCGCAGCGACAGCGGGAGAGCGTTGACCGGACACAATCGGTTTAGTTCATAACTAGATTCAGGCAATGCTTCGCACCGGTGCCGGGCTCGAACGAGAGGTATGCGCTGTTGACTTGCACGTTACTGGCCGGTGTGTTGCTGGGGTGAGGTGAGAGAAGGTTGGCCCGTCGCGGGGGAAACTCGGATGCGCAAGTAGTACTTGGAGATACATATGTAGATCGGGTAGGTGGCTGACTTGTACACCATCTCACCTTACCGCTTCTTCTGGAACGGATCCGATGCGCGATTGCCAAGCTGTACGGCACTTTATCCCTATAGATCAAAAGACGATGTCTATAGCACAGCCTCACCAATGCAACCAAACACATACCTCGGTTGGCCTTCATGTACTTGAAGTATACAGCGACTACTATTACAAAGGCAACCCATACCCGAGGTCAATACAAATACCGTATCTTCGTATCAGACAGACTCGGTAACATAAATCCCATTACCCCCGATGCTCGCACTTAACAGAGCACGGGAACGTAGATCCAGGTTACCACGCCTCCATCCCTACCTCAGATCATCATCATGCACAAGCCGTCTCCAACCACGCGCGCATCCCGGCATCACCCGCCAGGGCCGTCAACGTGTCAGCCAGCACCGAGCCGCCGCACTCCCGCCCCCCGGGGTGCGCCGTAGGGGTATCCCGGGCAGGCCCATCGCTCACCGGGCGGATGGCACCGGGCGGGACGCAGTTATCCTGGGCCCGGCCGCCCCGGAGCTTGCATATCTCGGCGGCCCTGCAATCGTCGTCGTCGCACGTGTCCGGTCGCCAGCCCCGCCGCTTCCTCTCGACGAACGCCGCGAAGGCGTCGGGGTCGTCCTCGAAGATGGCCGTCACCTCGTGCCAGAACGCCGGGCCCAGCTCCCGGGTTTCCTCTTCCGAGCTCTCATCGTCAGTCGCAAGGGGCGCGGGGGGCGGATTGGTGAGAGCGCTGTATGTTTCTTTGGCTGAGTAGTACTTGGTCCAGACTGGGCCGTCCGCGCCTTGGAAGGACGGGTCGCTCGTGTTGGCTATGTATGTCGTGATGTCCAAGACCCCGAAGGTGACCGGGTCCACGTCGTAGACGCGGAAGGCCGGGTGGCCCGACGTGGGCGTCAGGGACGGCCCGATGAAGGACATGGCGACCGCCTTGTCGGAGGTCCGTTGGCTGTAGTTCGAATACGAGATCTCGAACTCATCGACATGGGTATGGCCTAACGAGTCATGATGAGATGAGCAACGTCTTGATCTCTTCGGGTGGTGCCCACTAATTCAGGGACTGGCACGGGGAAATGAATCATACATACCAAAAAACATGGCGGTAATAGTGGCCTCGTATCGATTCACGATCTGGTCGAAATGGTTCGACGCCTCGTGGAACGCATCACGCCCCCCCAGGGCCATGTGTCCGATGATGTAAACCCTCTCTCCCGCCCTTTCCGCCGCGTCCAGCTCGCCGATCAACCAAGCGAGCTGTCCGCTCGGATCCCGCTCCATCGGCTCCTCGTACAGCCAGTAGTTGTGCACGTAATAGAGGTTGGTGCTGAGCGAGATGACGCGCAGGTTGCCCCCGGGATACTTGGTCGAGTACGCGCCGAACTCCCTCGTCGTGTCCGCGGCGCGGGCCCCGACCCATCTCGTCCACGAGGACGACAGGACGTCGTAGAGCCACTGCGTCGAGGCGCTCACCCCGAGCGGCGGGTACGAGTTCGCCGGCGACGCCTCGTGGTTCCCCGCGGTCCCGTAGACCCGCATCCCCGCGGCCGCCATGCGGTCGTAGGCGCCCGTCACGTCGAACGTGTTCTGCGCCGTGGTGGTGTTCCATACTGCGTGGTCCACGATGTCGCCGGTGAAGATGCTGAAGGCCGCGTCCGGCACGAGCGTCCGTATGGCATTATACATGCTCTGCTCCAGACTCAGCGGCGAGTCGCATGTGTGCTCGCCGTTTGGCCCGGCTGGGAGCAATGCATCGCCGGGCGCTGGTCCATCGGAGTAATGTCTACCGTAAAGTTAGAGTAAGCCGTAGACAGGGATCTCATAAATCTGCAGAGTTTCAAACAGATAGGTAGCAAAATGCAGTCATGATAAGCATGAACAACATGGCCCAGCGAGATGAAAACAAGCTCCTACGGTCTCTTACCTGCAACATATGAACTTGGTGCAGTTAGCATCGGCTCCTTCGGTATACCACGGATCAACGTGAATGTCCGAATAGTGAACGACGCGCAGCGGTGGCTGTCCGCTAGGTACAGGTCTCTCCCGTCGGGGCTTTGGCGACGGGAAGGTGACATTGTACGGTTCGACATCGGGAAAATCACACAGGCCAAAGAGCGCGACGCAAATGAGCCGCGACGTCTCTACATGAACCAAGGCATTAGAAACGGCCACTCATAGTGAAGACTCGGCTCGGTCCGGGGTCACGAGAGCGTATGGGCGGGAAACACGCGAGAAGCGAGGAGGTTTCCTAAAACGCCAAACGGTGACTCAACGGCCCTAGAATGCATACGTACTCGACCCGATCTTCAGACCCCGAAGGCTATGTGCAATAATAGGCCCCTCGAGAGCGATGGATCCCTCGCAGACGTCATCGTCCGCAATCTACACGACGCAGCGGTCGCAAATCAGCTCACGGGATCCAAGTAGAGGAGGCTGGGATAGGACGAGCCGAGCTGTCGATATGATAAGGGGGTAAGAGTTTCTGCGCACCTTCATCCGCTTACACCCGCCGGTCGCGACCCCGACGAAGAAGTCGTCGCCTCGCGCGGCGGCCACTTTGAGTTGGAGGAGCGTCGCCTAGATAGCACGAAAAACACGAGCACACGCATTTTTTTAGCCCAGGATCACAAACAACCCTGATCCGATCCGATCAGAAGAAAAAAAAAAGGGGGGGAGGAGGAAAACCAACCTCGCAGACCGCGCAGGAGGCGGGGCTCTGCGCGTCGAGACCAGGCCCGGGGCCAGAGAGAGGGACCTGCGCCCCGAGGCCGGCGGCGGCGGGATGCAACGACAGGCCTTCTTGTGCCCGTGCCCGTGCAGCGGCTGCCGCTGCCGCTGCGGTGAGGAGAGAACGTATGCGCATCGCGGGCAAGGTTTCGTCTCCTCTTCTTCACTCACTCTCACTCTATCTCTCTCCCCTTTTCTCCCCCCTGACGCGCCTGCTATGTGATAGCTGCAGTGTCACCGGACGGTATGCAGAAATGCGGCCCGCGGGTCCCTGTCCTGTCGAGTGGGTAGAACGACCGTTAAGATTTATGGGAAAGTCTCATGCATGAAAGATTGGACCCCCGGAACCGAAAAAAAAAAAAAAAAAGATAAAAACGTCGAATGGAACCGTGATGGGGAAACGAGACGCGACGGTAAAACCGTTTCTATCCCAGTGCCCGCCGCCGGTGCCGAGATCAAAAACCTCTCCACGAATCGCTTGTGGTGTCGATACGTGACGTACGCGGTTGCCTGTTAGCCTGTAAGCGTCACTACTTATTACTATGTGCACAACGTCACAGATGTAACTAGTTAATGTTATGTACCTCAGGTACCTGTATAATTAGAGAGGCCTGTGCTCCGGGGTAAACTTGGGTTACCTAAGCCGCTCCATGTACAACTGCGTAACCCGCGCTGTTCCCCTTTTTCTTTTTTTCGTTGTTGATATTCACGAATTGCCCTTCAAACAAACGGGCTTAGCCTTGATCTCCAGGAGCCCCGCTTGTGAGCTGCCGAAGGGGGCGACGGGATCTCCCAGTCAGTCCCACATGCATACCCCAAGTCCAACACGTTGCAAAGACCTAGAGGAGGTCCAACAGGGTACCTGAGAACATCGGGGTTCACTCCCCATCACTCTTTTCCTTGATGATAAGTAGTAAGACTTTATTCTCCTCATCGAGTGCTATTGATACCAGTGCCCGGCTACGTCAACCAGGCACCTGCGTATCTTTGGTATAACCAAGTTTATTCCCTCAACTTTCATTCCCAGCAAAAAAGGAGCTGGTGTAAATACAACACACCCAGTCCAGCTCTCACGATGACACCCTCACAGGCACACCGCCCGCACCCATTGCGACTCTACCTAAAATCCACGACCTCCCCCCCCTCCTCTCCTCCAGGGATCTATCTAGATACATAATTTTCCCCAGATAACTTCCGGAAGCAACGGGGGAGGGAGGGGTGTGTGTGTGTGTGTGTGTGGGCGACCCCATCACGTGTTGTGCATGCAATACACCCCTTCCCTCCTGCACGACATACATATGCGCATTTGTTCGATGGAAACCTGCTCAAGGGCGTCGAACCCCCCCTTCCCCTCTCCTCCAATACGCCGGTGAGCCCGCCCGCCCCTCAGATTTTCGGTACAAAGGTCAAATATCTCATATATATATATATCGTCGGGTAGGTACCTGACACTTTCCCCTCCCCCTGCCACCTGCGGTCATCAACTGATCGCCGTCGCCGTACCTCGTCTCGAAAAACCCCCCCGTGAGGCAAGGTATATGCTGGCCGACTTACGTAAGGAGGTGAAAAGTGTCATGCCATCCCGGCTTTGGGGGGCTATTCGGGTTACCGCTTTTTGATCCCTCGTTTCTGCTTCAGCACCGCATGCATTGCATCGTGATTGTAGTCCACCCCTCTCTCGTCCCGACTCACTCCCTCGTTCTCTCTCTCTTTCCCGCTCGCCGCATCATAGTAGTCTGGGCAACGGCCCGTAAACTTCGGTCTCCCAGTGCTGCATAATATGAGGAGTCTGTTGGGAGATGCTGAGGCGGTGGTGGCGAGACTCATCCAAGTCAAAAATAGATGAAGCAACAAGGCCAAAAGCCAACAGGGTCAGATTTTTTGGAGGATCCCGAGGTGCATGTGAGCTTTTCGGGAGAACAAGGCGATAGATAGTACGATAATATACACACAGCGGCAGCGGGGGGCCACGTCTGGCTGGCTGGCCTGCCCGTTTCAACCAAGGTATCAAACCCATGCCGCTAGTTATTGAGGGAATTGGGTTGCTTGCTTTTCCCCTGCCCGCTCGCTCCCTTCAGGGTCCCAAAACCGCGATTTTTAGTCCAAGAAAAAAAAGCCACCGTGATAATGCTGATAGAAAAAAAAAACCGATTTTTTTTTTCTTTTGGTGGCTTGAAAACATGCGAGACTCCCGATGCCCCCGAATGTATGCAATGCCCGTTCGTAAAAAAAATAATGCAAGAAAGGCTCGCCCCATTTCCGCTTCGCCACGCCTAAACTTTTTTGATAGGTGAGATATGAGGTTCAGATAGCGTCGTCAGTCGTAATCGCGTCCGTGGTGGCGTTTTCGTCTAACATATCCCAGTAGGCGAGGGAAAGCGAATGGTTATTTTCGTACAGAGAAACAAGAAAGAGAAAAAAAAGGGAACGCCGCCCGTTCAGACCCCCTTGCTTTTATTCCTTCTCAAGTAGTGGCTTCAGCACCTCGAGCGCCTTCTTTGACTGTTCATTGGATAAGATCACAGCACCTGCACGCGCGGTGGAGAGGTAAGATAACTCGGAACCAACGCCCGCCCCAATCATGAGCATTTCGTCAACGAGCCTGCCGGCCACCCCCGAGACGATGCCCGAGGCCTCGAGGGGGAGAGTGGTGAGATCAAGGAATATGGGTACAAGGTCGCCTTCCACGTCGCCAACTAGAGAGTCACCGAAGACGTTCAGGAGGGTCTTGTCTAATAACAAAGAGGGGGCATCCTCTAACGCCAACGTGATGGATAAAAATCTAGGCTGGCTGGCCAGGACGGCAATGAGGCTGGTGTACAGCTTCGTATCCATGTCATCGAGCCAGCTAGTTCTGTGTCCATTGCCTAAATGGGGTCGCCGATTACTTATATCGATCAACTCGGATACATCCCGGCCGGAGCACTGGACAAGACTGAGGTTGTCACATATGTAAGGGACCACATTTCGCTTCTTGAGCAAGTCGAAGGTCCTCTTTTGCAATTCTGCGACGCTGGACGGCGGTGGCGTCGAAGGTGGTTCGCTGCCTTGGCTTCTTGCGCGGCCATGCGACATAACGCCTGGCGACACATACGACGATTCATCGTCGAGGCATTCAAACCCCCGAGCCAACAGAGCCTGTACGACGACATCCTTCCTTTTCCGGGGCACTAGAATGAAGTCGGAGTAGTATGTCGTGATGAAAAGAATCGGGATACCAGCCAGTGCAAGGGGGGACGTCAGCTCCATGACACGGTTGCCTGCATCCATCCCTGCATTGATGACTGAGAGCACCAGATAGGCCTCTTTGGAAATAGTGACTCGTTTGGCAACATCGCGGGGTAGGCGGTTGACCACAGGCTCAAAGGCAGTCTTGACCCAATTGGTGTGACACACGACTGAGCATTCGATAGGCGTTATGCTAATATTGAGGAACACATGCCTCGTGTCCACGCCAGGGTCGCCGCCGCCATTGGTAAGACAGACGTCGGCAGCGCCTTGAGGGAGAAGGACCTGCAAGATAGGCTGCAAGAAAGTTGAGTATAAGTCTAGAGGAATGTGTATCAAGCTGAAGTTCCCCTCCTAAAGACGTAATCGTAAGCATCCGAGCGTCCAGATCTTATCATGGGATATTGTGCATGCAAGGCCCAGCCGGCTGCGCGCTGCCTGCATGCCGGCCGACCATACAATGGAATGCTTGGGTGCGAAGCGACCAGAGACATTCCCCGCTGTGACAGACTTCGCCACTAAACAAGCAACCCGCACAGATTGTCTCGGAAAGATTAGACGCGGCAGAGCTGGAAGCTCTCATGTGGGAATTGTCTCACCAGAAATGATATTTGGGCATTCATCGTATCCGTGTTGAGTGGGCGTGGCCGCGCACCTCAATCGGTGCCAAGCACCAGGGACCGGACCCCGAATGTCGGAAGCGCCCCTTAAAAGCACGGACGGGGGTTACCCTATTAGAACGCCGACGTGGGTGATGATTGGTGAAGACCGATGGGATCGACTGGCGTGCAACGGCCAGAACAAGGCGTGCCGCTTCGCGAGATTGTTGCCTTGTTATATGGAAATCGCGACGCGGAATTCGCAACTCCAAATCCCATCCCCCGTCGGTGTTGTTGAGGAGAGCAGCCGGGGCAGGGGTAGGGTCGGCCGGGGGCGAGACCGGCGCCGGCGTGGTTGCGTGGTTGCGTGGTTGCGTGCAAAGACAAATGAGTCAACAGATATGGCTGGCGCCGCAGATAGGGCTGTTCATCGGAGCTCGTGTGGACACGGTGGGAGGGTTTTAGTCCAGGATAGCTACGAACTATGTAGGATAGCAGTGTGTCCGCGAAGCAAGGGGACTACTCGCGGGGCAGCAGGAGAGGGTCGGCGACGGCTCTCGGGGCTAAGCACGCGGTGGATCAGTGGAGGGATAAGTCGAACGCTAGAGGCAGGAATAAGGTTAAGATGGCAACGGAGGCTCCTCACGACAAAGTTTGCCGAGTCAGGACGAGATAACGCAGCATGGCTGGCACCACTTGGACGGGCAACGGTGGAGTTGAGATAGATCGGCACTGTCGCACCGTGCCATCAAGATGCGGCCGTGGTGTCGTGGGTGCTCGTCCTGTCGAGTGCGGCTGCAATGGTGCTGCGCCTGCAGCGAGCCCAAAGCAGATCTCGAGGACGATGTCGGATGTAAGTGGCTGGAGGGGGTTGCGAGATCGACCGGTCAAGCCGGAGGGGCACCGAAGCTTTAAGTATTGGTGTATTCGGGGTGTGTATGATGGATGCTCATGTGCAATGTAGTGAGGCGGGTATGTGTGATATGTATGTGTGATGTATGATCTGGATGCTGGACGCTGGACTCTGGACATGCGTGCTTGCTTTTGAGCTCCCCCTCCTCTCCTCTCCTCTCCCCAGCGGCGGGGATGAAAGAGGGGTGCTTCGTCGTCGAGAGGGCAGAAAGCCCATCGCCGTCGTCATCGCAGCCCGGGTCAATCGCGCAGGCTAGTCGTAGCATGCTGCTAGCACTCTGCATCGTGAAGCTGGGCACTATCTAGGCCCGCCCACGTCTTCCCTGATCCTGAAAAGGGTATCCCGCAGGGGTGCACGTAAGGGGCCAAAGCAAGGGGTGGCCGTCTCGTACGTGCTCTATGGTGCATCTCCATGGTACATCTCCATGGTACATCTCTATGGTGCATATGGCGGTACTTGTACGCACGTAGGGGAGAGTTGCACCGGTCCGTGGCAGCGGCCACAAGCTAGCTCGTTTTCGACCTGTCTTGCAGCCACCGCGACGCAAGCTACGTATGTATAGCACGGCGCAGACGGTTTTGCTTGTCGACCAGAACCCGGCGATGCCACGAGAACGAGGGGACGCCGTATGCTCGTTAGCTTGGGTAGAACAACCAGACCAGGTGGAGCTGCCAGCGCCCGTGTTTCCACGTTCCGGGCGTGGGGGTTGAGTAATCCCAGCCGTGCCTTGCTACCTACTAAGTCTAGTCCCGGTAGGTTTGGGGTATCTTGCTGCTGTTGCTGCTGCTGCTGCTGCTGCTGCTGCTACGTGCGTACTGCACCGAACACATCGTCGAGCACAGGGGCCTGCTACGGGCTGCATGGTTCTGTCTGCGCCGAGAGGGGGGTTGGAGCGGCCCTGTATGCAGCTAAGCTACCTGCCTCAGCGCCTGCGTGCTACGTCAAGTACCAACCTACCCACTCCAGACTCGTATCTAATACCTACTGGGAGAGAGGCATGGAGTAAACAAGCACCTAACGAGCGTCTAAGGTTGTTATCAGCCCCGCCATTGCCCGCTCCTTTTGCGCCGCCTCTACACCGGCCGCATCTTGGTCACCTAAGGACGCATCTAGCTTAGACTTGGTTCTTACCTAGCAGATAGGCTAGCCAAGCCTACGCCTGGGCGCATCGCAGGTGGCAGCCGAGGCACAGGCTAGCATTTCTCGCCAGAAAGTGCCCGGCAGCGTACAGGACGGTCTGGAGCTGACCGGCAGACGACAGCTGAATATCGGGGTGTTATGACGACATGTGGCGCATTGGTGCTCGTGAATGAGCTGCTCGGCCCCCCTCTGCTCGACCAGACACCGCCGGATAACAAATCACGGAATGCCACAACCGAATTCATGTAACCGTCCCGCCGGCACTGCTGAGACTTTGGGGGGGGGGGGGGGGGGAGGGTTCGCCATCTCACGATGCTCCACTTAGCCGTGTTCGTGGAGGAGCCCCCCGCCGGCGTCTATTCGGCAGGTCATACGGACGGCACGCTTCCCTGGCTACATAGTGGGTAGCAGGCATCTGCTTTAATGAGCTAATGGTCTTATATGTCGGCGCTTTACCGAGTCCCCGCTGCAGGGGCTGGTGTTCAGGGTATCATGATGGCGCGGGATGAGGTGCCTATCGTTGGTCCCTGACCTTGCATCCATCGTGAGGGCCAGACAACACAACTCGGGTTACTAGAGATGTCGTCACAGACATGGCTTATCGCGCCCTTGGCAGATCACCGTGCGGGCCTTTGGCTATATCGACGAGGGGTACTTTACCGTACCGATCCGGATTTTGGTCGATGAGCCGCGGCAAGAAGCCGTGCCTTAGCAGCACCTGCGATGCCCTCGATACCGACGGCACGGGCTTCCTTCACGGCCAAGTAGCTAGAAAAGGCGGAGAGACGTTCGATACATACCGCCACCCCAAACAAGCACGTACCAATTGTTTGGTTCGGGCACCTTGGCCAGTAATATCTCTGCCCCTACTGCAGGTTCATGCACGGGGTCAAATGATCACGCTCGTACTATTTTCTGCGGGGGACACTTTATATGGCTTCAGAGGCTCGATAGAGACCAATCATTGATATTTTATGCTGTCTTGATGAGACCAGGTGGCGTGTAGCCCCGTTAGGCTAGTCGCCAAGTCGCAAACAACATCAAGCGACGCAAGCTTCTTGTTTCGACCATCGACCTTCATCGTGACTCGATCGGTGCTTAGATCGTTCCGTCTAATGAGCAAATACCGGCAGGCTTGTTGCCGTACTATCAGGGCCTTGGCTTTTTCACGCCAACAACAACAAGGTTCCTTGGACTTTGGCGGTAATCGAACACCGCCTCAACCCAGCAGTCCTGTACTAAGTCGGAGTGCTGCCGTAGGAAGAGCCACCTGTCCGTGACGATCAGGGACTCAACGACGGTGGCGCTGAACGCCATCAACGTCCATATAGCGCTGAGCTCCCTCTTGCGAGGCCCATACTCGCGTTCATATCTCGAGATCTCTTCATCGGTGATATCGCTCATTCTTTCCTTGATTATGTCCCGTTGCTCATGATAATCAGACGATGTGGTTAGTTTGGTGATCGCACCCCTAACGTAGGCGTACAACGACTTATAGCAGGACTTGCCGAGTGAGCCAAGAATTACAGGGTTGGTGCTCACGTTGAACGGACTTTGAGCCGAGCCACTTGTTATGTCCTCTGCCTGGGTGCCGTCGTGGTAGACTTTTGATATGACACCCCGGTCGAGAAATATCTTCTGCAGCACGGCACGGAAGAAGTGCCGAGTGAAGAAGCCATCACTCTCGGCCTCTGTCCAGTTGTGTGGGGCTTGACATGCCATCATCCGGGCAGTAATGTTTAGACGGATGCCATTATCTCTATACGTACACAAGCGCTCACTCAGTGGAAAGCCATGAGGGTCATGTCGGGCTGACTCCCTTATAACACGGCCATTGAGTGCTTGTAGGCTTGGCCGCATATAGGGATGCTTGTACGTCGGCGGGCCGAGCTTCTCGGTCAATAAATTGTAGCAACAGCCCACAATTGCGACAGCCTGGACGGCAGGGTTCAGGATCAGCGAGCGAATCCCGTGGTGTGATAGATTTCCGCATGAGTGGATCGATATCGCCATTAATCTCAGATCAGCTTCAGCTTGCGGTGCAGCCGGCTCCAGGTGAGTGTCTTCTAACTGATCAATAACATCTTTAAGGTCGCCAGACTCCAAGCGCCCCTCAACGTAGCGTACAAAACCTTTGCCTTCCTCCGGAGTGTAGATGGCGTCGAGTCCGGTCCGTGGTCTGAGATCAACCGCGTAATCTTCGGACGTTTTTATGGCTTGGTTGGCTCGCTTCAATACTCGCTCATCCCGTTGGTCCTCGGGAATCATACTGTCGAGCTGTTGCATCCAAAGTTTCTTGTTTCTCATTATTTTAGGCTTTTCCGCAACGCGCGCTATTACGTCGAGCGCCTTAGCACCGGAGATATTATGCTCTCTCCCTTCAACAGCGATAATTTGCTTGTTGTAAGGGGCGCTCGCTAGCGCTCTGCCGAGGTAGTTCTGCCCACTACCAAAATCGACGAAGTGTGTGATATCGCTTTCAAACTCGGCTTTTATATCACTAGCCAGCTGATCCACGTAGTTTGCAAAGTTTCGTACTTCGTGTACCTTCTTTGGCTTCATTCCCACTGACATTTGCCAGGTCAACTTTGGAAGCTTGTCTTCTCTTTCGGAGAATTCTCGGCCCAGAGAGAATCTTCTGATGTCCTTTATGTATTGCGCCAGGCTCTCTGGTGGCCGTGGGTGCGGAAGCGAGTCGATATCCTCTCTCATGAGGATGTCCAAAAGCCTCATGGGATCGCACTGTAGGAGCCATGGCTGCCACTGGTCGGGCACAACAGCGCTGAAGAGTCCAGGCTCGCTAGTGAAGAAGTCTAAAACGTGCACGCCGCCGCAAAGAATCTGGAATATGTCCGAAGAAGTTACGAACTGCAAAAGATTGTCGACGTACTCTTCTGGGGTGGCCCAGCAGTCAGGGTAAGGCAGGGGTTTAGACGGAATCATTTTCGTCCACCTTTTTTTTGTTAACCTTGGTGTTGCCAATATCGTATTACGGATCTGAGACCAGATCAGCACATCATGTTGTCGATCTAAAATGCAAGGGTTAGAAAGAAAAAAACTCTGAGTATGAGAAAGCTTCAGATTGAAAGTTGCTGGTACTCACCTAATATCCGAATTTACATGACCCAAGCAGAAACAGGCTCGCGGCTGGTAGCAACTGTCAGACTCGGCTGGCAGATCTGGCAGTAGTTACTTACCACTTAAGGTACCCTTAACCCAGGTAGGTACTCAGCCACACGTCATCGCAGCGGGATCCAACCGCGACAGGCAACCTCCGAAGTAAGTACGGAGTACCTGAGCTGAGGTACTTGGTCTCGCATTGCACACCACACTCACTTGACAGCGCCTCCTGGGGATCAACGAAATCGCCCAGAAATACACATGCGAGCACAAATGTAGCCATCACGGCATCGATAAACCGCGCAGAGCTCCCAGTCGGCAGGATAATGTCCTCAAACGAGGAGGATCCCTTCCTCCAGGTCCAACAGTACGCAGACGCCCTCCCCAGCCGCGCAGCCCGTCTCGTCTGACCGCATATGCCCACCGCCCACACAGAGATGTCCTTGCCCAGATGCAGAGCGCCCGCCCGCTCTTCGCCTCGTACCTGCGCATCCGCAGCCTCAGCGCGACGCCCGCGCAGTCCCCCGAGGTCGCCTCGGCGCGCGCCGACCTCGAGTCCGCGCTCTCGACCCTCGCCGAGGACCTCGCTGACCTCGTCGAGTCCGTGCGCGCCGTCGAGGCGGACCCCTCGCACTACGGCCTCTCGGCGCACGAGCTCTCGCGGCGGCGGAAGCTGGTCGACGAGGTCGGGGGCGAGATCGAGGACATGCGCGAGGAGCTGGCGCGCCAGACCGCCACGCTCGCCTCCGCCTCCGCCGGCCCTTCGGGGTCGAGGGCGGCAGCCGCGGCCCGGGCGGCGGCGGGGGACGACCTGCCGCCGCCCAGCGCCTTCGCCCTTGACGACGCCGGCTCCGCCCGGGGCGACGACGACGACAACTACGCCGAGTTCGAGCACCGCCAGCAGCTGCTGATGATGCGCGAGCAGGACGAGCAGCTGGACGGCGTCTTCACCACCGTCGGCAACCTGCGGCGCCAGGCCGACGACATGGGGCGCGAGCTCGAGGAGCAGCACGAGATGTTGGAGCACGTGGATACCCTGGCGGACCGCGTCGGCGGGAGGCTACAGACGGGCATGCAGAAACTAGGCTATGTCATGCGGCGGAACGAGGACCGGTACAGCAGTTGCTGTATCGCCACCCTCATCACAGTTTTAATCATATTGTTGGTCTTGCTGCTTGTATTATAGATACGACAGGCTTTATTTTGCGGTCCAAGCAAACAATGGCGCGAAGGGTGGTTTACCGGTAGTTGTTCTAATTGCGCTACAATGTATGTAATGAGCTATTGTCCCACAGGCTAGTAATCATGTTGGGGGGTATATTCTTCTTCGCCCCAAATACCATTTATCGAGAGCACTTCGGACGCCGTTTATATGCTATTTGACCTTAACGCCAGTTCGTGGAACCATGTTGTTTTTCAGACCGTTATTTTATACCTTCAAGTGGGCGTCTCTCGTGAACTCACCAGAACAACTATAGTTCTAATCCGATATTCCGTTTCAGGATCTGTGCTAGTACAGACAGACCCGAAGTACCCGGTGTCTTGGCTTGTACTTTGTTGGGGAAATCAACCAACGCCGAGCGAAGGGCAGCAATCGCAGCGCTTCCATAAAAGTATATGAAGCGCTCTTCATATATCTCGATCATACCCCTCAGAACCACGCACTGCGTATTGGAGATTTCGTTTGGTGGCGTATTGACAATCCTGGCCAGGCTCGTCCAATACTTTGAAGGTGGCCAGGGGTTTGTGTTCGGAGACTTGGAGAAGTCTCGCAGGGAAATGGCGGCATACCCTACAGCCAGACCCTTCATTTTATCTATGTGTTGCTGTTCTGGTGCCCATACGGCCCCATCTCTTCCCCAACCGAGTCGTTTGCGACCCTGCTCCGTGCTCTCGCTCCCACGATAACCAAACAGGACGGGACAGGCTGCTCGGTATTTAGCCATCAGTATATCCACAAGGGTTTTGCCCCGCCACAGATAGTTCTTGTTGGAGAATATCTGGGCAACAATCACGCCGAGAGGGTCCGCTGCCTTTGGCTGAGCACCACACTCATTGATGAATTGGTTGATGATGCTTTTGGCGAAGATATTGAGGAGATAGAGGAAGAGTGACGGCAGTTGCGGTTCGTTGCGCAAGGCTCCCTCCATCGGCTCTCGTTGATCCGTGACATATTGAGAGGGGTCAACCATGGTACTCGGAACGCTACCGCTGAGAGATTCTTGCAGCAGTGCTTGAATGGTTGCCATCTTGGCGTTTGGTTAGCTGAGATAGCACGTATCAGATTGTCGCGACTGACCTGTTTCTTGTTGCCGCCCTTTTCGGTAACAATTTGGCCAAGGCTCTTCCTCAATTCCCGTCTCATGTCTCCCATTCGAGCCTTAAGCAGTGGCAAAGACTTGGCTTGCTCGGCTAAAGAAGCACGTAACTTCTTCAAGTTCTGATGTATTACGACGTATTGATCGACTGCCGCGTTTGGCGCGAACGAGCTTGCGGAGGTGGCTTTTTGCAAAAGCGAGGGCTGAGAAGCTGGGACCATTACAGAAGGAGTAGCAATGGACATAGGTAGGGGCTTGTTCTGTTCGCCCTGCTGACCTAGTCGAGGCAACTCTGCCGGCGCAGGCTGAGCAACCGCAGTCCCTTTCGCTGGCAGCGTTGGGGCAGCGGTTCGTTGTTCGTGAGTGGCAGCTGGCAATGCTGCGCCCCTGGGTATTATTGGGTCTTGTTTCTTTTCCGAGTCAGCAGCTGTTGTCGGGTTGAGAAGCCCGGCGCCGTTCAATTGAAGCCTGGAGATGGAGCCAGAGGGGGCAGAGGGGGCTACAACGGGCTCCTCAGGCGGGAGTTCCGGCACAGTCTTCAACTTCAGCGCGCGGAGGCGTTCTTCTTCGGCACGCAGTCTCTCCTCATTGCGAATGCGCTCCTCCTCTCTTCGCTGCTGCTGTTTGATGCTGTCCTCCTGCTCTTGTAGGCGGCGGCACTCCTCTTTCAAGGCGTGGTCCTTGAACACTCGGATAGCATCGTGGCGGACACGCTCGTGCTCGACTTGTGCGGCAGCAAGGGCGTCCTGGTGGCTTAGCTCGGTGTGCCTGTTCTCGGCAAGGAACTCGGACATGCGGGAGTGCGATGGACTGCTCCATTGCCGGGACCGACGCGCCGCCGGGGACGAGCCAGTCATCGCGTCTGAAGGTAGCAAGGGCTATAATAATTGCATAGTATGGGACGCCGAGGAAGAGACCAGCATGACAACAGGGGGCTGTTCTTGAATAGCCCCAACGTACGGAGTAGGTGGTGGTGGTCGGATTGCTATGGTCGCGGTCACGGTCGGCGTCGTCAGCCAGATAGATGATAGATGTAGGCGCGCAGGTTACCAGCAGGACGGAACAAGGCTGCAGGAAACAAGGGTGCCAGTAGGTACTTTATAACGGAGTACCTAGGTACTGGTCTAGGTAAAAACATCAGCCATGATTGGTCGGGTGTGTTGAATGAAACTGTACAAGGTACCTAAGTAGGTACGGTAGGGGTCTTTAGGGGGGTCTATCTAGGGGCCTAAGGCGGTGTGTGGTGCTGTGGTCCGCACTGTAGCCTCCAGGCACTTGATTTTCAAGAGGTACATACCACCAGTACGAAGTACGTTACACGTTACATGTATAAGTACTTAAACAACCCACGTTGTTTACTCAACTGGCCGCTTTCACCTCAGGACCAATCTCTTTGTTCATTAGTCTAACCAAGCGCAAGTATACCTACTCCCAGCCTGAGAATATCAAGCACAAATTACCAACCGTGATTCTACACATAAATGTCGCCGTGATGTCCCCTTTTCCCCCTTTCCCATTTTCTTTTTCCACATCCCCTGCGATCCCAAAACCTGATACAATCAAGTTGCCGGATACCTTATATCAAACAACAGGACTTGGTTATCCTCTTTCCATACCAAACCAGTCGTAATGGCTGGTTCTCAGGCACTGCCGTTTGATATTCTTGTCTCATTTACCCGTTACCTCCGCCCACGAGACTTGTTGAATCTCGCGGCAACAACTCAGGCCCTTCACAAGGCTTTGGCACTTGAAGCTCTCAAGGCAGCTCTCACTCAACGGCCACTTGAACAAATCCCCAAACCTATTCGTTACGCCATTAAACATGGACATGTCGAGCGCCTCTCTGCAGCATTGGATCTTCTTGATGATATCTATCCCCAGGGATGGCCATGGAGAGTACTGTACTCAAACGGCGTGAGTCGCATCCTGAATTTGGCTGCAGATTGTAACTTCGTGAGCCTACAGTACTTGGCTAAGAGATTCCCCCTGTGGCCTGAGTCAAGACCGGAACACGTACCAGATTCGGTGATGGAACACGGCTTTTACGCAACTCATATAACTCCTGAAAAGGACTACGACCCAACTGTTGCTAACCGACAGAACCGGAAGTTGATTCAGACCGCTATGAGCGCTAGAAAACGCGACTGTGTATCTTTCCTACTGAAGAGCCACGAACCGCCTCTATTTCCAGGCGGGTTCACCTTGGACTGGCATCCCGGGTACTACAGCTCGTCCGATATGTTCGAGTTTATACTTGATGATTGTGGTGCCATTCTGGCTCCGGATGCGCTTAACAATGTTGCTTGTATGCCGGACGTCGATCCTCGCGTCTTTGATATTCTCATCCGGAAGGGTTGGGAAATTGATGCACCACGAGAAGACCACCGAGACGGACCACTCGGACCCGCACTTACTCCGTTGCACGACGCCTGTGAATGCTTGGAACCAGCCAACGTCGAAACTCTCCTGCGCTTAGGCGCAAATCCAAACGGGACTGCTGACACATGTTGGATTAGGAAACTCCCAATAGTTCACTGGCAATATCTCACCCCGAGCCCCATGTTAACTCTCTTGTTCTCCAATATTTGGGCCTATATGTTGCGAGAAAATATCTGTCGGCAATTCCTCCAGTGCTTCCAAGCATTAATACGGTACGGCGCCTCAACATCAATACCTGCAGGCAGCATTTTCGACCTCATCCTCCTAAGACTATGGGGGGATATGGGCTGGCGAGTATTGCGGCTACCGAATTTCACGCTTCCAGACTGTCCAGATGAGCCTGAGGACCAGTATGAAGATGTTCAGTCGTTGCTGCTGGCTCTCGAAGGTACTGATATATCCCATTGGGCTGACATTTTCGAGGCAGTTGCCGATGAAAACCCTATGTGGCGTAAAAAGCCTGATCAAACTGGGAACCAGGAGTACTTCATTCAAATCTTGCGAGAGTATCAAGAAACATTCCGAGATCTTCCGGGGCCAGATCAGATACGTGGGCCGAGCACATTTGCCATGCCACCTAGATTTGGTGCCTAGGATCATGAAACTAACCAGGGAGCAATTATAAAATAAGGTGCTATGTGCTGCACTTGATAATTTGCGAACATGGATAAGTCTAGGATAGTAATATACTTAGTCATAATATTGTTTTTGTTACTTGCTCTGTTTGTGTAAAAAAGCCTACGTGTACAATAATCTTTTGCAAAGATAGTATCTCGTAAGACGCCCCTGGATGTGTTTAACACTTAGGAGGGCACCCCCCTCGATGTTGCATTCCCGCTTCCTCAGCTTCTTTATGCGTGACCAAAAGATATAGGTTTGCTGCTCACGTATGCTCGTCGCAAGTAGGCCGAATTGACATACCGGGCAAGACGTGGGAATACAACGTTTATTATACGATCCCAGTTTTAGATCCTTCTCGCCTAAGATACCGTGCATCATACCTAGGAGGACCCTCAAGGCAAGCACAAAAAAGGGGCCCGGCCTCTGCTTCAACAGCTAACAAAGGACTTTCTCCTGGAGTCGGGGATCCAGGCTCCAGATGCCTGTATATTGGAGCCGGCCCCCGCATCAATATTCATCAATACAACTCATCTATCTGATATTGGTAATACTTCCGTATGGTGATGAATTCATTAGAGAGCTTCGTAAGTGCTCCCTTTAGCCGGTGGGGCCGATTCGTGATGGGGCCGTGAAGTAACATTTTCACTTCCGTCTGCCGTGACATTCCCACGTCCTCCCTCCCCACTTAGTCCCGCCGCTGTCTGTCTGTTGCTCCGCTAGATTTCTAATAAATACATAGTATATAGCTCTAACTGACCGCTCTAGGGCAAATCTACCTTCCTGGGCATGTGGAATATCTAGCCACGTTCAAACATAATATCGAGATGGCTCCTCTCACGAAACGGGTCTGTCTTGCTCTTCTTTCTGCCATAGTCTGGTCAACTGCCGTGGTAGGGCTACCAACCACGGCGGCCGAGACATGGGATGAGCTCGCAACGGTTCCCAGTGGCACAATACGTGAACACACCACCGTTACTCTCTCCTTATCAGAGATTGTCGTCGTGGGCGGCGTCGTGGGTCCCAACACCACCGATCAGATTCAGATCTACAACATTCCCAACAATACATGGAGTAAGGGCCCGCCCATGCCCAAGGCGCTTAATCACCCCAACGCCGCCGTCGTCGACGGCAAGTTGTATGTGCTCGGGGGCTTTGCAGATGCCCAAGACGTACCCTGGCGGGCCATCAGCTTCGCAGCCGTGTGGGACCCCAAGCACGGTAACACTTGGATACCCCTTCCGACATTACCAGCTGCGGAAGCCAAGGGCGCGTCGGCCGTGGGCACCTACAATGGCACAATATATATCGCCGGTGGCAAAGCCGGTTCGGCTCAGAAGTCGATGACCGGTGTAGCAGCCTTCAATACCGCCACCCTTCAGTGGGTGACATTGCCGGAGGCAGCCCGGGCGATCCCCGGCCCCCGAGACCACGTGGGCGGGGCCGTCATAGGGCACAAGATGTACGTCGTTGGCGGGAGGGATACGGACATCGGAAATGTATACGGAACAACGTTCGAGCTGGACCTGGAGAACCTCGATAAGGGGTGGGTGACCAAAGCGACGATGAACGCACCCCGGGGCGGGCTAGCCACAGCGGCTCTAGACGGGAAGATTTACACCTTCGGAGGCGAAGGAGATAAGTCAAACAGCAAAGGGGTATTTGTTCAGGTCGAGGTATACGACACGGGAGCAGACACGTGGACAGTCTTGCAGCCGATGAAGAACCCGAGACATGGAACGGCTGCTGTTGCGGTAGCTGGTAGGATTTACCTCCCAGGAGGCGGGACGTCGAGTTCGTATGCAGGGTTGGGAGGTGGGGATACAGGCTACTTCGATCGCTTCTCGCCGTGAGGGATGAAGTCACAGCGTACTCGGAAGCCTAAACTTGGTCCACACCCCTCGAGATCCGTTTTCCACAGGATGATCTATTTTGAATATGAAATCCAATTCACTGATGCTTGAGATTATTATAGGGGCGCTGAGATTCGTCGTGATCATGGAATTACGGGTTAACCCAGGGGAGTCGGAGATTACAGAACGGGTCATAGCCCTGAGTATATAAACAACAAAACAGACTCCGCTAGCACAGATATAACTTAGACCTTGTGTAGTGATAGTACCGTAAGTTACCCTAGAACTGCTAGCTGTGAGATATGCTGGCAGACATGTTTTACTGGCCGCGGCTCGTGTACGCGTAACATGATGTATATTACCTTAATCAAGGCTTTGGGTTTTCCTTTTTAATCATACCTCCGGAGCCGCTGCAGCTATCCACTAAGCCGACGTGAGTTGTGCTACAATGTGCTACATTACTTTGGTGTAGGGTGAGTCATCTCGAGCTACACCAAACGATTATCTAGGTTAAGATGAAAGAACAAGTAGAGGCTCACACCACTCTTAATATGGAGAAGGTTATCCTATCAACGCCTCTCCTTAATATGCCTAGACAGGGAAATTTTTTCCTGCAAAGCCCTCTACGTAACGAGCACTGGGAATTATGAGACATGAATTCTCTAGGGTATGTCTGTTGTGATAGGCTGGAATGTCTAGCGTACTGAAACGGCTACGCATCATCACTCGCTTCAGCTGCCCCTGCCCGCGCATTCCAAGGCGTTATTAAGCACAGAATAGAGTAAATCCACGAGAAATTAATTAATCAAGAAAGAAAGTATCGTTAATTGTAAACTAAGACTGCGTTGTAACTATCTCTAGATGTGTATGGCGTTCGAAGCAGCGCAACTAATCGACCCTTTTTATTACATAAGCCCCCTTTTTTCCCCCTCCCTCCTTACTTCAAGATGGCAATTGGACCGCTTAACTGCAGTAACACTAGTCTGGTCTTCGGGTCACAGAAAGTCATAAAAACTCCGTGAACTCTGTGGCTATATAGTGAGAAGAGAACTATCTGGATATGTGTGTAAAGGGGAGCTATCTGGAAGAGCAGATGCTATGTATAATTGACATAGGTACGGGGCCCCTACTATCCGTAGAATCGTGTGATACTACATTAACCTCCGATGGCATCAAATCCCGACGTAGTCAAAGCTTGTGCTGTCAGCACCATCCTCTGACACCCGAAGTAGGCCGCGTCAACGGCATTACCCCTGCCCGTGGGACCGATAACGACACGGCTCTTTGGCGTCAGCTGGACACTGGTCGTGCTCTTATACAGGGCGGGACCGACTGGAGGGTAGGGAACAATGGTTTGGTTGTTGAAAACGTCATATTTAAAGCCTGGCTCATCTTTCTGGTAACCGCCGGGGAATGTCACGCCCTTGGGGGTGGCGGTGCCGTTACCCGTGACCTTGAAGTTGAAACAGGTCATGTAGAACTGAGGACCGATGGGACTCCACTCGAACCCGGGATTGGTGTGAAGAGCGAAGTGGAGGGCAATTATCTGCATGAATTGTGAGTAAAGAGAAGAAAGAAGAAAGGAAGGAGAGAAAGTTCAGCCATTACGCTGTGATACTCGGCTTAGGGTTTTCTCAACGTACTTCATGGCGGATGATATAGTTACCAGGCTTGATGTCAGCAGGGATGATAGTTGTCCAGGCGCCGCCGGTCTGGTTTAGCATCCTGACTGTGCCCCAGACACCGTTGTCATCGATGGTGTCCTCCCCGATCTTGAAGAACTCAAGCTTGTTAACATTCACATCCGAGACATTTCCTTCGTATGGAGCCATATAAGCCGTCATGGGGCCTTTGTGGCTGTAAAGCCAACGCGACCAGTTGAACGTGACATTGCTGCCGGCGCGGACCTCAGCGATGGCTCCGGGTGCTGGGTTGTGGACCGAGTTACAGGCCATGGCGCTGCTGTTAAGGTCAATGACGGGGCCGGTGCTACCACCGCCGTAGGCGATGCGAGCCGGGGTCGGGGTCAAGAGCCCATCGACAAAGATGTCCCAGCCTGGATAGCTGCAAGGCGGAGAATCAGGCGCCGAATTAGTTACCATCACTTGGTTCGAAACCTCGACACTTCATATTCCCCTGGGAAAGAAAACAGACTCTTTCTTACACTGTGTTATCGGCCGTGATGCTATAGATGTAACCGTGGGCTAGAGCCTCTGCCGCGAAGGCGAGGATGAGGGCGACCTGGACCGACCTCATTGCAGAATCAATAGCGGAGCGAGCAACTGGAAAACACTTGAAGCGAAACGATGTTGTGAACTTGGAATTCGAAGGCTGGGAGAGCAGCCAGTTACTTTTCGTGTTTCCTATATACCTGAGTATAGTGCTCTTAGTGAGGGCACCCTGCCTTACTGAGAACATAACTGCATACGCAGGCAATATCACCGCTAATCACTGAAAACAATACCATGTAATTGCCTTTTCTAATTGGATGTAACGACCTATGCGGCGTAAATAACAAATGCAAGTCCGTACAGGGTTTGTCTCAAGTCATGAGAACTGGACGCGCGTCGGGAATGTGGACATTGATCTTCCACATGTGAGAATTTAGGCATTTGTTTTTAGCCTCTGGTGATGGCACATCCTGTGAGAAGTGAACGGCACTTGATAGCACGCACTACTACTAACGGAAATGGCAGACCTTGCGTGAAGGGCCCAGAGAAGTAGAGGTGTAGGTGTAGGTGACATGGGAGTATCCCGGGATCCGAGTCATAAGCTTAGGGGGTAGGACCCACGGTTTCATATTGGAATGAGCTACGCAGTGACTCTTTAATAGGAATTTACCAAAATAACGAATAATGACCCATGGGACTGCTGTCAAGGTAAGATATAGTATTGTTCTGTCAGCCACCGTTGTTGCAGCCGACTTTGGCAACATATGGGTAGACCGGGCAGATAGATGACTGCGGGCTTGAACAGAACATTAAAGCTTCCTCAACCGCACCCATTGTACTCGGCGTCGCCAGGGACTGCTAATTCAGCCTGTGGTAACGTAACAAGCAGTGAAATACACGCACCCTAGCTTAATTGCTCACATTGGGCCCGGAATAGATTCATTGTACTCCGTATACCTGACCTTAGGCACCTCTAGCCTAAGAGGTAGGTAGTCCCATGATCGGCGCCTCAACTGGCGGTGGGGCCGATGAAAGATCGGCCCCACCACTCCACCGTCCTGCCGAGTACTTGGGTCGCATTGCGCCAGACGATTTATTCTTGCGCCGTCGCCGAAGAGTCACTGATATCATCTCCATGTAGAGAATATCCTGGAAGACGATTTCGGGGTAAAGAATCTCACAAGAGGGACAACCTCTCCGCCAACGCGAGAGTGTCTGCTCATCAGATACCTAGTTATTGGGCAATGGAGAAGCCGCAATAATTCAAAGCAGACCTTGATGGATGGACGATAACGAGGATTCTTGACGGTGGATTGGAAAGCACTGATGGGGGATAGGATGTCTCGGAAAGGTACGGATTAACCCCGGTCAAACCGGAGATTACAACACGTGCCACAACCCAGAGTAGTTACTTAAAATACCTAGGTATGTAATCTGACTTGGCGACTTTGTGCAATAACAATAAGTCAATATTGGAACTACTATCTGGCAGCGGGAACTGTGGCGGGGAATGTTACGTGCCGTGCCGTGAGACCAAGGGAGATTGTACAAAGGAATTCGTAAAACTGTAATTATATAACTGCATTTTTACAGGCAGTTTGTAGACAGGGAGGTGTTGATTCTACGACGCGAGTACATGTGGCTCAGCCGCAGTGTTTATTTCAGCCTCTTCGTATTTTGACCCAATACCCATGTTCCTCGGATAGGCAGCCATCCTCGTAAATTACATCCTAAAGCGAGGGTTGCGCAATTCGACCTGCTCACATCATGCTGCATTCCACACACCGAAAACGCTTGTACCGCGGTAATAATTAAAATGCCCTTGAAAAGAGGAATCGAGCGTGAGTCTTGCGACTTCTGCTTCCGACGCAAAATTAGATGCGATCGTTCTTCACGCGCCACAGGAGGCCACCCTGCATGCTCTCAATGTGACCTGCGCCAGTCACCTTGCACTTTCGAATCCGATGATGTCCGCACACAACGGCGTCGGAAGGTCTCACCCAAACGCAACTTTGGTGCCGATTCACCAGTTGGGACAGAAGCCCTACAGCAGCCCCATCTGGATTTTACCTCCGATGATGGATGGGGTTCCTTGACTTTGAGCAACAATACGTTGCTTTCTTTTGACAGCTCTACCGCCCCGAACCAATTATCATTAGACCCTAGTATCGCCACGTCTACACAGAGTCTAGTGACCACGCCCTCGCTACCAATATGCCCGGAATTTGAGTTCGAAATAAGCCCCGGAGATATATCGTTTCTCGACTCAATCTTCCTGCAAAACAACAGTGTGGCAGAACCCGGTCCAAGCTGGGGCAGCATGCCTAATTCGGCTATGGGAGTCGTTAACGAGCCGAGTAATAATCTAATGGCGACGGGGAATCCTTACTGTTTCCTAGATATCCCATCGGAGATTCTGGATGCAGCAATTGGCGCCTATTTCACATTTGCCTCACTTGCTCTACCTACTCTCTCCCGAAATGGATTTATGGCAGACTACAGAGCCCACCGGAGTAGCACTGCACTTGTATGTGCTGTTGCTTGTCGAGGCTGCCCTTTTATGCAGTCCACATCGAAATGGACGTTGCAGCAGCGTTTTGCATCACGCTTCCGAGAAGTCTTCCTCCAGGCACGGAGCACTGCAGCAAGTCAGGATGTCGTAAGGCTTGATGACCTGGAAGCCTTGGCTCTCATGGTTGGCTTTGAATACGAGAGTTTTGAGGATTTTACTTCGCCGCTACAGTCCCAGCTACAAGCCTTGTTGTTAACACACGATTCTCTTGTTATGATGACTTTACAGTGCCGTATTGAAACTTGTTTCACAGCAGCAGCAACAGAAGGTGGAACAAGTATTACACTTTCAGAAGCCTCCCAGAGACAAAAGATTCTCTTCTGGTATGTGTATGGGTGGGATGCCTTTTGTAGCCTAGATCGCAAAGTGGCTTCACGCGTTCGAGACGAGGATATCGACCTACCACCACGCGTTGGAGACCATCAAAACCAAGACTACTTCGATGCCGTCCTTAGTTTGGCAGCCATCGCTCACAAAATGACACGAGCGCTTTGCGGTCCCGTAGCCAGAAGGAAAGGCATCAAGCATCGGGATATAGAAGATATTTACAACCAACTAAGAGAATGGCGCCTGGGCGCTTTCCCCTCTACTTTCAAGGATCAGCCTTCCAGCGATGTCTTGTTGTCACAGAAAAGGCTTCTACTCTTCGGACCCGAGTCAAAACCAAAAGAACTTCCTCCTCTTCACAAAGCAATTCTCACGTTACTGGAGTTAAACTGTTTCATGCAACTAGAAGCATGCGTTTCCCAGTACGGCATTGAGGAGCGTGGTTCGTTGATGGGACATATTATTGACATGCGGGTGAAATACGAGACGTTACAAGCGGCCTATAAAATAGTAGAGGTAGCTCGATGGATTGAGGCGCTTAGTATCAATCAAGGGGTAACTACAACTGCAATTACGTATGTCATGGCGGACCTTGCACCAGAGATCATACGCAATATATGTGCCGGCGCCGCCACTTGGATATCCCGAAGGGCCGTGGAGATTCTTCGCCCGACAGCACACGAAAAGGGAGAAACTGAACTATCAGTTGGGAGACCTGATGTTCTAATTAAAGACGGGGCAATTCTGACATTGCCAAGGGAGGGGTTGAGAAGCTGGATGGAATCGTCCACCGCGCTACGGAATATTGCGGCCACTGCAACTTCACACAGAGACACGGAACCTCTGGTAGAACGGTTAGAACAGCAGCTAAGACATTTGAAGGAGCTGGTTAACATAAACGAGGCACAGCACGTGGTCTGCTAAATTCTCCGATATTCATTGGTGCACCTAGTCAAAACGCCGCAGAAGTCCCGCAAAACCCCCGCGGCCCTTTGGAGTTGAGGCGGCCGACTCCTCTATTTTCATCTTACTCAAAACTATATAGATTGGCACATTGTCGCAAAATAAGTTCTTCACCCCAAGCAAGAACTTCGAGTTTCGTGAGGTCAATACATAGAATCTACTTTGATGCAGTATGACTTCCTTCCTTCTCGGACCAGCTTATGAGCCTCCCACTGGTTTGCTAGCATCAAGTGTGGTAAACGCCTGGAGTTCTCATTTATCGGGGGCACTGAGCGAAGTTCTGGGGACCGGCCACAGTAAGTTTGGAGAATTTGAAGCAAACACCTCGTCCGTGTCGATTACCATACTATCTACGGAAGATGACGAACACACCCCTTTCTTCGACTTTCAGTACTCTTCACCGTTCCTAAACGATACCGCGGGTGGTACCAACCATGTCTCAAAGAACTCGATTTATCGTATCGGGAGCATCTCCAAACTCATCACCGCCTACACGCTTCTTGTTGAGTACGGGTGGGACAGCCTGGATCACATTGTTACACGTTACATCCCCGAACTCCGAGGCGCAGAATCGTCGGTAGCTAATCACCCGGTTGAGAATGTCAACTGGGACAAGACATCTCTCGGTGCCTTGATTTCCCACTTATCTGGTGCTGGGCGAGATTGTAAGTTTATCCGGCCTGGATCTACCAGTGTCGTGTTACACTAGATGAGTGTTGGTGTGCTTTACTGATATTTCGAAATAGATGCCAATGGGGATCTTGCTAGCCTAAACTTCTCTTCGATAGACACTGGTCTTCCAGAACTGGCGCCTGGTGATATTCCCCAATGTGGAATTAGCGGCTCAAATACACCACCCTGTACTCGTCAAGGTGGGATATCTAACCTTTGCCATCACCCAATACCGTGCTAAGATTTTATACAGAGTATTTTCACGGTGTAACGCAACGGCATCCTGTGTCCGCGTCGCATACAACACCGGTCTACTCAAACATTGCGTTTAGAATAGTGGGATACGTTCTCGAGGCTATGAGTGGCACATCGTACAACGCTCTCGTACAATCCAAGGTCCTGAAACCCCTTGGATTAACCGATACATCAGCAACGGTCCCTACAGGACGAGGTTCTTGGGTAATCCCAACGGGAGATGCGAATGGCTTTCAATACAATTACGGCGATGAGACACCGTGAGTACTTTGTGACGGCCACTCTGCCTGACTGACAGTGACACTTAGCTAACCAAACCACCTCCAGGACGGCAGGTATCTACTCGTCGTCTGATAATTTGGCCAGGCTAGGGCGTAGTATCCTACTACATCAACAGCTCTCAGCCCTCGATACGAGGAGATGGATGAAACCCACGTCTCATACGTCAAGCCCGTTCTTTTCTGTCGGTAGCCCATGGGAGATATGGAGGACACGGAGTCAAATCACTAGTGGTCGGCTTGTTGACCTTTACACCAAATCAGGCAGCGTCGGACAGTACGACTCACAGCTAATCCTCCTGCCTGATTATGGAGTATCTTTGTCCATACTGGCCGCCGGATCTAGTACAGGTTCAGTCATCACTATTGCGACTGAGATGGTGCTCCAATCCCTCGTCCCTATGCTTGAGAGCGTGACTATAGATGAGGCTTGCCGAAAACTCTGCGGCACGTACGCATCGTCGCAGCCCAATGTCAACTCAAGCGTCACGATTGCCGCGGATGCCGCTGGCTTATACCTGGACCGCTGGGTTAACCGGGGTGTCGACCTCAAAGCCGTTGCACAGGCCTACGCACTCCAGACCGGGAGCCCGCCTATCAGATACGCCCGGCTCCAGGTGACGAATCTCGAGGAGTCGTCCGCTGTGGGGCGTGACGCGCGGGGTGTTCGTCGTGTGGCGTACCGGGTGATTTTCGACACGACAAGTGACGATATGGCCGGGCCGCCGCGCATCTTGGATCCCCAGGCGCACCAGTGGAGCGCAACGGATGCGATCATGTACGGGGAGATTGGCGTCGATGACTTCGTGGTTCATGTTGACGCCGAAGGCACCGCGGTCATGATCGAGCCGAGAGTGGTGCGAGATACATTGCAGAGACTGGATCACCCGAGTATGTATGAGCTCTGAGGTCCGGGCTGATTTTTTCTCAACGCTGGGACCACGGTTGTTTAACATGGTAGAGGTTTTGTATAGGGAACCTGTTGGTGTAAGTCTGAATAAGTACTTATCTACTTACATAGAAACGAAGGTGGATAACTCTAGAGATGAAGCTCTAGGTAGAGCTCTCCGTATAATCCGCCCCTCTTAGAGCACACTTGCTAGATAGCAGCTCACGGCTGATCGGTTTAGCTTCCTTAGAATGGATAACCTGACTCGGGAGCTGCCCGCGTATGAGCTATGGAATGGACTTCCCACCAGGCTGAAGTATCTCCTTCGTCACCGACCCATTGTTTTACCCAAGCTCAGCAACGCTAAATCCGATTTTTGTCGAATGGAGCTTTCCGACGTCCGCTAGAGGGTTTGACAGCGCAAGGTTTAAATTCTGGGACCTCTGGGGAGCACGGCTGATGCCCTCACTCCCGGAGTGTGTGTATTCCATGAGAGCCGGGCACTGCGGCTTGGAAGATGCTGGATTTGTTGCGTATGAACACGTAATTGAGGCATTTACGCAGCCTTGGACCGGATTCACACTAAATGGGGTAATATGTCGTGCGGGGAGATAAAAAAAGAATGACGCCGAGGTTCAGATGTGTAGTTGGGCTCTAAATAGGGGGGATTGGTGGTGTGGTGACTTTGGTCCAAACCTAGATAGCTTTTCTCTCTCATTTGGCGTCGATAAGATCACTGAAAGCCAAGAAAGTTGCGTACCGAGGAATATATAACTACCTATTCGGGCATGTTCACGAGTTTTTGTCGCCCATTTAGTCGGCGTGCTTCCTTTGAAATCCAACAACACGATCGGCGCACCTGTTAACTATGGCTTCCATTGTGCTTTAGCAATGACATCTATACCTCGATCAGGCTTTTGATTGTCTTGGTGAGTCTGATGACCTCTTTTGCGCCCGGATCTCGGCCTGATAGTGCGACCCAGATGAGTCGACGTGCTTCGAAGACAATGCATGCCGGCCTTGACACCAAGGTCTCGATCGATAGCACATGCAGCCAACGCTGGAGTGGAGCTTTTAGGCTTCCCCCAGCAGCTCAGCCTCTAGTCCGTAGCAGGATCCCGCTTCGAGGCTAGAACCCTGCCTAGTACAGTGCCTACATAGTATAGCCATAGCGCATGGGGGCGTGAATTACAGTGGGCGTAGGCAGTGCGCCGGCCAGAGACCCCCTGGACCCTCTCTCGCCCAGGCCCACCCCAGTGCCCACCTGCAGCTGGCTCAGTGGGCCCCGCCCTGACCTCACCAGGCTGCCCGCCTGACAATCACTGGCTCGATAGCGGCCGCGTGTGGGGAGAGCCCACGAAGTGCAGAGAGCAGAGGGCGGAGAGAAAGGCCATGTATCTTCCCCAACGCCTCCAAGCTCCCGTCTTCCATCAACAAACACCCTCAAGACCTCTCTCTCTCTCTTGACCAACTTCTCGCCAGTATCCCCTTCATCCGTCCGCCACTCTCTTGGGTTAGCTTGCACACTCCTTCCTCTGGGAACTTTAGCAACGCTCGCCATCATCGAGACCGTCCGTTTTCATCCTCTCCTTTTAGCTACCTCCTTTTTCCAGTCGCACAAGGCGCCTACGCAATCCGCAATCCGCAATCTGCAATCCGCAATCTGCAACCCGCCCGCCGGCGTCATCATCGCCGCAGCCTTTTGCGGCGTGTTTGAGTAATACTGTCTATCTGTACATCCACGGGCCACCGCACCCATCATCGCCTCCAGAGCACCAGCAGCATCCGGCCAGGTCCCTGAGGCTCTCTCGTGTCTGTCCACCTCATTTGGATATTGCTATCAACCCACACCACAGCCTGTCTATCTATCCGTAGACCTGTCGCACCCGGACGGGCAACCAGCACCCACAATGGACCAGCAGCAACAGCCTCCCCCAACTGGAGGCGTTCCTGGGCCGACTGGACGCCGTCTTCATATTGCCCATCGCCGCAGCCCATCAGAGCTAACCCCCCTGATGAGCATGTTCACCAACCCTGGGAGTAAGTCGATTCCACTTCCCCCACTCCAACTCTGCTAGATGGGTATCCTTGTGTGTTCAAACCGCACCGCGCCGCAGACCTCGGTACCGTGCTGCTCGGGCTTAGCTAACGCTGTCGTGTTTCTTTGTCAGTGGAGCAACTTGCTATCCAACAACAGATCGAGCTGTTACAACAGCAGCAACAGCAAATCCAAGCTACCCACCAGTATATGAACATGGGGCTTATGCAGGCCGGCCAGCTCGGTGGCGGTGGCCAGTTCAATCCTTTGCAATCAAACATGGCCAACATGCCGCCACAGACGGCCTTTCAGTTCTCCAACCAGCTTCCACAACAACAGAACATCCCTATGGGTGCGCCGAACCAACCAATGTCTCACCGCCGAAATCAGTCCGCCCTTCCCAATATGAGCATGGGCCCGCCCCCTGCGCCATCCTCCGGTGCCTCTGGGTCGTCGTTCAACCAGTTTGAAATGTCCGGTCAGAACCGGGAAAATGCGTCTGGGCGTGGGCGAGGCGGTGGTAACAGTGGTGGCGGTCACCAACGGAGACATTCATTGGCCTTGGCCGATGCCAAGAAAGCTGCTGAGATTGCTCAGCAGAAACGCACTACCTCGGGCTTTCAATTTCCTGGCCCCGGCGCAGATGCGTCATCGCCTGCCGAAGAGCCCAAAAGCACCGTCGTGGATACCCCTATTGCACAGGGGTCTACCACTCGTGGTGGACGAGGCGGACATGGACGCAGCCAGAGCATGGCTGTACATGGCCGTGGAGGTGCACGCAGCGGTGCACCTGGTGAGGGTGGGGAGTTTACACGCCGTGGAGGGGGCTCAACTGGCCATGCTCGGTCGTCTTCGCGCAACTTCGAAGGCAACTGGCGCAACCAAAACCAAGGCCAAGACCAGTCCAATCAAGGTCAACAGGGTTTTCAGCCTGGCCACCGCCCGCGTGGATCAATCAACCAGTCCATCTCTTCGATTGGGGCTTTCCAGTATCCTGGTCAACCCCAGATCATGCAAATCCCTGGTCAAATCCCCATGATGCAGATGTATCCCGGCCAACAAATCAACCCCATGCACATTAACCAACTTCAAGCGCTTCAGGCTGCTCAAATGAATGGTCAGCACATGGTTGGTCTTCAAGCCAGCCAACATGCCCCTCAACTTGGCAATCAGCAACCTCAGCAGCAGCAGAGAAAGACGCTATTCACTCCTTACCTACCTCAGGCTACTCTGCCCGCCTTGCTGGGCGATGGCCAACTCGTGTCCGGTGTTCTCCGTGTAAACAAGAAGAATCGCAGTGATGCGTACGTGTCAACCTCTGATGGCCTTCTGGATGCCGACATCTTCATCTGTGGAAGTAAAGACCGCAATCGAGCCTTGGAAGGAGATTTAGTTGCTGTTGAGCTTCTTGACGTCGACGAGGTTTGGGGACAAAAACGAGAGAAGGAAGAAAAAAAGAAGAGAAAGGATATTACGGACACTAGAACAGGGTCTACGAACGGGAACGGCCCGGCAAATGCTACTAATGGAGATGATACCACAACGGGTGATGGGAGCATCCGCAGACGAGGTAGTTTACGCCAGAGACCGACTCAGAAGAAGAATGATGATGTGGAAGTGGAAGGGCAGAGTCTTCTTCTCGTTGAAGAGGAAGAAATCAACGACGAATCCAAACCCCTCTACGCTGGTCATATCGTTGCTGTCATTGAACGGGTTGCCGGCCAGATGTTTTCGGGCACGCTCGGCCTTCTGAGACCTAGTAGTCAAGCTACCAAAGAGAAGCAAGAAGCTGAGCGAGCTGCTCGGGATGGTGGTCGCCCCCATGAGCATCGGCAGCAAGATAAACCAAAGATTGTGTGGTTTAAGCCTACTGACAAGCGTGTGCCGCTTATTGCAATCCCTACCGAGCAGGCACCGCGTGATTTTGTAGAGAAACATCAAGATTACGCAGATCGAATTTTCGTTGCCTGTATCAAACGATGGCCTATTACGTCACTCCACCCCTTTGGCACCCTCGTTGAACAGCTCGGCAAGATGGGTGACTTGAAAGTTGAGACGGATGCCCTTCTCCGCGATAACAATTTCTCCTCGGATGAATTTGGCGACGCTGTTCTTCGGAGTGTTGGTCTCCAAGATTGGTCGATTGCCAAAGAAGACGAGGCTGCGATAAGTGTTCGCCGAGATTTCCGGGACGAGAAGACTTTTACGTTTGACTTGGCCGGTACGGGTGAACTGGGTAACGCCGTTCACGTCAAGACCGAGTCTGATGGCAAGATTGAAATTGGTATCCACGTGCCGGATGTTACTCACTTTGTAAAACCCAACTCCCTCGTTGACCGCGAAGCGAAGAAGCGCGGAACTGCTGTCCACTTGGTGAACCGCACATGCGCATTGCTCCCGCCAAAGATTGCTTCAGAGCTTTGCACCCTCACTCCTGGGCAAGATAGGCTTACCGTCAGTGTCGTCTTCAAGGTTAACCCCCACACGGGCACTGTTGCCGAGGATGATGCCTGGGTTGGCAAGAGTATCATCAGAAGCAGCGCGAAACTATCGCTGAAAGACATTGATGAAGCGTTGGCAGGTGGCGCCAACTTTCACCACGAGAGTGCCGAGGTTAAGGATATTCAAATTCTCAATGTAGGCTTCTATATCTGATGATTTCGCTGTTGCTAATATGTTTCCAGGCTATTGCGCAAAAATTCCAAGAGGCTCGTCTTGGCACGGATGGCGAGGTCACTGCGCCGCTGCGTTTGCTTCACCATCTCGATGATGAGAACATTCCAATTCAGCACAACATATTCGATACAACATCTGGAACCGAACTTGTCGAGGAACTTCTTTACAAGGCTAACGCCTATGTTGCCCAGAAGCTTGCTAGTGGTCTTCCAGAAAAGGCGCTGCTCCGACGTCAAGGGCCGCCTAATGCTCGGCGTCTGCAGACCTTTGTTGAACGCATGCGAGCTCTAGGATACGATATTGACACGACTAGTAGTGGGACTGTTCAAAATAGTCTTTTTAAAGTTGACGATGCTGGGGTTCGGAAAGGTATGGAGACCTTACTAATTAAGAGTATGCAGCATGCGAAATACTTCATTACCGGCAAGTTGGCCCAGCAATTACGGCCCCATTATGCCTTGAACCTTCCTTTGTACACTCACTTCACGAGCCCTACTAGGCGATATGCGGATATCGTCGTGCATCGCCAGTTGGAAGCCGTCTTGTCGGATGGTACTATTGAGTACAGCGACGACATCGAGACTCTCGTCAAGACGATTGAGTCATGTAACATCAAGAAGGAATCAGCACAAAACGCCCAGGAACAAAGCATCCATATCGAATCATGCCGGATTATGGATAAAAAGCGACAAGAAGTTAACGGTGACCTAATTAGCGAAGGTATTGTCCTGTGCGTCTACGAATCTGCCTTTGATGTCTTGATTCCCGAATGGGGATTCGAAAAGCGGGTACACTGCGACCAGCTACCGCTCAAGAAAGCAGAGTTCAGAAAAGAGAAGAGAGTGTTGGAGCTGTATTGGGAGAAGGGCGTACCAAGCTCAGCGTACGTGCCTGAAGATGAGCGGCCCAAGGCGGCCGCCTCTCAACGAGTCTCGAATGCGATGGCTGCTGCGCGGCAAGCCGAGGAAGCCGAGCGCGCGAGGAAGGAGCGTGAGGAGGCTGCACGAAAGCAGACGGACACCAGCACTATATCCACAGACGATGTAGAAGGGCTGTTTGACGACGACGAAGATAACGTTTCCGATGTCACCGAGGCCATGGCGGGAGCATCATTGGCCGAGCGGCCGACCCAAAGTGTCCCGGGATCGCCCAACCGATCCTCGTCGAATGCGGCAGGCGTGCTGCACCGCACCCGGTCAGATTCGAAGGTTCCCATGGCTGAGGCGGTTGAAACTCGTCTGACGAACAAGGAAAAATACCTCAAGCTATTCACGCTCAGAGAAGAGGGCGGCGAATATATCCAAGACGTGACGGAGATGACGAGAGTACCCATCATTCTTAAGACAGATCTGACCAAGAGCCCACCGTAAGTGGAAGCCCCAAACCCCCCTATGCTTTCAGGCTCGGCTCGGATTGCTAACGTCGTTGTAGTTGCTTGACCATCCGGTCACTTAACCCCTATGCCTTGTGAATGTGTAGTTTGGTATGACACGAGTTGCTTGTAGTACCTGCGATTTTGGAGGGATGGGAGCGACGGTGCACGGCATCGTCTAAATTTGCTAAACAGCGGCCGAACGTGCGGCATGGACAAAGCGAGGGTAGAATGAATCAGGGCATATCGTGTTGGAGTGGTCCCCCGCAGTAGCGTCTCTTGTGTGCTTGACCAAAAAAGTTGTTCATGGTGGGATCAAATAGATGAGGAGTTGCCGTGGCTAGCCACGGCATAATGGGATAAAGCTTGGGCGCTCGGGGCCGGAATATGGACGGCCGGCGACTCTTTAACTGCTCCTTCAGAAGCCAGGGAGTAATCTCGGGCGAAATATATGTCCCCTAGCGTTATCTAATTCGGCAATATGTTTATCCATTACGCATGTTTGTAGTGTTATCACGATATGGGCGCACACCGGTCGTAGCTTGTTACTATGGTATCACGTTCACTTGCCTTGTTATGCTCCAATCGGCTCGGGCCGATCAAGGTGACGCAGAAACTCACGGTTCCCCAAGATGCCTTGGACACTCGGGATTGAGTTGTCGATATATTTGGTTTTTATCCAGGATGTCAAGTGGATGATATCCTTTTTTTTTTACGTTTGGATGCACTTAGCGACTACCTAGTCTACTTGATACCTAGTGTCTCGGTCAGGATGACATATCGGGATCCTCGGGCAGCCTGATTAATCATGTTTCGTCAAGTCGAGCGTGTTTTAGTTCCATGTAGGAACCCGGCCGGAGACTCGACGACCCGTGGGTCGCTCCACCTTGCTCGTGGTCGATGCGAGCAGCACCCTACGCATTGTGCGTATTCTCCGTTATCTTCTACATCTAAGGGTAGGTAGGTAGATTAGGCTGTTCTCGACTTCTCGCCCGGGTGACATGGGATGGATAGGCGGCTAACCTACTTGGCAGCACCAATGACCCTACGGTTGGTTATCTAGGTCTCATCGACACGGGTGTAGGCGAGTGGAAGAGGTTGGTTGCTTCCAAGACTTGTCATCTCAAGCTTACTCGAGGAGATCTGGGATCGACGTAGGGCATTTTCTAATTCCGTCCTATGCAACCCAGCGACGGCGACGAAGAAGAAGTGGCATCGAGCAATCCCAGAAACAGATCGCGGCGTTCGTGTCGCAGGCCAGTAGATGCCATCGGCTCGCACGCCAGAAGTCTCGGCAGTTTTTTTTTTTTTTAGTATTTTTATTTGTCGGGACGCCGAGAGATCACGAACAAATAATGCCCGGTTGCGAGGAACGGCAGCGTAGTTTCAGCGCTCGGGTTGGCACTCGCCCGTGCAGAAGAGCGCCGCCGGCTCGAGCCCCGTGAAACAGCATCTGAGGCAGATGGTCCGTCAGCCCCCTGCGCCTGGGCGTCCCCGCGCTGGAGGAGGATGTGCTGATATACACCACTTATACGGTACCCGGAACGCCAAGCACGCCCCCTGGAGCGCTGCAAGCAGACCAGCCAGGGTGGCGCTCCCGACTTCATCTCAATTCCCCCCGCCAAGTCGCGAGGCGCGAGTGGCCTCCCGTTGGTTGGTCGGCCGGATTGGGGCGTTGCCTCGAGTCTGTTTCGTTTCCTCTGGCGCCGTCAACGGCTGCGATTCGACCCTCGGCACTCATTCCCCCGTCTCGAGGGAACGGATCCGTCATGGCCCATGGGCATGCTCTGCAGTGCAGTGCTGTACTGTAGATAGTAGATAGAACCCCAGCAGGGTTCCGTCCCATCTCCTCCCCCCTACCACCCTGGCACGCACTTGTGCTCGGAAGCGAATCCTCGATAGGAAACGCCTCATGCCGGCGGGAGGACACCCTGGGAGCGTCTGGGAGCGTCGAGGAGCCGCGAGGTGCTAGCTGTTAGGGATCATCGAATCCTCGTCCGGCCAGCCTTCTTTCCGTGAAGCATCCCCCCTCCCATGGATGGCCGTCTGGATCCGTGCCGTGCCCTGCGCTGTCTCGCCGCGCCCAGCGACGCACGACACAGTTTGGTTTTAATGCGGCCGTGTTTCCCACCTCCCGATCGAGTTCCCTCTTTTCCATCTCTTTCTTCCTCATCCCTATCCCGTCGTTCGTGTGCCAATCCAACCCCAACTCCATAAGCGCTGGTCTGCTTTCCTGGGATCAACGACTTTCTCACTCTCATTTATACATTCATCTACTTCTATTCTAATACTATAACGTTATAGAACAGCCAGGCTGGTTCTCGCTTTCATTTGATTTTCCATCGCCAGACAAGAGATCACACATCTATCTCTGTTAATTCAGCCGCTTGCTGTCGTTAACTGGACGGACCGGAACACCAACGAGGAATAAGAAGAGGAAGAGAAAAAAGAGTACTTTAAAAGAGAACTTAATAACGCCCACGATGCCTTCCATCATAAAGACTACGGGGGTCCTGGCAGGACTGGCGGCCGTCGCGTCGGCTCTCCCCAGCCAGCCCAAGCTCTCGACGAGACAGAACAGCATCTACCACCTGGCGAAGCGGCAGAACGCCGCCGCCCAGGCGCTCGGTCTGCAAGACGTTGACATCCTCCAGTTGTAAGTAGCCCTTTAAAAATACAAGAAAAAACAAAATGAAAGAAAAGATCACAACCCGCTTACACGCACGGCGAAAACAGTGCCTTGACCCTGGAGTGGCTCGAGGCCTCCTTCTACCAGCAGGGCTTCGCGCAGTTCCCCGACGACCAGTTCACCGCGCTCGGGCTCACGGCAACGCAGTTGGCGGACCTCAAGGGCATCGGCACGAGCGAGCAGGCGCACGTCGGCTTGCTGCAGAGCGCCATTGCGCAGGCGGGCGTGCAGCCGGTGCAGCCGTGCACGTACAACTTCGGCTTCACTGACGCTGCTGGCATGGTGGCGACGGCGGCGGTGCTCGAGAGCGTCGGCGTGTCGGCCTACCTGGGCGCCGCGCCCCTCGTGTCCGACGGCGGCATCCTCAGCACTGCGGCCTCCATCGTGACGGTCGAGGCGCGCCACCAGTCCTTCATCCGCGGCGCCTCGGGCGTCGCCGTGTCGCCGTCGCCGCTGGACACGCCGCTGGGGCCCAAGGCCGTCTTCTCGCTGGCCGCGCCCTTCATCGCCTCGTGCCCGTCCGGCTCCAACCTCGCGCTAACCGCCTTCCCGGCCCTGGCCATGACCGAGCCCGCCCCCGTCGCCGGCGTCATGAGCCTCGTCGCCGGCACCAACATTAAGGTCCAGAGCGACGCCGCCTCGGGCGCGTCCTTCTGCGGCTTCACCAACTCGGCCGCCCCCGGCGGCACAGCCTTCACCGCCTTCGACGCCACCAATGGCTGCGCGCTGCCCCCCAACCTGGCCGGCCTCGTCTACGTCACCCTCACCAGCGACGCCCCCGCCACCGGCGTCCTGACTGATGAGATCACCCTCGCCGGCCCCATGGTGATGCAGCTGAGCTGAGCGTCTCCTCACCGGGGGTCAGATGCGTTTTCTTTTTCTTATTCCCGGGGGGGAAAGGGGCGGTCGAGGCAGAGGTCGAGTGACATTGATTCCCATATTTACCTTGTTTCCCGCGAGGCCTTTGTATCACCCCCCCAAGGGTGACGTGGGACACAAGACAAGACAAGACAGACAGACAGAATGGGATGGGGAAGATTAATAAAGTCAAAGTCTGGCAGGAGAGAAAAAGGGGGGAGGCACAAACACCAACCAAGACAGAAAAAGGCGAGCGGGTGTAGCGGGTGCCTCGGTAGCTCGCGATAGTACCGTTGGCCCAACTACCCAGCTTAGCTAGCTTTTGTTCTTCGTTCTTTCAATATACCTGTTTGTTGTCCCCTATCCACCCGTCTGTCTGTCTGCCTGTCTGCCTACCTGTCATGCTTCAGGGGGTTAATCATGTCATGATGTTAATAACAACCCTCCCTTATCTTTACCTTTTTTTTATCTTTTATTATTCCCGTTCTCCTGTCTTCTTCTTCTTCAAGCGCTCTACGGGATTCTGTCGATTTATGTACATAATATCTTCATACCCCTGCTGTCACCGGCGATCCATACGCGGGTATCGGGGTGTCATGTGTCCGGGTGGGGGGGGAGTGAGTGATCTGATAACGCATAGAGAGAAAAGTTAAATCTGGGGAAATGAAAGAGGTTCGGAGCAAAGCAATTGAGATGACTAGAAATGACGAGTTGAGTGCGCATGGGGAGAAATGCCCGACGACATTGGTCAGGGTGTCATGAAACGTAGAGTAAAGGGTATAGTTTTAGTTAGTCAACTCGAATCAGTTAAAAGACATTGATGTTATGCTTATGGTGATCTTTTCTTGAAGATCTAGTTAATGACAAGTTTTGAAGGTTGTAATATGTGTTCTTTTATATAGGAATAATGCCAGTCACCCTCATCTGGCTCCTCTGGAGTTAGAGGGTGCTCCCGAGGAGACACTGATTGGGTGCCGGCGCGCCGAAAATGGCCACCTAGGGAGTATACATAGGCAAGTAATACGTAATAGGGGGTGAGTTCGCTGTAGACAACTCTGAGCACTCATATGCTGCACTTCTACCATTCTATCCGCAAGAGAAGCCGTGAGTAAAGCTCCCTAAACGAATACGATCCTACGGTTTCTCAATTTATCAAACCAGTCTATTCCCCGCTCCCACTAACGGGATGCTGCCACGCCTGATAAGAAATCCAAGCCTGGTAGGTGCTGACGATCAGTGAGAGGATACCGAGTAACACGGCAAATGCCACTCCTGCGAGGGTTGCCTTCATCATATATCTATCTGTCGTGCGCCGCTCTATCTGCCTCTCGAGCCAACCCCGTGGTGGAGGGTTCTGCAATGCATTGTGGAGTTCGGAAAGACGGTCAGCGAGGTGGAAATAGGGGATAATATCCTCTTCGCGGTTCCGTATCGTGCCGAAATCGTAAATCTTTATCTCGGGATCCCACTGTTCGGCTGCCACGAGCCTATCCAGTAGCCTCCTTGCCTTTTTACTCGCGACTGGGAAGAGGATCCCTTGCAGAGAATCAATCGTCTCCAACATCAGTTGTCTGGGGAGCGCACCGCAGCTGGTGTCTTGTGAGCAATCGGGAAGAGCACTTTAGGGTGTTCGATTAGCAGTTTACATACACTTTGATTGACTGTGCGAAGCTTGCACCGCATGGCGTCGTCTTCGTCAAAATCAACTGCTCCTTGAGGAATCCCGCGTGATGGTAGACGTTCACGATCATCCCACGAGATGTGTAGCTCAGTCGGAGGTGATCCCGCAGGTCGCTTGTGCCTCGGAAGGTGACTCCTAGCCTCTTCTTAAGTCTATCAGCCCTTAGCTCGCCTTTGAACTTCTTGAGTTGCGGGTCGTTGGCGAAGCTCAACACATGGTGCTGCTTCCTCGGCAAGGCCTCTTCGAGAAACTTGGACAATGGTAATTCATCGTCCCATGGAAGCCTCAATTGGCCTTCCTCGAGACGTCCGGTAGGCTGATATGAAGGCGTGCAATCGACCATCAACATAATTCTGACTGCACGGTCTATAGTTGCCGACATTGCCGTGAGCGAGACAGTGCTGTTGGTGCCCCAGATGATATTTATTAGCTCTTTACGCCGTATATCCGGATTAGATCTTATATTGAATATCACCTTCAGATGAGGATCGCTGTCTTCTATAAATTTGGTGTTGAGCGACTCATCTAGCGGATCAGGGCGCACTGATAACCGAGAAGTCAGCAAACATTCTCCATGGCAAATCTGGTAGGCTTTCGAGAGTCTTAGGACCGGTTTTAGGAGCACTACCCCGAAGAACAAACGAACTGACTCCGAGGCCCTCTTCAAGCATATACAAAATGAATCCAGGACCAGCTCACATATGGCTTCGCAGAACTGATAGTATCTCCGTATGCTGCGATATCGTTGCCCAGGACACCTCGGACTTTGACATTCTTGGTCAGCACGGCAATGAGCACAAAGATTCCACCCCCAGAGTTTCTCCCCTAGCTTGAGAATATTCCCCTTGTCTGCCGCCATTCTGTGATTGCAAGTATGGAGCGATTCCACGCAAGTGAGATAGGGCTCTGTAAGCCTCCGGCATAAGAGCGCATCTCGATCACGTGTGTAGGGCGCTTCTCATTGGGCATCACAACAGCTTTCACGGAAAAAGAAATCATCTTGGCGCGCATTCCGGCTCGGTGTTGTAGCTGAGGGGGCAGTGCCTATTTATATCAATTCAGCTGAGAGTTATGCAAGTCCTCCACAGTCTCAGGCCTCCACATCATCCTGTCCACCATTCAAGACGAGTACAGGCCTTCTGCATACTGATGGCCTCGGATGCTGGCGGGGGTGCCGGCCAAATGGCAGGATTGTCTTCCCAGGCTATCGCCAGATTTGCAAAACAGCTAAGATCACACCGCGTTCCGACGACAGTCGCCCCTGAACCAAGGCTTCCTAATTTGAGCGGGGCAGTATTGCGTGGAAATCAGAGCCCTTCCACTTCCAGGTGGGCTTCTGGCTCTTCAGCTGGTCCTCCAGCTCTGGGAAGGGTACCAGTACCCAGTTCGCCTGCAACATCAACGCAACACACTCAATCCCTCGGACCAAACGACTTTAGGGCTTTCCCAAAGATACTACAGAAGATCAAAACCGATGGCATTGAGAAGTTCCACCAGAGTCAACCTCTTGAGGTATTCAAGGAGTTACCTGTGCCGGATGATGCTCGGCGACGGTTTGAAGAATTGCAGAACCTCTTCAAGTCCGGCCTGGCAGCGCACATGAAACTTGAATCTTTTCAGTATGCTGTCATGTGGGAGGTGTATATGGTGGGCAAATTGGAGGCGGATGCCAAACCAATGAGCGTTTTCTACAGCGATAAGAAGCTGGCAAAGAGGATCAACGGCTTCTTCAAGCAAAGCCACATCCAGGAAACCATGAAGTCATCTAATACAAACTTTCCTCTACATTTCGTAAAGAAGCCACCGAGGCTTCTGAACAACAGGACCGACACGAGGCCAATCCAGGCCGTTCCTCTCGATGGCATTCTCTCCTTTTGGACCCCACCTCTCGAGAGTGAATTCTTCGCCACCGCTTGTGGACTTCCAATTGCAGCGACACTGGGTGGTTCATCCACTTGGGCCACCATTGGGGGCATTGTGCTAGTCGACGGCACCGTATTCGGTATGACTGCCGGACATCTGGTATCCCAGCTCCTGCCTGCACGCGACGAAGCATCGCACAATGACACGAGCTCAGATGTACATTCGCCACGTGGCGATTCCCCGATGTCAGATTCAGACACCTCTGAACCCGAATCCAATAGCCCCAGGAGCCCAGTTAGAACACCCTTTGACCTTGCCACGGCCCAAAAGATTGCGTCAAGGGACTTGTCTGAGTCGGAGTACTGCGAGGACATTGTCAACCTAGACTATACTCTTGTACTTCTACCTCCTGATCTACGTCTACCAAATAGGATGGACAAGTCGAAGATTACTTTTGGGAAAGGGAAAGCCTCCAAAGAACTTCTGGACATTGTTGAAGTTTGTCCCGAGGCCCGATTTGACAGGAGGGAAGTCATACTGATGTCAGCGAACGGATACAAGCCAGCTGTCTTAAAGTTGCGCAGCGCATCCATTTTGGTCAGTCCCAGCACCAATTTTGTTAATACCTTGACTTTGTCACTCCTACAGGGGTTTGGTAAGTGATATCGATCTTTAATCTGGTGCTTGCTGACGATCAGAGCTACAGTCCTCGAAAATGGAGACTCGGGCTCATGGGTTGTCGAATCAACTCAGGGAAGTTCTTTTCAAGTTCACGGGCATCTCATTGCTGGCCTACCGAATGGAGACGGCATGGTCGTCCCGATACACACCAGTCTTGAGAGGATGAAGGAACAGACAGGCGCTGGCACGGTCAAACTTCCCACCGCTAAGGACATACGCAACTTGTCAACGCGCACCACGTACGACCCCCCAGTAATTCCAATCGTGCAATCGACTGCAAAGACGACAAGTCGCGATGGCATCTCGAGCATCAACACTTGGGTGACATCCATCAGCTCACATTCCAAGGAGAGCAAAATTGCAGGGCCGGCACTGCCGCCTCTACTCGAAATGCCCGCAGGCAATGCCGAGCTTCCTGTGGCACCGGCTAGTAAAAAAGAGCCTGTCAACGATACCGCTATTGCTGCGGGAGATGCCAAAGGTACCGCCGGAGAGGAGATGCCTGAAACGGAAATCATGCGCTATTCTAGTTTGATGAACTCTGATGATTATTCTGAGAATGCGGGGGTGTACAACGGGTAAGATACTCCAGGATGCAAGCATGCAGATTCATCTACTAAAAAGATTTTTAGTCACGTATCACGTTCACTTGATTCTGGTACGCTCAAGGGCCTCCGTCGAGATCGAATCGCAGACTTCTTGAATTCGCGCCATGATGGTCCCCAAATCTTGCTGGGAGACCCAAAGTCCAGGGCGGACAGGCGATCGGACCTCGAGGCTTTCATGGAAACTTATCACGCCATTGAAAGGGAAATATCACGCTTTCCACAGTCCAGTTAGCCCGATTGACCCAAGCACACCAAGGCTGCACCATGTAGACAGCCTTGGTGATTGTGTGCAATCTCCACCTGGTTGGCGGTGATCAGTAGATGGGTAGTAGCTATGGTGGGCTCACGAAACCCATAAGTGCCTTGCAAAGTAGCAACAGGCCAGATCCCTCTCTTGGCGAGTGATATCTCTGCTGTATACCATGGATTAGGTGAGAGTCGCCCAGCATGTGGGCAGCAAACAAGCTGACTAATTAGTATAGGTACTCGCAACGATTATTCGTATACCAAAGCAAAGAACAACTACCATCGTGGCCTACCATTGCTGGAAGCGCCGGAGTAAGCCGGATGCAAAACACGATTGGCATTGATTTTTGGTTAACAAATGCGCTAGTTAATCAATGAGCGGAAGCGAAAGAACACAGAGCAGCGAGCGAGGGATATCCTAATAATAACTTGGCCTGCTCTATCAAGCGTAGTTCAAAACTGTTGAATGGTTAGCTAAGCCTAAGACATTGTTAGAATCAGGCGCTCGTTAAGAGTATATATACTACGAGGTTGCTCGTCCACCGCGCTCAGAATTGCGGAGTGTCTCCCATGAGCCAGCCTTCTTGAAAACCTGTGGACGAGGTTGAAGTTGATCAATGAGGAAGGACCTTATTCTACAATTCGGTAACGGGGATATGGCTTTATGAATCACAAAGGAGCAAAGCGCACCCCACTGATATTCCCGGGTTATCTATTACTAGCCTGGCGCCTCGCGTTGGTATAGTCTCTAAGTCGATACAAACATAGGAGACCCTAATTATCTTTTTGCCACAACAGACGTGCATGCTTGATTCTATGAATATGCTACATAGGTCGTATTCACTTGTCATTTAAGCGACCGGCGGCCCTCGTCGCATTTAAATGCCCCCTTGAACTAGATGTGTATATTATTCTTTGCCTCTCGCCGCCTGCCCACCGTATCGCGCCACAAGAAAGGAACCCATGCCGGGCTGGTTCTCGTCCCTTGCTGTACCAAGAGAGCCTGGATTCCATCCACTCCTCCGTGGACCAATACCGAGTCGTCCTAAACAGTGTGAAGGGGAAAGAGAAGTAGAGCGGGGACTCAGGGAAAAGCAGCAAAAATGAGGACGAGTACGCCGCCAACTCCGGTATTAGCTGAGATGATACAGAATTCCTGTGGTATACAGCAGTCGTAGCGCCATGCTCTGAAGTGGGTAGTGAGACCGAGTTCAGGGGAAATATCTTTACGATTCGCTGTCGATTCCCATCTATGGTCCATCCTTCAATCAAATCGCCCGAACGGCCGCAATCGTTCCTCCATGTTGATCTCCTCTATCGGTCGCTAGGAGATATACTGCGCACAGGGTGTGACAGCATCTTTAGGCGCCAAAACGTTTGGCTCTCGCATCGGCCTTTGCGCGCTCCGAGGGATCATCGAGGACACCCCTTGGCTTCCCGCCGCCGCCGCCGCCACCTTCCTTGCGCGGGGGGGCACGATCACCACCCCCATGGCGCCCACCTCGGCCCCGGTTATCTCTTCCTCCCCGTCGTCTACCGGGACCGCTCTGCTGCCGCTTAGCGCCGCGCTCGCCGTCCGCGTTCCCATTGGGGTTGGGGGCGCCCTCTCGTCCGCGCTTCCGCTCCCTCTTTTCGGGCAGCGCAGTGTCGAGACCCGAAGGCACGGATGTCTGGTCGGCGCCGAAGCGCTGAGCGCGCTCGGCCTTTTTCTTCGCCTCCTCGTCGACATTCTCCGTGATACCGAATCGCTTGGCACGCTCTGCACGCTTACGGGCCTCCTCGTCGGCGCTGCTCGCGGGAAGGTGCGCGGAGAAGTCCGTCTTGGGTACAGCCTCGGCCTCGCTCTCTACGGGGTTCGCGTCGCCTGTGGCGGCCTCGGCAGGCTGGTCTTCGCTGCTGGGGGCTGGGGCTTCGGCTGCGGGCTCCGCCGGGGCGGCTGCAGGCTCAGCAGGCTTCTCTTCGACGAGCGCAGGCTTCGCAGCGGGCTCGGGCTTGGAAGCTGGGACATCGTCGTCCGAGTAGTCGATGGGGTCTTCTTCGGCGGACACTGCGAATTGGTCAGACAAGCCTCGTAGGAACAAAGGGACAGAGGGACTGGACGAACCTGGTGCTCCAGCAGGCTCGGCGGCGGGCTTGGCGGCTTCCTGGGCCTTGTCGTGCTCTTGCAGGCGCACAATCAGATCAGCCTTGTTGCCAGTGACGGGAAGCAGCTTTTCCTGGAGCAGCTTCTTCAGCTCTGGAACCTTGAGCGATGCGTAGTCGGCCATGGTGACGATGTGAAACGCACACGCGCTAAAACGGAGGGATGAGAGGGATGAGAGGGATGGCGAGAGAGTTGCGCGGCGGTGATGGACGCGCGGGCTTGCGGCGGTCGCAGGGCCAAAAAAAAAAGCGCTCAACCTTTGGCGATGCGATGCGTGTGCAGTCCGAGCTTAAAGTGCACTTGGGGTGGGCGGTGTCGATGGTTGGGGGGTGCGACGAGGGACGGCTGGATCAAGTCGGCCTTTTGTTGCGAGGTTGCGAGGTTGCAGCAAGCAAACAAGCACCTCCCCAGAAGTACCTACCGTCCGGGACCAGTGCCTTCGCTATGATGAAAACGCGTCAAAAGTGGACAGGGGCCTGGACCCGGTTGGTACTTACTTGTATGTACTCTTCCCTACCTACCCTTGCGTCACCTAGTCTACTTCTGGGACGCGACCATATGCACGGGCCATATTTGAGTCTGTCTAGTCTATTCCAAGTTAGACTGGGTAAGTACTTAGTAGGTATATACTTGTAATGGAGTACTTGTTTGTAAGTACCTAACTTAAGTACCCTTGTCAACCTCAGTATATATTCACGAGCTATCGTCATTCTTTGACATTGGAAACTTCAACAACTCGCTAGGTTTCGAGATGATACTTATCATATTAACCCACGGAAGCGTATGGATCTTGACGCAGCATCGTATTGACGCCAAACACGCGAGGTCTTATCAGAGTAACCGTTATTATTATTTCAGACGTTCTGGTGTTTTTTTACACAATGCTATCCTATATATACTCTGAGGTACACATGTATATATATAAATAAATTAAAAAAAGATAGTAAAAAAAGTAAAATTCATATACATGTACATGTGCATTTACGAGGAGGAAAAACTCGCAGCTACAAGTATCAAACATGTCAGATGCCTAGGTACGCATAAGGATCGACATACCTCAACGAGGGCCATCGGCTCAACTCATACACAGCATCAGTATGGAAACCCAGTCGTTGAAGCCGCACTCCGTATCTAACCCAGTTCTGCGCGTTCCCGAGCATCAACCCCGTGGCCAAGCTGGCCACCAACGCCTTCTCATTATTCGACCAATCCCGCCCGAACGCCGCCTTTAGGAACAACGCCGTGCTTAGCAGCGGCACGTGATCCCCCAGGTCCACCCCTGATCCCAAGACCTCGTCGAAGAGCGGCTTCACCAGGTACCGGAGCTTTATGTCCAGCATCTTCTGCACAAAAGGGTCAACTCGCGGCGACAGTGCCGGGTGATGGTATTGGTCTCCTTGTCGAGACAGTATAGCAGACCCAGATCGGCATCGCCCGCCATGAGCTGTTGGCCCATCGCCTCGAAGAAAACGTCGTCGAACAGCCGCTCGGCGAGATGGAGCATGACGGGATGGAATCCGGGCGCTTCGAAGTCGGTGTATCGTGGATCGCGGCCGCCGCCCTTCTGGTTAGATGACGGGGACATGATGTTCCCACCGTACCCGTCACCCTGCCCAAAATGCCCTACCGGGGATCGTAACGTGCGGGAAGTACTGCGAAGCGGTCTTTGCTCCCTGCAGCTCGTCCCTTGCATATGGGGCGTCGAGCAAGAGAACTCTTGATCGGGATTGAACCTCCTCCCCCAACAAGAACACATGGTCTTCAACGCTTTCTAACTCGGGATACGGATTTACGTATGGGCTAAGCACTAGGTCGGCCAATTTGCGACCGAGATACTCTGCGTAGCCCGGCGAGATCGGTGGAGATATAGTGAGTGACCAGGGGGTCGGGAAATACCCGGATGTGTCCTGGAACTCGTCTGACATTCTCCATTCGATGCGCCCGTAGGCTTCTTCACCATAGACGCATGCCCCCGATAGGATGAATTTCGCGGTCGGCCCAAAGGCGGCCGCTGTTTTCCCGCTGTCCAGGCGTGACGTGTAGCAGGACTGCTCGTGCAATATGAAGGACTTGCTTAGAGTAGTCGCTTGCCGGAGAATCTTGACTGAGTGGTCACCGTCTAAAGTCATACCGTCAAGCACTCGTATATCCTCACGAGATAAGATATTGACCGTCGTTTTGTTGTTCTCGAAGCATTCTAGACTTAGGATTTTGACTATCCTTTTGACGTTTGAGTCGTCGTATCCCGTAATGATAATTCCCTCGTATTCGGGATACAATGGCGAGGAAGGGCCCGGGATAAAGGGTCTAGCCTCCTCCTCACGCTCTATACCCATCATAGTCAAGAGACGATGACGCTCGCGTCCGTCTGCGACGATCTTGTAAATGTCCCATTTACACTTGACAACTATAATGCCATCGTAGTTGCTCTGTGATGGGCTTTGAGACGGTGTTGTCGGGGTTTGATTGTAAAGCCGGCTCCCTCCTATGAAGACGCAGGCAATTTCCAGGAAGACGAGAGATGGGTCGACCTGCAAGAAAGAGCTCTTGTAGTCATTCAAAACTTCGATGAAATCGCCCATCTCGCAGAATCTGTCTGTGGTGCTGTAATGTTCTCTTGTAAAAGAAAAGAAAAAAAGCTTATAATCTGGTTGTATATTGCTCCTGATTTGATTTGGCCCCTTCCAGGTCATTCTCGTGCAGGTATATAATATACTTCGTAACAATTCTCTTATATTAGTTGACAACCACATAGAAAAGTTTGGATAATCAACTTGTCTCATGGTTAGGCTTTGCCAACAATCTACCTGACATCATTTCTCTTTGTGGTGGGGAGGACGCAAAACAATAGTGCAAGCAACAGGTCATATTGGCCTTTATTAGATAGCACTCTTGAGATACGATATGTAGGGAAGGTTCCTGACTTCCTAATCCAAAGGTATATTCTCCGTCTAGTTGGAGCTGTGCCAGAACATCCGCCGACTACATGCTGTTCTCTTTTCAAGTGGGTTGAACTGGAGTTAACACACATGAAACGATATATATTATATTGCATTGTGGTACAATAGGCAATGCGCAACACGTAAGGACATAATAAGACTTTCGGATTTTCGTTAGGCGGAATGAAACAGCAACTGCGATCAAGGAATATCGCATCACACGTACGCGTTGTTCATCAGGGAGTGACGAGAACAGTAAATGAGATACGCATCTGCTTCGAAATCCGAAATATATAAAATGACACGGGAAATCCCTGAAACGATCAATTTTTTTCTCCTAATTATCCCTATCCTCAGTCTACCTTCTCCCTTCGCTCCCACAGCCTGTCATACCCACACGACACCAGCAGTCAAGTCCACAGACGGGCCATCAACCCCTTGAGAATTACCCAGCCGGCCCTGACCTACCCGACAGGCTTTCCAAAATGGAGAACCGAAACACACCACCCCGGACCGCCTTTATGACCTTCATGACATTTGCTCGCAAGGTCTACAACCCAATCGGGTTCGCCGAGGGCCACAATGCCGCCATGTGGTTTGTTTTCGTCGGCGCGCTCTTCTGCTTTGCCGTCATCCGGCTGCAGTATCTCAACTTCTCGGGCGTCTTCTGCAATCCCAATCTCAGAGGCCCTATGACTGCGATGCCGGGTGAATGTTTTTACTACACCACTTCAGCACGTGATCATGTCGGCATTATACTGCACCTCGCCACTATACTTCCGGGGACTATACTCGCGTGTCTGCAGTTCGTCCCTACTATCCGGCACAAGGCCATCCTCTTTCATCGGATCAACGGATATGCCGTCTTACTCCTGGCTTTCGTCGGGACAATCGGCGCACTCATGATCGCACGCCATTCGGCAGGCGGCGGCGTGGACGTCCAGACATTTGTCGGGCTCCTCGCTATCATGTTCCTGGGGTCCCTGGGCCGGGCGCTATATAGCGTCAAGAGTACAATGATCGGACAGCATAGGGCTTGGATGATTCGGGCATGGGCATACGCGGGTGTGATAGTCACCATGCGACTCGGCATGTTCCTTGGTGCCATGATCATCTCCCACGCTGAGCAATACCTTGTCCAGCCATGTGACAAGATCAACTTCACTCTCAAGGGCGAGCGAGCTACGATGCAATTTTACCCTGAGTGCGGGCCTTTCTTTTCTGGCGAGAACCCCGGCCAGAAGGCCGTAGTCAGGGCGAAGTACCTTGCACCCGGCAACGTCATGGAGGTTGCGGCCGCGTTTGACGCCGTCTTTGGTCCCGCGGCATGGTTGGCCCTCGCGCTCCACGCTTCCCTCGTTGAGTTCTATCTCGCCTTTAACCCTCACTAGTACCACAGACTACCGGCTTTGGATATATAGCCCTTCGCTCATGAATAGTTAGAGGCAGTTGTGAGGCTATCGTGGCCAATGTCCCCCTTTTGGCGCTGGCACCTCCCTAGCGTGATTTATAGCAATAAACATAATTCCCACACAATCTCTAGTAATGCATTGCCCTTTACCATGTGATCTAGCTGCTTGATAAATAAGTGTTGCGATGTATTAATGAGAATAAGGCGATTTAGACCTAAAGTGATTGAACTATTCGAAGAAGCGATCAAGGAATAGAATAGTCTAGGTTTGGGCTTAAATTCACTTCATTGGATAACGTATCAATTCTAATAGCAATTACGTACTAGTCAAAAACCGAGCACGGGTTTTTGGGTGTTAGATGAAGTTATAATTGAAATATATGAGCCAAGTGAAACAAAAATTTGACAAAAAAACCTAGGGTTTAATTAAGTACAGATTGCTAATGTTCGCTGAGAAGAGTTTCTATATATAACGGTAGTTGGTCGCTACGGTAACGACATTACCTATACCATTTGCCAAAGGGTCATGTCAGGCCCCAAGCTTCCCTAAAAGGCCGTCGAGCATGTCCTAAACTCCTATCGTAAGCGGGTATGCCGAATACCCGTCTGAGGACCCCAGACCACTTCATTGAGCGATTGGGACACTTGGGCACTTCGTGGCTCCCTTCACTCTACCGTGCCACGGGCTTGAGATGTACATTGAGGGCAGGCTTATCCCAGACTGTGAAGGCCCTCTGATCTTTTAGCCAGAGGCGGCTGTCGTCGGCCAGGGTCAAGTCGAAGTTGAACACGATCTTGGCGAGGATTAAGCGCATCTCGGCATAAGCAAGGCTAGGTAGAACAGATTGAAGGTTAGCAAAGTACGACTGATTCCGTGCCCCTATTCATCTAAGCGAGACCTCAGTGGCTCTTGCGTAAGAACACACACCAGGGGATCTGTAAAACTGGAAGTATGCCCAGAACGTGGAACACCTGAAAGGTGACATGGAATACGCATGAATCAAAGTGGAAACAGGAGAGGGAGGAATCGGAAATTGAAAGTAGGAACTTACTTTCTACCAATGCAATTGCGCGGTCCTACGCTAAATGGCTGCATGGCATCTTTGGAAATAATTAGCGATCAAGCAGTCACAGGAATTCGAGCGCCCATTTTCGAGGTAGGCCAAAACCGTCCTCTCTCGGGATGTGCTTTGTATTAGGCCGGGACTTACCGAGTTGGTCATTCTTGTATTTGGGGTCATTCAACCACCGCTCCGGCGCAAACGTGAGAGGGTCGGTCCAAAAGTGCTCATCATGGTTGACGGCCCATTGGTAAACGGAGACAATTGTCTGTATCGGAATTAGTCTGGGTAGTGATTTGTTCGCGCTATATTTGTCTCTGCACAAAGTGGGAAAAAGAAGACGATAGCTACATATCCCGACTTCTGCGGCCGAGTGATACTCCAAAAGGGGCTCATGAGTAACTTACACCCTCTGGCACAAACCTGCCGTCGATCGTGGAGCCACCTTTGGGCGTCACACGGGGCAAGCCTGCTACAACGGGTGGGTAGCGGCGGAGCGATTCATTCAAGCAAGCCAGCATCTATACAGGCCAGTGTCAGTTTATCTTGACTTGTTTTTTTGAGTACGGGGAGCTCTGTATTGACGGCTCCTGTGCCGGCCCCCTTACAAGATGAAATGAAAGGGCAAGAGGGACTTACATATGACAGGTTCCCCACGCTCGTGAGCGTGATCTCATCATCGCTTTTGAAGGCAGAGCGAACTTCCTGCTCCAGCTTCCTGAGAATCTCGGGATGCGTCGTGAGCAGGAAAGTAGCGCCGGACAGCAGGGTGGCGGTCGTCTCCGAGCCGGCGGCGATCAGGACGGAGGCGTTCATCGTCATGCGCGACTGGTCGAGCTGGAGCTCGTCCTTCCTGCGGATCAGGCCCTCCAGGAAATCCGGGCGCTCGCCGCCCTGCATGCGCTGGCCGACCTTCTGGTACACGATGGCGCGGTTCTGGGTCTCGGCCAGGTACTTGGCCAGGGGGCTGGACCTGCCGACCCACCTCAGGAGTCCTGCGAGCCCGAACCGGTACATGGCCTGCCACAGGCCGTTCTGGCGGATGGTCGCCCCGACCAGCTTTATCCAGGGGTGATAATTCGAGTTCTCTAGGCAGCCGAAGCCGCCGTCGACGCCGAAACTCAGATCGCCGATGATGTCGAAGGTGGCCCAGTTGTACCACTCCCGCAGGTTCTGGCTGCTCTCGGTCTGGGAGGCGTTTCTTAGGCGCGAGATGAGTAGATTGACGTACGAGCCGATTATGGGTTCTTGGTCACGCATCGAGCGGTCGCTAAATCCGTGTGACAGCTGTCGCCGCAATAAGCTGTGGTCGTGGCGGTCCGCGTTGATTATCGACGTGGGAAGCCAATCAAATATATTGTAAAAGCCGTCGTATTTCGGCAATTCCACCTCGCCGATCTTCTTATGGCCGTAGATGTCACGCCAGGCCTGAGGGCTGCTGAAGGCAAGCTCGCTCGGTGCGACACGGACGACGGAGCCGTATTGGTGATGCATCTGATTCAGTTCTTTGTGTAGGTTTCCCTTTAGATGATACCACATGCGCGGCAGAAGCGTCATATGAAAAGAAAGGGGGCCTGGGTATTTTCGCAAAGGGTGTAGGAAGACATTGTATAGGATCTGTCCGATGATGTACACGACCCCCTTTCACAGCGTCCTGTCAGTCGATCTCTTTTCTCCAGAAACATGTAGTAGTTAAGAATGAACGTTGCTGGCGCTATAGTACTAGCACCGCAACAGAGCGAGCGGACTTACAAGAAGAAGCCCACCTTGGGCTATCTCAAAGACACCAGTCATACTTGCTGGCCCTAGCGGTTTAAAACCCCAGGATGCGATATGATATTGTAGTTACAGATAATTACTCCCCTCTCGTGGTATTATCGTTATCCTTAAATATGGAAGGAATGGGAGAAGCTGGCGTTGGAGCTGTGGACTGGTGACTATACTTGTTGAAGCTGTAGGCGACGGGGCCTCACTGTTTATATACCTGCATATATATACGCAAGATTGTATACCCATCATGGCCACGGGATAGTTATCCAGTATAGGTGGGGTTATGTTTGCCACAGCAAGAAATACCGACGTCACCCGCTGGGGGCAGTGTGAAGACTACGCACATGTAGCGGGCTGAGATCGTGGGAGTCGCGGGCTGGATCGGATTTGAGCCATTCATCCGACCGTCCGCACTCGGGAGGACGGGGCTCACTAGGCATCCGAGCCGGTTGACGCCCGTAGTAGTATCTGGATAATTATGGTAACGGTAGTAGCGATGACGATCTCCAACCAGGATATGGTGGTGTGGAATGCATGAACCGGCATAGCGCACCACGAGCCATCACGAGGAATGGAATTCCGCTGCTCGTTGTCCCCTAGCTACACGTCCTTGCTTAGTTCGACCTCATTCATCATCGCCGGGCATTTTTAAACGGCTGCCTGCTTGCTCTGAGGTGATTATTGGAGCCCCCGAGTCTCACAAGCTAAGCTGGCGTCCCTCTACGCACGTATCGATGGATGCGCCGTAAAGTGCGACGGCGTTGAACTTGCGGATTACGCACATATACCCATCCTGGCCAAGCTTTATAGCTCCGCTTGTTCAAACGACGTAGAGATGTAGTAACATTCGGTTCGCCCACGTCGCCGTGCGGTAGCCGGCAGTCTAATGCCCCCTCGGGGCCCATCAGCCCATACGCATGCAGCGGCAGGGGTACTATACCTAAGTACGCTTGCCGTATGAGTGACTCGGCTTATCAGCCATGCGTAGATGCGGCTAGATCCGCCTAGTTAGAGAATACGTACAACGATGTTTCATCGGCGCATATATCCACTGTGTCCACGCCGAGACGTTCTAGGTAGCCGTTGAAGCGGAGAGGACAACGCGCGCGCCAGCTCGAAGACCGTCCGTGCGTTGTCGGTCACAAGACAAAGATGCGACGAGATGGCGGATGACTTTCAGCGTGAGCTTTCCATTCATGTCTCAAGGTACATCGATAGGTAATAGCGGTAACGGCCTGTGATGGTTGGTGTATTAATTGGTCGTAGCTATAATAAGTGGTGGTAGTGTTTAATACTATAGTAAGTACCTAGTCATAGACTCCAGAATGCCTACCATGATGCCAGTAAGGTGTGTTACGGGATCGTCCGTCTTGTGCCGGCATACCCCAGAACCAATCCCTTACTTAGTCGTTTCGCAGCCTCGATGACACATTCTGCATAGTTGTGAGCGGACTTCGACAAAGTGGACTTCAGGGGCGCTGAACTCCGCTCGGCGCCGCTCCTATCTACGTGGAAACAAGCCCAGCGGCCGGCTGGACAGATCCATGCGGTCCATGTCTGATTGGCCGACTGCTTTCCGTGACATGGTTTTCAAACTCCGTACCTCACCGGTCTCTATTTATTGTCCGCAAGCCTAATCCGCTTTAGAGCAACCCCCCCGGCCAAGATACTGCGGATGGCGCAGAATGATGCAGAATGATGCACGTATGCTGAAGTTGCCGGTTCCGGTAAATCCGCTGTTTATGATTGTCGTCTCTCTGTGCTTAGCTAAACGATGAGTTATGGTGGGGGTGGGGGTGAGTTGGGTTGGGGTTGTCGTCGACGAGGTGCGCTGCTGGGCGGCTTACGCATTTTCAAACTCGACTGAATGATAATAGTTATACAGTGATCGAAGGACTTAGTTTAGATACTTAATAAACAAGACGACATCATAAAGTATTCGAAATCTTGCCTTCGAGCCGAAAGAGAGTACGACCACTACCTTCAATACAACCACTTTGCCTAGACTCCTCATTGCGGGTAAGTATTTAGGCATTGCCTTGTGAGCCGTGCACAAATAATTCTGCAAACCCGGGGTCCAGTGATCCGAGAGTCACAACCAACATAACGTAGTACCTATGTAGTCACGAGCCAAGACGGGGCCCTGCTTGGCAGTGGAGCAAGAGAGGTCTATTATGCATTATGCATCTATGCTTGGCATACAGTATTCTCCGTAGGCTGGGAGCTTGATTTTTGAGTCATTCTGAGTATATCGACGCTAAGGATGCAGAGGTAAGGAAACTAAAGTCATCCGGTCACTCTCACGGCACGTAAATCCAGCTTTAAACCACAACATAAGCAAAATATTGAACTTAATTGGGTCGGGGGCTGGGTGTCTGTCTGCATTAGCTGGTATAGAAGATCGTCGATTGGGGTGACACTGCAGCCATCACCATGGATACAAAACTGAGGCTGATCAATGGCTCAATCCCACCACTTAAAAAACCCACTCGTAGTCGTATGTATTACTCATTCAACAAACTGAGACAATTTTTACTAAGGGAGAACGTGAGATTCATAATAAGCGGTATTCATCTTGATTAATATTATTAAAAAAGCTCATATCTAACTCGGGCGCTCACTTTAGCACATAAAAACGCCCGCCCCCCCTCCCTGAAAAACGGCAAGACAAAACCACAAATGCAGAAAAAGCCACGCCCGTCTCAGGTAAGAAAATAATGCACAAAATCCAAATTCGACAAAATTCGAGTTTTCGCACCAACCCTTATTCCATTTCGCCCGTGTATCACCTTGTCTCGGGAATCCTAGCGCTTCGCTCAAAATGCAAATCAATCCATCGTTTGCCAGTAAACACCTCAGCCCGCCCCAGATGCTCGTCTATGCCCTCAAAACCGACGAGAGAGAGAGAAAGAGATAATAATGCAAGTATTCGAGAATGTACTCCGCCCGCTGCTGGGCCCTTGCGCCCTCGCAAAAATGCCCCACCATTGATAAAACAGGATTAAATGATAAAAGAAAAACAAAAGGGGGTATCTAAAATTAGTTGAGAACAACCTCCTGTGTGACAAGCCCATAGACCCAACTTGCTTCCACGACTGAAACGCACTGGAAGCACCATTTGTTCACATTGCCACCGCTTCCACCCCCCTTAGGGGCGACGCCCATCTCCCCACTCTCATCGCGAACTTCTTCCCAGACGTTGAGCAGGATACCCCGACTCCCAAGCCGCGAGAAGCAGCGGCTACCTAGTACGACATCCAGGACCACACGAGGCTGGTCTGTAGTCTTTTTCGGGATCGTTGTCACTACTATCCGTTTCTCCATGCCCTGATATTTCCTCAGATTTTGTCGCGTTCCTTGATCAGGTCGCGTCACCTCGAGGTGGCAGTTGCCGTAATCCTCCCACTTGCTGGCTGACACAAGGAGGTGCAGCCTGACCTTGAGGTTGTTAGTTGTCAGGCTCATCTTTGCGACGGTTCCGCTATTCGCAGCGCTAACGGATGGCGAACGAGGCGGCGTGCCTGAAGACGATGTATACAACGAGTTCTCACCACTGCCGAATCGTGATTGCCGGTGAACTGATGACATGCCAATATTGAACTGGCTGCCACCGCCCATGAGCTTCTTGAGGAACGATGAAGCTGACATGCTGGAATGAGATGTGCTACCTGCTGATTGCGAAGTGGCTCGGGCTGAGGCGCGGTAGCTGTTTTTACGACCAAACCAGCTTCGGCTACGGCTGCTGCCATCGCCATCATTCTGCCCGACTTGGCTCTGTCCAAACGCCCGAATGCGTGTCTCCTCTTCGAGTGCCTTATATTTTGCGTTGTCCAAGCGAGCTCGGTGAACCGCATTATACAATGATTCACATTCTTGGAGTGAGGGCGCCCGGAAGCGAAAGAAGGAAGTCTCGATCTTGTTTACCTTCGCATATAATCGCGCGTAGCTCAAAACTGGAGATCTTATTTCGAGATCAAGAGCTGTGCTGGTCCGCAACATGACCAGAGGTGTGAGATCCAACGCGATGAGGGGATCCTCTTCCCCGTGGTCGGGCTCTCCTGAAGAAGGGTGTGCTCGTCTGTAGGGGTAGGCTTCAATCAGACCAGGTGTTGTCACAATGGAGCATATGTCAGGCCAGAGGTCTTTCCAGCAGCCGTGTTTGTTGTCCCAATAAGAGATTGTTGCGAGGGACCTGAAAAGGTATTCGGGTTGCGCGTGACTAGGAGGAGGCAACTCTATATGCGAAGCTGATGCAGAAGATGTCGGGCTTATCGAGCTTTGGGAAACAATCGACTCTGTGTTGGGTTCGACATCCCTTTTTATACTAATAGCAGGGACAGAATCAGGCATATCTGCGGCCTCAAGTTCATCATCAGAGGATTCGTCTGAGTAGGAATACTCATCCTCCGATGCTGATGATGAGAAAGAGCTCTCAGATGATACATCGGAAGGATAATACTCATGTTTAAGAGGCGACGAGTTTCGTCGTTTGACGCTAGAATATGCTTCTGCAGGGGGTGCAAGTAACTGTGAGTTCTTTGCATCTAAAGTTCGATGTACTGGTGGAGGAGGTGCACCATCATCCCTGTACGGAGTGTCATCCTGGCTAGGTTCAATGAGGGTTGGGACATCGGGCTGAAGGTTCTCATGGTTGCTTGATTCTTCGGCGGCCTGAGTGGGGGATGTTGACAACTGGCGTCGGGATTTTGTATAAGAATCGCGAGTTGGAGTTTTCTCTGCGGAGGGAATTGCCGGCGGTGGTCTAGTTGGCGAACTGGGATGCGATTGCTCCTCCCTTTGGGGCGTCCTGAACTCCTTTCCCAACCTATCAGGCGAGGGAGCCGTTGGCGACGGGGTGTATTTTTGAGAACGCCGTCTTCTCTCTCCTACCGGCATGTCCGAAGTTATAGAGCTTGATGATAACACAGAAGCCGTCGATTCAGGTAGTGTTGTTTCCTTGATAGTTGGTGGTATTGGACTAGTCCCAAGGATCTTCAACCAATCAAGGACCTGTTCTTCATTGTCCGTGGTTAAAGTGAGTAATTCAAACCATTCATCTCTGTAGCCCCTGATCATAATAACCAACTGGTGAATTTGATCTCCCTTTCGAGCCGAAACAAGGTTGCCAGCAACAGGCGCAAAGAGCAACCAGGAGCGGCCACCACTACCGATTTCCCTGATTAGTAGATCGCCTGGATCGGATTTGAACAGCGGGTTATCTCTATAGATTAGCTCGACTTGGCAAAACAGTCGCTGGCCATTTGAGTGTCGAAGGTTGAGGGAGAATGGATCCTTAGCATATACTTGTCGAAATCGGTCGATCCTGACGTTATCGGCCGCTGCCATGTTTTTTAAATCACGGGTCCGGCTCGTGTCGGTTTTTCTCGCATCGTCGTCAACAATCCTAGCGGTCTCTTGCTTATATCTTTTACGTGCTTTGTCTTGAAGTGCTTCCCATTTGGTTGCGAGAGATTCGTATTGTGGGGTGCCTGCCACAGCTCGATATCCCTACCAGACTTAGTTCCAGGACATGTGATCTATAATTTAAGAGACACTCACCTGAATAAATTTAGTTATCCATTTCGTGCGGACTAACGGTCGTTTTAGGAGATGAGCTACGTCAATACGTTCTCCGTGTTCATTGAGAATGTCCCCTTGTGCGTTACGGGGCATTGCATCTATAAGCGAATCCTCATCATCGGGCGATGCCGGCGCCAGATTAACGATGATACCCTGAAATCCGAGGCGCCATACCTCTAGGTAATGTCCGTAGATCGGGGTAATAGTTTCGAGCCACTGCGGCAGTCTACGTATGTCAGCTAAGGGGCATCGTCGATGGTGGTTCTTCAGCTTTTCAAGAACAATGCCCATATCCACAACTGCTTTAGGTAGAGGGTCTTCCTTGTGTGTGCCATTTGGTGACGTGAAGAGATCTCCCGCTGAATCCCGTTTGCCGTGGACAAACTGCGATAGCAGGACTGGAATGACACCATCAACAAGTGTTTTAAGCTCTCGTGAATACAAGTTTTCGTCTCTAGCGAACTCCCGTAAAAGGTTCTCTACGGTCGCATCATGAAGGTGATTAGATGCTCGTCTCACGCTAGGAGTAGAACGAAGACTTCGAGTGCGACTTGGAGTGACAGAGTCGTCGGGTAACGAAAGCACCGATACGAGATCGGAGTGTTTGGTGAGTCGCCTCTTCAACCCAGACCTTTGACTTCGTTTACGGGAAACGGCCGAGCTTCTAGTTAGGCCGGTGCTCCGTGTAGTTGTGGTCTGGGTAATAGTTGTGTCAGAGACCCTGGAAGATAATTCCGAGCTCAGGGTACTAAGCGTTTCCTGATCGGAGATGATCGTGGAAAGTTCATGTAAGCCATTTGTAGGTGGCCGTCGTTTTGGAGCGGGATGACTGGCTTTTGGCTTAGCCGACTCTGCCGACGTAAAGGAGTCTTCGTCAGATGGCGTTAGGCTCCGCCTTTTCGTAGAAGACCGAGGCCGCTCTTTATATCCAACTGTTCGATCGCTCTCGTCATCTAATGTCTCATCGTAGCTCGAGTGCTCTGTACGACTAGGAGTCTCGACAGAAGACTCTCCACGAAAAGCATCGATTATCTTCTCCTTGAAACCTCTCTTGGCGGCACCTTTTCCGGCCGGCGCCGTGGTTCTCGTAGCCTGACTTCTTCTCAGTCCACTCGGCGACGGAGTCGTTGCTTGTTCAGTGGGAGAATCGTCATATGTAGTGGACCTTGATGTGGATTTCGGTTCATTCTTCCGATAAGTATTATCATCCTCATCGGGACCTGTAGATAGGCGGTGTAACGATGAGTCTGAGCGTCGTGCTTTACTTTCATATGCCCATTCCTGCTCAATTGATTTCCTTGGGGGATCATCACTACCTTCGCTCTGCCTATCGACGAAGGGGTCTACAGTATCCTTCAACCAATTTTCAATGTTTGGTGGCTGGTTCATGACAGGTTTCGGAGGGTCGACCTTCTCTGCTAGGATCTTCTTGCCCTCAGTCAGCGCTTTCTTGAAGACGTTAGTAGCGCCCTTGAAGCTAGTCTGTCTTTTGGTCTTCGGTTTCGTCGTTGGACGCTCACCCCGTCCCCGGGGTAGCTCTAATTCACTGAAAGCAGAATACCCGAAAGGGATATCTGCAAGAGAATTTTGTGGTATACTGGATTGAACATTCGACTCGTCTTCCGAGCCACTAGTCCATGATGCGCTATCGGACACATCTTCGTATCGTGTAGTTTCGGTCTCTGCTAGGCTCTTTGCGCGCCTGTGGCGTGAATTGGCCGGCCCTTTCGAGGCAACCTTTGCAGCTGGCCTTACTTTTGCCCTGACTTTGGTTGGTGTGTCGAGTTCTTCCGATTCCGGATCGCCGCTAGCCTCTTTCCTAGCCAACGGTGATCGACGACGCGAGATATCAGTGTCACTGGTACTTGCTATCTTCAGAGTCCGTGCTGAAGACGCTCGGATGGTACTTGAGTCCCTGGACGGTGGGTGAATGGGTCGGACCCGGATTCCATCATCGGGGAGAGTCCTTCGCTGGGGTGTCATCTTCGGGGCATTTTTGTGTGCTTCCTTCAGGGGAAGGGGCTTGAGGCGAATACTGTCGTCTCCTGTTGCCTTAGATTTATAAGATTCGTAGATGCTGGTACTATTTGCCGTACCGGACTTGCCATCTGTGACATCGCTTTCGGTCATAATTTCACTAGAGATGGGTTTTACTCGTATCCCATCGCCACTACCGACCGACCTACTACCAACTGATCTCGGGGCGTGAGAACGCTTGCGAGGCTCATCTGGTATTTCTACTCTGCTAGCCCACTCGTGAATCTTTCTTGAAACTGGTGGGTTCGGGCTGGGCCGTGAAAGGAAATCTTTGGGCAAGGGCGATCCGCCGCTCTCGTGCAGTTTTGCCTTTGGCTCTGCATTCCTGGAAGAACTCGTCGGCTTGTGATCCTTGACCCAATTTGTATCGCTCACGACGCGCTTCTTGGGCGGTGTCGCAAAAGCGGGTGTTTTCTCGTCCTCCTTCTTTGATTCATCACCATCAGTACCTTTCGCGATGGGCGGGACGTTCAGTGGTGGCCTCTTCTTTTGGCGCATTTTTATTTTGACTCGATCCTCCTCGGTCACGCTCTCTTCGTCCACTTGTATGTTGACCTCACTCGGCTCGGTTGGGGCAGCGAGCGGATCGGCCCGAGCCATTGCCTCTGCATTCGCCCTCTGCCATTTTGACACTCTATCGCGCACGCCCCCAGGGGCCTGGATTCGCTGCACTGTGGCTTGGCGCATCTCTTGTTTTACGGTCTCGAGGCTCATTCGCCGCTGCCGAACTAGTTCCCTGGCTGCCTTTTTGTCTGCCGCAATGCGAGCTGGCGATGGACGACCGAGTAAGAAATCGACTAGAAGGGTAGGGGGTTGTTTCGTCGTCGCCGCTCGACGGCGGGCCGGGACGGGCGTTTGGCTTGTGGCGCCATGTTCACCTGTTGGCGCAGCGCCTGTGCCCGCGGTATCGCTGGCGTCGGTGCTGGGGTCGCCAGTGCTGGGAGCATCATCTGGCTGAGTGGCGGCATCGGCTTGGGAGCATGAGGGACCCGAGGGGTCAGTTTCTCCGTCGGTTGATTTCGGGGCTGTCATGGCCTAGACAAGACGGAGATAGGGGCTTTTGTTAGCAACATTCCTGGGAAGTCCGGATGGCACGGGACCTCGTGGCCCGTGGAACACACAAGACCCGGGTGTCATATGGCCGGCGAGACCACACGTGCTTGGAGAGTGGAAGAATGCAGAGTCACTCACCTGGCCGCATCGTAGGTCTCGCTCAATCTATACTCGTGGCGGGTGGGTCGGCTTGGTCGCGTTGTGCGTGTTGTCTCTCTATTTTCTACTTTCGTTGCCTACGCAAATGGGAATGCAAATGGGAACACAGCAATGGAGGGGCGTTGGACACTGCCCAATCGATTGCTCGGTCCCGGTGGCTGCTGATTCGCACCGACCGGACGACCGACGGCCCAACCAGCTCCAAGCCCTGGATTGCAATTCGGGTTTGGGAGTTTTTATCGGAAGGGATTGGCTGCGACAAGCGCTGGCCGCGACGAGTAAAAAGCTTGCAGGAAAATGCGAAGCAATTATTAGGTCACGTCACCGACTGACGTGTGCGGTTGTCTTCTGTTGCACTCGGGGGTTTTGATTGTTGGCAAGCGTCAGAAAGTGGCGGGAGGGCGGGGATGACCTACCTATTGTTGTTGATGCTACGGAGTATGTAGGATGCGGCGCTGCGCAGAGGCAGACAGACGGACACGCTCGCGGTTGGGGGGGTCCGTACCTGACTTTTCCACATGTGAGAGCGCCTGCAAGCTACCTGCTAGTAGTATGGGGTTGGACGCCCTCGTCATCACTCGGGTCGTGCTACCTCTCCATCTAGATCAAGCTACCTACCTAGAATTGCGGGACGGGAGCTGCTTCCCTAGCAACCAATAGTGGGCTGTCAAAGGTAAACAATGCCTAGGTAGGTCGTTGTACCCACGTACCTCCCAGTCTACCAGTGCCAAGGGGGCGAGGGGTCAGATGGGCAAGGGGGTGTAGCCTCCTGAAGTGGGGATACCCAGCCAAGTACGACAAATTAGGTACGTACTCCATGTACCAGTTCCCAGATCGATACCAGGTATTTACCTTGTAGTAGACCAGATCGATTTCAGATGCCTGCTTGCCTGTTTAGGTCCCGTGCTATTCTAGGTATCATGCTACCTAGACATGGGTCTGAAATCAGGTTTTGTTTCTCTCGTTAGACCTACAACATCAACATCAACATCAACCAACTTGAGCAACAACAGACTGTTCTGCTCCAACAGTCAGCCTCATTCATGGGTGGCACTACCTGGTAGATGGTGTCTATTATCCACAACCTCTGACCTATCAGTTCACGGCCCTCCGTCATTCCCGGCCCAAGTGAGCCACGCTTCACCTTGACCGCTCGAAAAGCAATGTTTATTTGTTGGACTCGAGCTCAACACGCCATCTGGCTATAATTATACACGGAAATACCTAGGTAAATCTTTTCTGTGCAGGCTTACCCACCTCAAGACAATTCCGTCTACAGTTTTCATTCACACTTAACTGGGCACATGATAAAAGTTAGAACCGTTGACTACATCGTGACAATAGGTACTTAGGTACATGTATGATATTAATCCATGTATCCGTAGCAAGGACTGATAAATTAGCAAGACGAGTACATCTAATGAACTCCTTCACGTTCTCTTATTCACTCAACGTTTTAGACTTCAACAAATGAGATTCTCGTTCCTGTGTCTTGGACACTGGCATACAACATTATACGGTCGATCACTGATCTGCATCAATACCCAAGTACCCGACCTCAGTACTTCTTCTAAAGAGGGTTCCACTCTTCGCATTTTAGTGCCCATACTTAGTGCCCAGTATGGGCACCTTTAGGCCTGCCGTTAAGATGTAAGCACCGACCGATCTGTCTCGCCTTTGTCAGCCCTACACAGCGATCTGTAGGTACTTCAATAAATTATTCAACGTCACTCAACGTTTTGCCAACTCAGAAAGACACGATAATTCGCGGTTCAACTGGGCTCTTCCAGTAAATTCTGCAATATACCCCACATCGTTTTTGAAGACTCAGAAGCGAGGTTCTCCCTAGCATGACTATCGTTTGGTGTTTGTGCGGGGTGTATCTAATACGTACCTCGGTGTAAATACGAACTACGCTCCAATCTCATGCTCAAACATTCCCAGCCAATCCGCTTGAATTCAAGCTTGAAGCTTGTAACAATTAACACTGGGCGTTTCGCACCCGGTCCGTATGTTTATGGCCGCGGGCTCCCACTTAGGGCTTAGAGGATATCATGCGATGTCGATATCATGCTCCTACATGTGAAGCGGCTACAAGTTCATCTTTTTACAAGGAGAATTACATAGAATTAGGCCGCATTCATCGCTGTTTGAGTGCGACACTCGTCTCATCTGTCTTGGCGGGCGACACAGATCCCCGGGGAGTCCCTAAGTTAGTCTGTTGTGCCCTAAGTTTGACTTATAAGGTGCTGGCCGGAATTGCATTGACGTCGGTGTAACCAATCCTGTTCATGACATACCTAACCTGCGCGGGAATCTCACACCGATAAACCTTCTCACAGATATACATACAAGTTGCGCGTGAGCTACTCAACTTCCGGTTCAGTGCGATCAGACCATTTGATGAAGGTTATTGGTTAGAATTCCCAGGTCACTGCGGCACCAGCGCGACAGAGGTCGGCTAAATGCCATTAGAAGATTTTCGCCTTGACCTGCTCCTCCACCCAGACTCCAAAGCAAGGGTTCGCAGCATCGGAATGGCAAGAACACAACAATACCGTCAATTCATAGAGTCCGGAGAGGACAAGAGATTATTAACACAAGGCACGGCAGGCCACACCTACGCGCAGATCGTCAACATCACGTGGAAAGTGTGCCGTAAATAGAAAACCCCCCCAGACTCCAGACTCCCACTCGGAAAATAAATTCTCAGATGCGAGGTTGCGGCAATGGTCACGCATCATACAGTACAACTGCCGAGCCCGGGTACGAGGTAACAAGTGCGCATCATCCCGTATTACCGGCAGCAGCCGACAGCATAAAAACGCCAACCCGTCGTCTCCGCACTTTGCGCCTTGAGGAGACGGAAACAGATTTTACTTATATATATTCCCATACGGCGAAGGCAACTTGAGAACTATCCTGTGCAGTCGACTGTTGGATAATGTGAATTCGGGCATAGTATATATATATATATATATATATAAAACTCAATTGCCTTTCTATCTGCTTAACACCCAATATGGCTACGGTACCTGGACTCCCGCCCGCGTACGTCGACCCTGAGTACCAGGCCGCCCACGAAGACGCCTTCTCGGCGCCGTTGACGGCCGACATCGAGACCGTCTTGCCCCCAGGCGTCTCGCAGGATGACTTCTCCAAGGCCATCGAGCAAATCGTCGGCGTGGTGGGGAAGGACGCCGTCTTCACGGGTGCTGATCTGAAGTACTATGTCGACCCCTACGACATCCCGGAGGCGGAAGGGGCGAGAAGCACGCCCAGCGCCGCGGTCTGGTAAGGCAAAATCTCCCAGAGGATCCCCTCATTTCGAAAGGGTTGATTGATTGGGGCTGCAATAGCTGACCGTAAAAAGTCCATCGTCGGTCGAGGAGCTCCAGGGGATCTTGAAAGTGGTCAACGAATACAAGATTGCCGTCTGGACGTTCTCGCGAGGAAAGAATTTCGGGTATATATGCACTCATGCCTCGCCGTTCCTGACATGTTGCGGTCTCGGATGCTGACGAGGAGCCGCATAGATACGGCGGCCCGGCGCCCCTCGTCCCGGGCTGCGTCGCGCTGGACCTCCACCTCATGAACAAGATCCTGGAGGTCAACGAGAAGTTCGGCTACGTCGTGGTCGAGCCGGGCGTCACGTTCGCCGACCTCTACGCCTTCTGCGCGGAGAAGAAGCTGAAGCTCTGGCCCAGCACGGCCTCACTGGGCTGGGGCAGCGTCATCGGCAACGTGGGTGCCCCCCCCTTACCCTCTTTATCGGCCGCGGAAACAAGGCTTCTATTTCGACGATGATATTTATTAACGGCGCGAGCAGACTCTGGACAGAGGCATGGGCTTCATCCCGACGGCGGTGCACCACGAGAACACGGCGGGGATGGAGGTCGTCCTCGCCAACGGCGACCTCGTGCGCACGGGGCAGTATGCCATGACGGCGTCGCCGTCGGCGCACCTCACCAAGCTCACCTTCGGCCCGACCATCGACGGCTTGTTCCTGCAGAGCAACCTGGGCATCGTGACCAAGATGGGCGTCTTCCTGACGCCGCAGCCGCAGTCGTACATGGCGTGCTCGTTCGACATGCCCGACTTCGAGGACCTGGCCGTCATCGTCGACGTCTTCGGCGAGCTGCGCCACAACGGCACGCTGCCCGCCATGGCCTACGTCTTCCACGTCAACGAGTGGGCCGCCCTCTTCGGCAAGCGGTCCGACTGGTGGAAGGGCGAGGGCCCGATCCCGGCGTGGCGTACCCGGGAGCTGCAGGAGGAGCTCGACGTCGGCCACTGGGCCCTCAAGTTCGGCCTGTACGGCCCCACCGGCATCATCCAGGCCCAGTACGAGGAGGTCCAGCGCGTCGTGCGGGAGCGGGCGCCCAAGGGCCGCCTCCGGCGCTCGCTCTTCAGCGGGGAAAACGGGGGCCTGCTCGAGGCGGCGTCGGTGCCGCAGCCCCACGGCGGCATCCGGGTGGGCGTCCCGAGCATGTGGAGCATACCGATGGTGAACTTCTACAACCTCCGGGAGGACTCCGTCGGGGCCCACGGGGCGTACTCGCCCATCGTGCCCCTCGACGGGAAGCTGCTGCTCGACTGGGTCACGGCCGCGCGGGACGTCTTCGAGTCCCAGGGCTTCGACCTGATGTGCGACTTCTTCATGCACGACCGTCACGCCGTGTTCGTCTGCATGCTCTGCTTCGACAAGACGAGCCCCGAGCAGCGGGTCGCCATCGACAAGATTTTCCAGGGGCTCTTCAAGGAGGGCTCGAAGAGGGGCTTTGCGAAGTACAGGGCGCATATCAAGCACATGGGTATGCTCCTTTTAGCCTTCATGATGGGCTTCGAGACGAGCTAATAGTCTTACTAGAACAAAATGCCGATTTGTTCGATTTCAATGATCATGCCTACCGACGCTTCGTCGAGACGTTGAAGGTAAGTGTTATTCCGAGCCGCTCGATATCTGAGCTCGCAGATTGACCTGGAACAGGACGCTTTAGATCCCAACGGTATCCTGTCACCTGGAAAGATGGGAGTCTGGCCCCAAAGACTTCGGAATTCCAAATACAGGGTTCATGAATAGTACCTGTAGGGTATTATGCAGCGTTATCTTTGTGTTCGCCTTGCGCATGAGGACCAGGAGGGTTATGTGGTAAGAAAGTTAGCGTACAGTGAATTGAAAATAGAAACAGGTGCACTATCGACCGCTATATTTCATTGACAGCGCAATCCTCGTGCCCCCATAAAATGCTTATTATTCGTGATGTAATAAGTGGTATCCCAAAAATTCCAGATGCTGCTTCTAAATAGCCAAAACATGATGCGTCGTACATGCAAAACATTCCACTCACAACTTCGCCTTCTGGCCTTGGCTCTCCTTCCACTGCTTGTACCACTTCTCCCCATCTTCTCTCTTCTTCGCGTTGACCTCCTGGACTTCCGACAGCCTGATGACGGACGGGTTCTTGGCCTCCAACAACGCCATGGACTCCTTGTACATCTCCGCCTTCAAAAGTCCGTACGAGCCCTTGGTCCCCTTGACGACCAGGTTGCGGTCCTCGATGAGCTTCAGCACGGCATCCAGGTCGCCCACGGCGTCGACGATGCCGGCCTCGAGCGCGGCCTGGGCGTCGTAGCGCTTCGCCTCGAGCACGAGCGAGCGGTAGACGAGCGGCGTCGTCTTGATGCGGAAGATGCAGGCCAGCGGCGCGGGCAGCGGGGCGCCGAACTCGAGCTCGTTGACGCAGGCGTAGCCGCCGCGCGCGCGGCCGGTGAAGACGCGGTAGTCGTGGTGCATGGCCAGCATGATGCCGCCGGCGAAGGCGTGGCCGTTGATCAGGGCCACGGTGGGCATGGGGTAGCTCAGGAAGCGGCGGAACAGCGGGTACAGGCTGGTCTCCCAGAAGCCCTTGGTGGCGATGGCGAGGCCGAGGTCCAGGCCGTTGGAGTAGAACTTCTGGATGCCCGACGTGGTCACGACGACGCCGGGCTCGTGGCCGAACTCGATGACGTCGAGGGCCGTGATCAGCGCGGTGCAGAACTCGGGCGTCAGCCGGTTGTCCGGCGGCGAGGTGAAGGTCAGCAGATAGACGCGGGGCGCGGGCGTGGTGCACACGATGCTGCCGCCGGGGTGGGAGGGCCGCGCCGGGATGGGGACGGAGAAGAGCTCGGCTGGTGCCATGGTTGGTGTGGTGGTGTGGTGGTAGAAAATGGGCGAATGGAGGCGTGGATTGGTCAATTGGTGTCCTATCTAGGTAGTGTTTTGGCGTCGTCTTTGTCCCGTCTGTCTGTCCCGTTGATCCACGTCAATTTTATTGTAGAGAGGCGCGCCGGTGTATTAATGGATGAACGAGGCCTCTCAGCTCGCTGCTACAAGTTAGGTAGGCAACTTATCACTAATCGATTCTCGCTCACGGGCACCTCGGTTAACCCCACTTTGATTCCTCGGTGCTTGACCCTGCATATGCCACATGGTCATTGGCTTTTCGGATGACACTGGAATCAATCTCTGTTGCGCGTTCCGTGTAGGTATGCTTTGGGCACTCCCACAAGATCGTACTGTCGGTGCTGTGCTATAAAATGCCTTCGCAGTACGAAGGCATATCATATCTCAGGTTCCAATGCGCTAAGCAAGAATCACATGCTTGCCAGGCACATCATACGTCGTACCGGTACATCGGGCGGGAGCTACGGAGGAGTACGGAGTACTGGGTGTGTGTACTAGACTAACAATTTCGCGCTATTTTGACATGGTCGATTCTAGACTCGGCACTGTACTACCCCACGCCAAGAAACATCCATCGTAGCTCCACTGGCATTCATCCGTGACCGCTCTTCAACATGATATGAGAGGGCAGTTTGTATAAGTAGTTTACATAATATATTCTCCAGTCATCCTTTCAGAAAGTCCGGAACAGTAGTCCAACGCAGGTACGACACAGGAAAGAAGCGCCGACCTGTCGAACTAGGATCGATTTCGCAATTCACTATCACAGGGAACAGGCATCATAGCCCATGATAAACCCGTTGATGAAACATTGGGGAAAGGGAGAAATTGATGACGGTTGTTAATTTCTTTTCACTGGCCGAACTCTCAACACCTTTTTTTCACATGTAACATAAGAAACCATGGTTCCTACCAGCTTTTCCCATCCCGAATTATGTATTACAGCACAATGATCCGTCAACAGACGAAGCAGTCCCACACGTCTTCCACAGACCGTTCATCAGTATCACTCACGCAACAGGCCTAACACTTCATCGCCCGTACTCCCAGCATATACCGGGTAATGATAACGCAATCTAAAACACTACGATCACTTTTTCAGCTCACTAGAAGCAGAGGAGCTCCGCCAGGCCGGAGAGATGGTCGATGCGGCTCTTCTCGAGCTTCTCGCCCACCCCGCGCTGCTGGAACACGGCACGCACCCCGTCCTCGAAGAGGCCCTCGATGCCCTGGCCCGTCTTGGCCGAGCACTCGACGTATCGGTAAGCGCCGAGCTCCGTGGCCATCATGGAACCCTGTAACGAGAGCCGTTAGCAAAGCAGCGACGATCCATTTGCTGTGTGGCGATGTCGAGTCGCGCGGGACGCGTGAGACGGCGGGGAGAGAGAGAGGCGACAACGAACCTCGGTGGCGGTGACGCGGGCGTCGAGGTCCGGGTAGAGCGGCGCCCAGAGACCCCGGCCGACGCGGTCGTCCGTCTTCGTGCCGACGAGGAGGAGCGGCGCGCCGCGCGTATGGCGGCGAATCTGCGCGATCCACTGCGTTTTTTCCGTCGTTAGCGGCCGGTACGCCGGGATTTCATCTTACTACGCCTTCCCATCACGCTGGGCGCATCGAGGGAGAAAGAGAGGAGAAAGGGGGGGGGGGGGGGGGGTTTGTTAACAAACGAACCTGAGTGCGGGCGTTGTCGAAGGACCGCATGCTGCTGACGCTGAAGCAGAGGAATACGGCGTCCCACGCCAGGTAGCTGAGGCGCCCCAGCTGCTCCAGCGTGACGTCGCCGGCGGTGTCCCATAGCTCGACGTCGGCGTCCTGCCCGTCGACAGTGACTACCTTGTTAAAGAGCTCGTATTGCGTCGGGGCGTAATGCTAGACAGAGGCTTCGGGTTAGCTAGTCGCGACTCAAGGGCCTAGGCGGAGTCCATGGGGGTAAATACCTGGGTAAAGGTATCGCGATAGAAGCGCCTAGGTGTCATGACTCAGTTAGTAACATAGATGCAGAAGAGATAAAGAGCGAAGGTGATTAAGTGATGAGTAGCTCACATGAGAAGGCTCGACTTTCCACACCCGGCATCGCCCACGAATACGAATCGCATCTTGGGGCGGTCGATTAGCATGAAGCTCGGTGTTCCGGACGACGGGGTCGGCTCCGGCGCCGGCGTTGCGCTGCGAGACGGATACGAGTCGCCTCTCTTCGAAGCGCTGCTATGTCGACCCGACGACGCGACGCGCTGGCACGCGTTGGAAACACGACGGACGAGGCCACTGCCAGCGTCTATGAGCATGCTGCGGCGCGATCCTGCGACCGATTGACTTCCCGCCGGTGAATTCATCTTCGCCCGCTTGCGGCGGTGGTCTTCGACGCTGGAGCCGTCTTCGGAATCATTATAGTCCTAGGCCCATGTTAATCCTGAAATCTGTGTGCCTCATCGAGGGAAGTGATGCTCATGAAGATCAGGCGAAGAAGCCACATACGAGAGCATGTTTGAGAGTTTGGTAATGAGCTGGCTCAAGCGGCGTGTCGTGCTGCACGGGGCCTGGTATGTCTCTGATCCACTGCAGGATCGGCTCTTTCGCCGGCCTCCAGAAATCAGGCCGGGAAAAGCTGAAGCTCCTGGACGGCCTCTCCATGTGGGATCCCCGTGACGGCTTCGTTGAGAAGCCAGTCTCCGACTTGATCGGTGCAGCAAATGGGTCGCCAGCCGGCATGGTCGAGGGAAGAGTATCGCGAGGAGTGACAGGTTGCATTTAGCACGAGGATTGGGTAGTTGACAGAGAGGTCTGTCTGAAGGAAGCAAAAGGCAGAATGATAGGGAGTGATGGACTGCGAGAGACAGATATAGTAGGCAGGTAGCACGTGTGTTGGTGGCAGCGGAAGGTGGTGGGAAGGTGGTGGCTGGTGGCAGCGGAGGCCATTCAATGCCTGCCCTTCAATGAGTAGGTATGTGGTTATGCTCATGTTTATTCCATCGTAATAACATTGTACTTTCTCGAAAGAATGTTTGAGCCCTCGGAAGTAGTGAATGCAGGTGCCTAGGAAGGTAAGTAGCCATGCCTCTTACCTTATGTTATTCTTCTATTATTGTTATTGTGTACCAAAAACAGTAATAAAAACTCTCTCAACTTGTACTAGTATCAGTTCTATGATTGTTTGCTTCCTTTCTATTGTTCGACATTGATTGTTTTGCCATACTCCTTCAACACCCATGGTCACGAACCTCGAACAATGGGAGAGTCCTAGAAGCTGTCTCGAAATACGCAACTACACAGATAACTGAGTAAGAGTCCACTTCTAATGGTAACCGGCGAAAGGTAAATCATGGCTGCAGGTAATCCAGTCACGAACGTCGCGTGATTGCAGTTGTCTGATAGGATACGAAGCTGATGATTGTAGCAGTTTCCCAAAGGCTACGTACGGCAACTATCATTAGCTAAGTGGCTTGAGCATCTTGCAACGTACTTCTTGAAAATGGCCTAGTAGGTGCTCAAGTATGCGTATCATTATTAAACCTCTGTATTATTCACGTAGCGCGCGAGGTCCTTTTCCCGTTTACCGGCCCGGCCGTCAAATGGAACCCTGCACATCCGTATAGACACTTGCTACCTAGTTAGAGGAGCGTTGATTCGAAGATGAATGTCGAGACAGGTACGTAGTTATGCGAGTAACTAGATACTACTATGAACAAGAGTATAGCCCTAACTAATTGGTCATGCATGCTATCGCAAGTGCACTTTGTTTGGAACGGCACGCTACACCTCTTGCTATGATCGGCGCTTACCGACACCACCCCACAGCAACCGGGCCTAGGCCGGCAGGCAAGAGCGGGGTTCAGGGCCGAGGCACCCAGCAGCACGGGCGATCGCCCATATTATAATAGGATACAGCAATGCCTCAATGCTGCAGCCTGCATGGGGTATTTCTGTGTCTGGATTAACAATCAGGGAACGAAAGTCGCATCGCCGCATCATGATGACAACTGCCAGCCATTAGAAATTCGACCGGCGTTTGGTTTCCCCTCATCACGGAAGCGTGCCTGATTTCTAAGCATTTCGAACTCAACCTAAAATCCCACCGCTCCACTCTGTCTATAAAACCCGGCCGTCGCGAAACCCTGCTTCTCTCTCTCGTGTCATGTCGGGAAGAATTCACCAGATTGCAAACCAAGTCTCATCCAACATGGCCACCCCGACAGACATCCACCTGTACACCGCGCAGACGCCCAACGGCATCAAGGTCTCCATTCTGCTGGAGGAGCTGAACCTGCAATATAAGGTCTGGTTGCTTCGTTATTAATTGTATGCATGGTTAAGGTGACTAAGTAATTACTGACACTCACCTCGTGAAGGTCACCACGATCGAGTTCAGCAAGAACACGCAAAAGGTACCGAGGCGCAGTCTCATGCAATTGGCCTCAAGTATGCTAATAGCCGGATCAGGAGCCATGGTTCCTGGAAATTAACCCCAATGGACGCATACCGGCTATGACGGACACCCTGAATGGCAAGGAGATCCGCAGTATGTGATGCCAAGACTTCCCGCCTCACCCAGGTGCCTCTGCAATATGTCAGCGATGATAGAATCCCCATGACGGCGATATGCAGTCTTAATCACGATACATATATCGGGAGGGAAACTGACTAACCCCCAATGCCAAAGTCTTCGAGAGCGGCGCTATGCTGCAGTACATTATCGACCAGTACGACAAGGATCACAAGGTGTCATACCCGCCGGGGACGCCGGAATACTATGAGACGATCAGCTGGGTGAGCACAACATGCCACAGGTGACTCACGAGACGAGAAGCTCACAGGGAATTAGCTCATGTGGCAGATGGGCGGCCTCGGGCCCATGCAGGGTCAACTGAACCACTTCAACCGTACGCACCGTGACTAATCCCCGGACTTGAAGCTCTCCGTGCTCACACGTGTCTCCTTTAGGATACGCCCCCGAGAGGATCCAGTACGGGATCGACAGGTACAGGGCGGAGACGCGCCGGCTGTACCGTACGATGGAAGACGCGCTGAAGAAGTCGACGTCGGGCTACCTTGTGGGCGACCGGTGCACCGTCGCCGACATCGCCAGCTGGGGATGGGTCGCCGTGGGCAGTACGTTTTGCCACCCCGTGTGGGGGGGGGGGGGGGGGGGGGGGGGGGGCGGCGGGGGCCCCCCCCCCCCCCCCGCGCG